>CM021705.1:4545482-4862236 GCA_011074415.1 Stictonetta naevosa
GTTTTTTTTTTTTTCGTGAAAGCGGGCTTTAGCCAGCGCTGGTGGCACCAGATGTGTGCTGAAGCAGGCGAGAGCTCAGCCGGGGCTGCCTTGGTTCGGCGGGGGAGCGCGCTGCCTGCCCTCGCTTCTGGGGGGCTCGGCAGCGGTCAGCGCGCTGAGCAGAGACTTCTGTGCCTCGCTTAAAATGGTGTGCGGTGCCTTGGCTCGATGTCCTCACGTAGAAATAAAGCCTCTGGCGACACCAGCGTGCTAGCCAGTAATGTTAGAAGAAAGTGCCACGGTTCTCTTCTAAAACTCGGGAGCACCTACCTGTGGAATAAGGGCCTCGGACAATGATTTCTTTTCCCCTTTCCCATGCCTGCATGTCGTTCTGAAACGTGGCTTAGTTTTCGTGGTTTTAATTGCATTCTTGGGCAACTTCCTGAAAGAGAAACCTGGTAGGCTGACTCTTTTACACTGCACTGAAAAATGACTTCCTCCTCTGCCTTGACTTTCTCTTGTGCGAGCATTTAGTTACGTCTCACCCCCTGGTCTTCCCAGGAATTCATTAGGAACCAATTTTCACAGTGACTGTTCATAAACCGTATGTAGGTGTAGCAGCTGCACTGCTGTGTGGTTTGCAGCAGGGGAGAAGCTGCAGAGACGCAGGAGCGATGCGAAAAGCAGCCGCATGCCTGCCAAGAGATGGGGTGAGTCCCTAAAATGTGTGAGGTGAGCACCGATGCAAGTAAAGAGGCAGGATGAGTAAGCAGAGGAGTTCAAATATGTGTAAGATGTGCTAGCTTGGAGTTCTGGCGTTTTGTGGCGTGTGACTAAACCTGTGAGAGCAGCAGCTGTCTGGCACAGGAGTAAACTTTGTGTAATGACTGCTGGTCCACTGGGCCTTTGAAACTGTGGGCACGCTGTATGTGCAACGATCTGTCAGCACATTTTGCTCTGCAGTTAAGATGCTGAAAAGCTGTTTCTGTGGAAGTTGCTCTTGCTTGTGCTACCTGTGTCTGGGTTTTACAAAAACTCTCCTTCAGAGGGTGGTGATGTGACCATCATTACAGAGCAGTCTGCGTGTAGCTCTAGGTACCTCGTGTAGGAGATGGTATAAACTCATGTTGGTACCAAAAAAAAAAAATAGACCAAAAAAACCAACCAACCAAAAAAAAACCAGGAATCTGCGGTGGATTTTGTCTAAAGGTGCACACAGAAGTGCTGAAGCTTCTGTTTGGTGTAGTCAATGACAACAGGGAAACTAGCATGGCTTTGAGGCATGCAGAGACTTTCAGTGTGGGTCTCTCTGTTGTCAGTTCCAGTCCTAAAGCTCCTCAGCAAGCATGCTGTTAGGCAGAAAAAATGTCAAATAGCAAAGCCAGTATGTTGTGCTAGGTACTTTTAGACTACATTAGAGGGTATGCATATAGATGCCTCAAAATACCTACCTCTCCTTATTGCTAGGAATTAAAATGGAGATGTATGTAAATTGCATACCTCTGCAGTAAGGGAACAGTCCAGAGGGAGCTGGAGCTACGTTTCTGTTGCTTCAGAGGTGGTGCGTGCAGTGTCTGCTCAGCTTGTGCAGCCGGTCACGGCTTTTGATCCTTGCTAGGCAACTGCAGCGCTCGTGATTGAAGAAGCTGAGGCTTGCTGGAAGCTCTTCCTTGGAACCTCAGGTCAGGGTTGCCTGGACAGCTTGAATTGCTTAATCGCAAGAAGCATGCCTTTATACCATTAGTTAGGGGGAAATCCAGCCTAATCGACAAAAGACTTCCAGTTAGTTGGCCTGTTAACCAGATTCTGTTACTCGCTAGCGCCAAACATTTTATACATGGGAAGACAGGGAAAAGATGGATTAATCATCACTAATCTGTAAAGTGTTACTGGATACAGTCATCCTTGTGTGCCTCTGGGCATCCTCCCTGTCACCCGTGGCTTTCTTACAAGTCATGTTTTACAGCAAAGGCTTGCCAGCCTGGAAGTACAGTGTCATTCAGAGTACCTCTATTAACCATAAGCAACTTGTGACTAAGTGGAGCGATTTAAGAATTGCCCATTCCTTTTAGCTTTGGAGAGGAGGTAGCATGGAATAGCCTGTCCCCTGCAATGAACTTTAAGGTTAACACTCTAAATTAGAGAAATATGAAAATACAAAGTTACCTTACAGTGAATGGCTAGTAGGTATGAAAATAGGAGAAAGCTGAACGTGTTCAACCAGGTACGTGTTCAGGTGAGCCCCCTCTGTGATGGCTAAAATGATGGGGTGGGAGGAGACAAAGATGAAAATAAAGGTGATCGCATCCTACAGCTACACAGATGTTTAGGCTGGTGTGCTATGGAAAGAAGCTGTCCTGTGCTCTGCCTCTTCATGTCTTAGTACCAATGTGGTTCACAGCTCGACTGCATGGATACTTGTGCTAGCACACAGGGGAGGTGCTGCTGAAGTAGGAGCCAGAGACCATGGACAGGAAGAGGATGGGACAAATCTAGTGATAATTCTAGTTTGAGCCACAGTTTATTGAGTTGTTTATTATGGCCTTAAGATACTTAGATGCTATGTGAAATACTTTATCCTTTAGCGCCTCTTCGTGAGCAGTGTCTGCAGAAACACAAGTCTTGGTACCTGTTTTACTGTAATTGTCCATGGTCCAGTGTTCACCTTTAATAGCCAGAAAGATGCTTTTGCTTATAGTTTCAGAATGAAACTGGGAGGTAACTCATGCTGGTGTCTGTTAACTGTGTCACATAGTGGTTTAAATATGAAAAGATACTCATCCTGTGAGGTGATTTCCTGAAGGTGGAGATCTCAGTCTTGCTGACCATAGTCTGCAGTGTGATGCAAACCATGTGCTTCGGGTGGCTTCCTGTTCTGTTCTTCCTGGGCTTTAGAAACAGCAGCCTAAGGTTTAGCTTTTTTACTGTCTCGTGATCGTGAAAGCATCTGTGGAGGACATCAAGATTCATCACCAGCAAGTTCTGAACTGAAGACCCCAGCGCAAGGCTGTGCGTGTGCAGTGGCCGCAGCATGCAGGTACAAGCTGTCTGTTTGGGAGATACCTGTCAGTGGCACTGTCAGCTGGAGCTGTGAGTTATACAGGAGTCTCCAGAAGCGTTACTGGCATTTGTTGGTACATCTTAATCCCTTAGGTAGGCTGATGTGCAGATAATAAGAATTTATGTTCATCAGCTATGTAGCTTTGACCAAGCTTTTTCTTCTTAAATGCTTTTCTTATTTAACAGCTTGAACTTTTAACACCTATTCCTGCAGAATGGCACGTTGTGCTCTTTATTGATGGTTCTCACTGGTCCTGAAACAGTTGTGTCATCTGATATGAACTGCAAGCTTCAGCTGGCCAAAGGTGGTGTTTTTGTATTTTTTATCTGTTTTTTAATAGGAGGGAGTATTTTTTTTATTGGCTCTGACATGTTAAAGGTACAAAACCAAGAGCAGAACTAACTTTAGCTTTGTATCTTCCATTCAGTTTTCTTAAGGATGTGAAGTAAGGAGCTATCTAAGGCTTCATATGTACAAGTTGGTGGCTTTGTCTTTTAGCTACATGTCTCCGTCTTGCAATAGACCTTCATGCTGGAGAAGTAGTTCGCATAGCTTTCTCAGCAGTGAAGCAAGCTCGAGGCCTCCAGCTGCTCTGGCAGCTCAGCTTAAGAGGCTGCTTGTCCTAGCTAATTGCCTACTTCCTCTGCTGAGGTTTGTCATCTGCATTACAGAAATAGCGATGGGCTGCGTGGAGGCTTCTCAGCTAGCGCAGCTCACAGCCCAGCCTACAAACTCCAATCTGAACTGAATCAGATGGTTTAATATACTAGGTCATGATCTCTTCTTGCAAGACTCTTGTACATAGTTCATATTCAGTTCGTTTTTTTTTCCTATGGAAATTCAGGTCTTGCCTTTCCAGAAACCTGTGGTAAACCAGTGGGATTAATCAGGAATGAGGTCAGATTAATGAAAAGAGCATGTTTTCTCAAGCATAAGTCTTCTGAATAGCTTTTAATTCTCTTATTAACTGGTTAATGTCAGTCTTCTCGCAAATGACTGCGGAGGGCACAGCTGGGGCTCCCAGCACAGTGGCTCATTCCTGCCTCCTTACTCGATGTGACTCCTGCATCCCTACAGCACCAGTGGTTTCTGGCATTTGTAGTTGGCTGGTTCTGCTTCTAAAGCTGGGGGGAGGAAAGATGAATATAAGTAAACCTATGTGCTGCAAAAAATATGTAAATATCCCTAATGTAACTAAGACTATGATAACTTTAAGCTAGCTTTGAAATGTCTGAGAAATGGCGAATAGAAACTAGTATCTGATGTTTCTGTGAGCTTAAGTCTGAGTCAGTGAAGCTGTCCTAGATTTAAGAAGATTTTAAGAGCTGGTTTTAATCTTGAATTTTAAGAGCTTTTATCCTTGGTTAAATGACATTTTTAGAATTATCTAATATTTCAGTTTGGAACAGGGTATCTAAATTAACTTGCAAATAGGAAGTTCTTGATCATGAACATTGTACAATGTGATTATTAACTAAAAAGCTAGTCTCCTATCACTGTAAATGGTTAGAACAGTGTTCCTGATCTCTCCAAGTATTTTGTTGGAAGTCTCATGGCAGTATTCCCTAGACACAAATGCCTCACGTTTGAGGTCTTGGATATCAGCCTGCATAAGTACAAGATCTTTTAAAAGCTCTCATGATGAATAGTGAGCACTGGAGCTGTTCCAATTTACTTTTATGGTGAAATAAGTCTATCAAATACAAATGTGTAAGTTCATAAAACTGCCAAGAGTTATTGCCATTCTTCTACCTCTTGTAGAAGGAAAAAAAAATAGGTAGAAACTTTAATATTAATAACCATCTGTGGTGGTGTTTTTTTTTCTTTTAAAGACCACTTGGAAGATTGAAAGCCTGTCTTTTTACCATTTGGGCTTCTCTATTGTGCACATGCTTCAGCTAGATGTCACGTGGCTGATAGATCCTGCCATATCTATTAATTTTTAATTTATTTTCTTAATAAGTTGTGTTGTAAAGCTAGACTGAACTGTAGGTTGTAGAATGATAGGAACTGGGCTTGGTAGCATGCTTTTTTAATTGGAAAAATATTTCTTCTGTAAACTAAACCTAAAACATGTAGAATCTGAAGGCAACTTCTTGTTTATTCTGCTATACAACAACTCTCGAGCCATGTCAAAGCTCTAATGAAATTTTAGTGCAGCAGAGCACTTGCCACTGGCCAGCAGAAGAAAATTCTCCTTGGGGGAGAAGGAACAACTTTCCTTTTGCTCTGCAAATGCGTGGAGGTGTGAGAGTCCTCATGTCAGAGGAGCCCTGTAGCAAGTGGAAATGAGTAAGGGTACTTGTTTCCCTTTCATGCTCTTTGAGGAAGAAAAGAAGGTCAAATACTCTAGCAGAGGCAGGGGTTAACATAAAGGTGGTGGTGAGGAAACAGAGTTGGTAAGACACCAGCCATTCTTAGTCCCACACCTTGAGGAGTTATTTCATAAATCTGTCCTTATATAGCCCATTATCAAAGAGTTAATATCCTGTACCTTATTAATGGGAACTTACAGTCCTGTAGGCTTGGCTTTGGTTCTTAATGAGCCTGTGCTTGCATGGCAAGTGTTATTAATGCAGTGAAAGTGGGAGCTGTGGTTCCACAAAGCTTTTTCTTCTACAGAAACTCAAATGGGAACCTGGGTTTTGAACTTGTTGCTAAGTCTTAGGCAAATACTTAATTACTGGGCCATCAGTGCCTCTACAGGGATAAATCCATAGCAGTAGGGTATAGTCTCACCGCCTTGTTGTGGAACAGTAGTGTGTTGTATCTTTTTTGGAAAACGGGTTCTGCAGCGTTAGTCATGATGGGCTGGCTGTCCCATGCTGTTTCTTCATTATGGTAAAATAACCGGTAAAATAACCACGTTGCATAAAGAACTGAAGATCAACAAAATAACTTCTTTAATAAAGGGATGCCAGTCAATTAAAAACATAATTCTCCTTAATCCTACTGATACTGTAAGACTTGACGATGAACCTTAGAGGTTATGGAGATCCTTCTTTAAGCACGGGAGTAAGTAACACATGGAAACCCTTAAGGGTTCCTGACTCTCCCATTGTGAGTGCAGGTGAAGCCTGACACTGGTGGTAGCACTGCAAGTTCCCCGAATCACCTCTGCAAGCCGCCTGCCATGTGGCACGAGCGAACTATTTGCTTCGTGAAGCGGAGCGTAAGTTGGCTCTTTCAACTGTGCATGGGGTGGAAGTAAAAGCAAATGCTTCATAAATGCCTATTTATGCTCTCAAAGTCGTGCAGTGTAGCTGCAGGCTGGTTCCAGCCGAATGGTGAAATCTAAAGCTGTCTCTGTTCAGTTGTACTGTGCCATGTGCAATGTGGGCTTTGTAAACCTCTGTGGTGTAAATGCTGTCAGAAAATGAGCCTGGCTTATGGACTGCTGGAGACATTAGCCATCAGGTTGCGGAGAGCCTGAAGTAAAGCTTGTCTGCCCGTTCTTCGTGCTGAACTGAAACTCCCAACAGGTGGTGGTCAGGGCTCTTCGTAAAGAGCCGTTAAAATCTTTCTGTGCACGTGGGAACTCTGCTTGGACAAAGAGATGGTTCCTATCTGGGGCCAGCCAGTTTTACAAGTTGGAGCTCCACTGGGAAATTCCCCCTTGGCAGGGGAGGCTGGTTGGATGAAGCTGGGAGGGAGCCATTCCAGATGGAGACAGTCCATCTTGAAACAAACACAAGCAGATGAATGAACTGGGAGAACTAGAAATCGCAGAGAAAGGATTAAGGTTGGAAGAAGAGAGCCTCAGATCCAGTCCTGTGCTCCGTGCCTTTGCGCAAGCTGACTGCGGTGCCGGAAGTCAGACCAATATCTTAACATGCAAAATGTCTTCTGAAATAAAAATCCTTCCAGTTTATCTCGGTGTACAAAGCGTGTTTATCATGGCTTTGACGTTAATTTACTCCTCTTCAGAGCAATGCAAGTACTGAACTGTTTAAAAATGTTTAAAACTTAATCATCCTTTCTGTATGACACTCTGTATGTATTAAACCTTTCAGGGGTTGAGTAACAGAAATCTGTTTTGTTGTGTTACTCCTCCCTGTGACCTGACATGCTGATACACTGTGTTTTCATATATTAGGTAGCACTGGAAAGAGCTCAGACAAAAGGAGAGAGCCAGCACTGAGGAATATCAGAAAACCTGGAGAAAGTCAACATTTCAGAGCTCTGGCTTGTCTTGTCTGTTGTGCTCTGTGGAAGACACACCACCGCTCCTGAACCTGGACTTGCCCACATTCAGGACATGGATCGTGCTGCTCTGAGTCCAAAAGCACGTTGAGAAGTAGCTGAAGGCTTTGGAATATAAGAGGCTTAGGCAGAGGAGGAGTTGCAAACCTCCGTGAGGGGGAGAGGAAAAGCTCAGCAGCAGGCTTGAGTTTCTTAACGTGTTGCCAAGAGTGCATCTTCTGAAAAAACAAGATCCAGCATGTGACCCTCCCACTGCAACCAGAGGTCTCATTGCTTTGGAGAAACAATTGCTGTGTGCTCAGCCAGCTCTTTAAAAGGCTGTTAACAAGTTTGGTTAAGTATTTATTCAGTCCTGCTGTAGAGAGTTGGTTAAATGCCTCGAGTGAAGCACTTTCTTTGAGCTTACATGTCAGCTGAAATAAGACTTTTTAAATTAGTAGCACAGATGGCACTGACAAGGAGACATCATCATCTCAGACTGAGATGCCCCCAAATATTTGGCCCAGGCAGAATTTCTCTGGGCACCCAGGGCTTGCTCTGAGCTATTTGGGACGTAATAAGTTGAGACCTGCGGTGTTGCAAGACTCTGCTTTTCGGGTTTACTTTACCTTTAGCTGCTCTTGCTGCTGAAGTCCAGTGTCTAAACTTCCTTATGCCTGATAAGTCTTTAAAGAAACTGCAGAATCCATCTTGCAGCTGGAAAAGGGATCCTTGTGGGTTATACCTTATTGCTGCTGAAGAGATGGTTCAAAATAAATGCTTGGAGATGTCTCGCAGGATTCTAACATATTGTTGTACTTAGTGCACTAGGTACAGATATGTAGAAATCTAAGAAAGTTAATTATTTCTTATTTAATTCACTTAAAGTGTTCAGGCTCTTTGGGGCAGGTCTTCTCCAGCTCAGGACTTGAGCTAAAAAATTCCAGATTTAAAACTTATTTTTCCCCCTCTACCCTTGAACCAAACTAACTTCTCCTGTTCTTATTGGGAAAGAGTGCAACAGCCCAGTCTGGCTCTGAAGGTGAAGTCCTTCATAACCTAATCCCTTTCCTGCGGGACAATCTCCATGCTCAGTAGCCTGTCACGCCTGGGGCTGACGACAGCTCCTCCCAGCTCCATCAGATGTTTTCCTATACTCAGATCAAACAGCCAGTATTAATGTGCCTCCGCTTTTGTACCAAGCGTTCTGCAGGTGCAGGCTGGAAGCACGGTGCCCTCTTTGACGCAAATGCTTCCATAATAACTTCAGCCAAAAACATGAGCTATGTGTTATGTGGGTGATCTCAACAGGTGAGCATAGTGAGAGCTGAGTGCTCTGCCCAGTATGTGTGAGGGTTAGTGTGTGTAACACCGGCTAGAGGCTGAGGTCATTCGGAGATGGGTAGCCTGGAGACATTTCATCTGTCATGAAATAATGCAAAGCTACCAGTGCAGGTGAGACACGTCGTGGTGTTCCTCGTCCTTCCTGGGAGCTGTCTACCTGACTGGAGCATTGGGCTAAAACTACGCAGCATCTTCAACCAGGCTTTGCGGTCAGATACAGGCAGCAATTCCCCATTCAGCGCGGTGAGTAGGGATCAGGATGGTGCTGCTTGGTAAGGCAGAGGGGATGATGAAGTTCTTGGTGAGCTTGCCACAGACTAGGGATCTCTCGTACAGCTCAGTGCATGACATAGTCATCTGCTTTGTTGGAAACCTTAGTGTCAGGGTTAAGAACTGGGTCTGCATGAGGAATGAAATTTTATTATTCTCTAGGCTACGTTTTGTTGGGTCAATGTCAGTATTTCTGTGCTCTTCCGTTTGGAAGTGTAACCAGCTTTCCTTCCTCTAAGTGCTCAGTCTAAAAACCGGGGGGACTGCCTTGGAGAGGCATTTTTCTTGTAGTCCATCATCTTTCAGCAGCTCACATTCATGTCAATGAATGCCTGTACACTTTACTCTTAGCCTGTTAGTTTTGTTAAAAAAATAAAATATACATTTATAAGGGTCACAGACAAAGAAATGACTACCTTATATTTCTGTTTGTCTTTCTGAAGCCTTAGGTTCAAATTTAACTATTGCTAAGTTTTTTGCTTCAGTTATGAAAGCTTGTTGAAAGCTCGTTGGTATTCTGTGTAGCAGGTCAACTGTTTCCCATCCTACACATCCTACATCCTTTTTAGATTATTTTTTCCTCCTTGCACTGTGATTAAGCTGTTTCTTTCAGGATATGCAAATGCACTTCTTGTTACTGAACTGCATAAAAGTTGAATATACTGAAATCTGTGCTAGGAGCGTTAATATATGAATGCTGCTTCTGCTCAAAGATGAAATGAGCTCCTCAGCTAGCTCTTCAGGTGACACAGTGGGCATGGCAGGGCCAAGCATTGACTGCTCAGTAACTATCTCTGAAAAGTGGTTTTACTTTTTTCCTGTGCTCAGAATACTGCAGACCTTGTTTTCATTTATTTAGTAGGTATCTGCTAGAGACTGTGCTCTGAAATAGAGACCAGCCCTTCCTAACGGCATAGCAGGAGGGAGAGGTTGGGCACATGTGGTGGTTTCTGGGGAAACCGGGTGCAGGAGGCCATCGTTTTTTCACTTGGAAAAATAAAAATAAAAATCCTGCAGCAGTGGCCTTGGGAGCAGAGTCATGTTACTCTGAACAAAGCTCCCCACGTGTCGTGGGGAAATGCAGGGCTGCTGGGAGCTGTCACCAGAGAAGTAAAAAAAATAAGTAAATGTGGGACTCGATACATTGTGGTAGCTTAAAGGGAAAGGAAAAGTATCTGGCTTCAATTAGGCTTGTGCAGATGGAGCACCTAAGTGACAGTGAATCTAAATCATAGCTTTCTTGGTGTCATAGACGTGTCACCCTTGTCTTTGCCCTCGTAATGCGCTCTTGGCAGTGTGAGGTGTCACAGGTAGGTACGCTCCAGAGGGCCAGCTCCCTCCTGGTTCCCCCGCTGGATCAGGTGGGGCTGCTGCTATCAAAGGCAAGCTCAAAAGCTTGGGTCGTGTGCTCTGAGGCAATGCTGGGGCTCCATCGCTGCGTGGGACAGGCGGCATTGCGCCAGCATTAACTGCTTGATCGTGAGTACGTCTACTAAGAAGCTCTAGTATTTCGGTCTTGTTTGCTTTTGCCAAGTCCTACATAAAGGTAAAAGTCTGGCTAGTACTGGAATCAAGAATTTTTTTGTAATTACCACTTGGGCTTCCTGGTAGGTTTTGGTGGCTTGTTGGCCATCTCTTTTCTATCTTCTCTGAGTGACAAGCTCAGAGATGATGCTTCCCGTGAGGCAGCTCTGCCTGTGTGCAGCTGCTGCTTGGGAGAGGGTGGCAGCCTGCTCTCTAAAAACGAAACTGGAGATTTCACGTGGTTTGTATATATTCATATCCAAGATCTCTCTTAAGATTTTTTTTTAAATGCTTTTAAAGTATGAAGTCATTTTCCTTGTCAAGTTGTCAGTCCTGCCCATGATGGGTTCCTGCAGTAGCCAGCAGTGACACCTGGGAGGTGACCCATGCAGGTGGCTTTGGTGGGCTCAGGCTGCCCCTGGGCTTTCTTCCTGCACGTCTGATCGGCTGCTCAGGACCAGTTTAGTTTTTGGAGCAGGATTGCATGTCACCAGTTGGTGCTGGGCTCCTTTGGAAGGAACTGTTCTTCGGGGACTCTAAAAGTGCTTGGGGGATAGAGGAGGATTAGAAGACTGCTAGGGAAGGCTGTTTAATAGCAGGCAGGCTGTTAACCTTTATGGGACAGGCTTTTCACTTCTGACATAACCTGGATCAGCCTGACAGGTGCCCTGCTAATGATGATGCATCCCATTTATCAGCAGCTGGGCTGGGACAGAGATGTTGTGTCTCTGCTCCTTCATGGTCAGCATTTGGTTCTGTGCTGCAACAGCAAGCTGGAGGAGGCTCGTTGCGGCTCCTGAAATGGCAAAGAAAGTGGAAATGCTGCGTTTGTTGCTTTCAAGTCTTAGCACAGTCAAAGTACATGCTATTAAAAGATGATTAAATGAATCTATAGAAACACCAGCTGGCTTTCTGGTAACCAAGTGCTCCAGCGTGGTCTGAACTCGCAGCGTAGGTAGCTGCGCGATGGCAGAGCTCCTCAGTGCCTCGTGCCCTTTCTTGAGAGTGGGAGGCAGGCTGCTGAAATGGTGTCAGCTGAGATGCTCTCTGCTGAATAACGAGTCTCCATTGGCCTCCAGCTCCGGGGTGGTTTAAGCCAGAAGAGTAAGTGCGTACTGATGATCAGAAGGCTCAAGTGGAGGAGAGGCCTATTTTTAGGTTTTGCATGTGGTATGCAAATGACTCTTTAATCAGCTGTATGCTTTCTGCAGCCCGTTTAGCCCTCTGTGAGCTGGGTTGCTCGTTGACTCATCGGTGTGTCTGGAAGACTAACACCACGGTGCTCAGCTGAGGAACCGGCTCCCTTCTTGGTCTGAAAATGGAAGCCCACACTTGAATGGTGAAACCTTAAAGTCTTTGAAATGTAGCTGAACTTCTGAAGGATGAGCGGGAGGGCCTGATTTCATGGAAAAGGTTATTGCATGGCTATTCCCTTAAGTACTTGTTTGCCCTAACAAAAAGGGGATTGAATACACGTCCACGGGGAGGAAATAGAGCCTAGTAGGTAAATATTACACAGTGTTCAGGATTTGGGCTTGGTTCTCTAATCAGATGCTGAGAGGTCCTGAACAAATTGTTGCTGCTGCTTGTGCCCCAGTTTCTATGGTGTCGTGGGGGTAACAGTGCTGACTTCTGGTAAGCCTTGGGACCTGCAGGTGAAGAATGGCCCCACTTTGAATACAAACTTACTTCTGCCCCCATGAGCTGCTTAATTTTCTTACGCAGATAAGTAAAGGCTAAAATCCAAACTGAACCTTGTGTTTTACAATCTACATCTTCCTCCTGTTACCCATCATGAAAAATGCTAATTGTGCAGCTAACTTTTGTTATTCTAGGCAGGTGTAAATTCCCACAACAGAAGGCCTGTTTGCATATGTACACGTGCGGCTTCTGTTAACTGCAGAAAATGATCTATGAAATGTTCTACTGCATTGCATCTTGATGGGCGAGGACCACACCACACTTCTCGGCACTAACTTATCCTCAGGCTCAGTTTATCTGCAACATAAAACTGACAGAGCTTGGTAGGGGGGCGGCAGTGGGTGTCTCCCAACCTGGTGCCTGGTGGGTTTTGTCCTGCTGCATAGTCACTGATAGCTAGCTATTTGTGGTTGTCTCTGCTTCTGGAAGTCCCTAGACCTGAAGTACTGCTGGCACTAAAACGCAGGTGTGAGTCCTGCTGTGAGAGGGCTGAGTAGTGCATGGAGCACATGCAAGGTAAATAAAAAGCTGAAATGATGAAAAATGATGTACCCGTGGAAGCTGACTTAACTTTTCCCCTCTTGTTTTCTTACAGGTTATTTCAAACCAGGAATCATGAACTGGCACTTCCCACTTCTCTTTCTTCTTGGGACTTTAACATCTGTGTGTTCCCAGTTCAGCTTTTATCCTCTGGAGGAACTTAGCTCTGATGTTGGAATCCAGGTCTTCAATCAGATAGTGAAAGCTAAGCCTCAGGACAATGTAGTAGTTTCTCCTCATGGGATTGCATCTGTTCTGGGGGTGTTGCAGCTGGGTGCCGATGGCAAGACAAAGAAGCAGCTGACAACCATGATGAGATACAGTGTAAATGGTCAGTGATTCCTAAGGTTCTTTGGGTGTGGTTTGTGTTGTGGTGTTTTTTGTGTGTGTGTCAGAATCATGCTGTTTGGAGATAGTTTGCAAAGTCTGGGAGATTGCATCATAAATTAACTGTGTTGCTGAAGCAAGAAATGGAGATGTTTTGAAGTTAATCGGCAGCTCAAGTATGGACATCTACATGTACTTGAACTGGCTTATTAGCAGCTTTGTTAATGATTTCATGGCCCTGGCCAGAACTGCCCTCATCCTTGCAAAGTGGTCTCCCAGAACGCTGTGAATGGAGGTCCAGTGCCAGCCCTGTGCAGGACGGCTGCACTACCCCATTTAGGCTGTACTAAACAACCCTGAATGTATGACTTCTGAGACAACAGGGCAAAAGATGACTTCTCATTGTCATGTTAAAACCAATGCAAATTCTAACCATACCATTGACACTTTGACTTTATTCTTCAGCTTTGTTCACTCAAGTTTCCGCTGTCAGGATCCCTAAGTCTGTAGTTCTCGTAGTGCCTTCTTGAAACAGACTTTCTGCTTGCCTGTTCCTGACACTGCATGCATGTGTGGTTATATTCCTCTGCCAATCTCTGCACCTCTAGGGGGTGTAGGCTGAAGGTTCTTGCTGCTTTACTTTGCATGCTGAGTATTTTTGTGAGTATTTGCCAGCAAGACTTAACATCTTAGTGCCGGCATTCTGCCTTCCTTCCAGGCATAGGAAGTACTCCAAAAGGTAAGTGCATTTTTAAATTTTGAGCAGTATTGTTGTATAACATATCTTGTCTTCATTTGCTTTGCTGTTTTGGTTTAAAGTACAGCACATTGATTTGTCAGCTTAAGATCTAAATGTTGTAGAGTTCAAATCATGGGATAACCAACTTTAGGAACATTTGAATGCTCAAATTATAAGTACTCACACAAATTTTTGAAGCATTATATCAACTAGTTTTATTTGGCTTGCACACTTTCTAATTCTCTCTGAGACAGAGGTTCTCAAACTTCTCCTAAGGTAGCCAGTACCTTGCTATAGAGACTTGTTATGGGATGCTACCTGTCTCTTTGCACAGACTTCCTCTGCTCTTGTTCAAGATTGCCGTACAGTCTTACAGTCCTTTGGCAGATATGGCAACTGCTTTGGAAAGGTAATAGTTGGAAAGTATTTAATTTATATTTAGCTGTCTTTTAATGCAATTTAGCAGCTGGAAGCAAGGAGGAGAGCCAGCATCATGAGACCAGCCAGCTCTCCCCGGACCACCACCAAGTGCTCCGTGGACCGCCAGTGGTCCACAGAATACAGTTTGAGAACCTCTGTTATGGTATGTTCTCCAAAAGAATTTGCCCATAATATTGGAGAGTGAACATGTACAACTTCATACAAACGGTACTGCTAAAGCATTCATGATATAAACAGCAAAGCCATCTGAGGCTTTTTCTTATATGCAGCTAAGAGAATAACCCGACTAATTTATTCCCTTCATAGCTCTTCTCTTAAGTTTGTCTACATAGGGAAGTAGTCTGGAACTGTTCCTGCCAAAATTGTATTGGGAAACACAAGGAGCCCTTTAACTGCTGTAAAAACAGCCACCCAAGGATCCTATCCAATATAAAGGTTGATCATTATGTTTCTTGACTGGCAATACCTTCCCTGTGTAGACAAGTGCTTACTCATAAGCTATAACATCAGGGAGAACTGGGTATGATGAACATGACAGTTCTTCCGTGCTGCCATATGCATCCTCTCACGTGCAGTGATGGAGCTAACAAGCACTCAGTATGAGCTGCTTTAAGATCCTAAAGGTCTTGACTGTAAACACTGGAACCTACGCTGCTTTTCTTTTTTCTTTAAATGCAAGCTCATGTGTTGAGGGATTAATGCTTGCTTGTAGCGAATGTAGTTTCCTTAAAGACCATGCCCTGGCCTAAGGCTTGACTTCTATCTTGTATAGAAATCTTGGCATCTTTCCTTATTCTCTAGTAAATGGAAGGGGAAGATGGTGAGAAAATAACTTATGCTTTTTGCTCTGAGGTTTAAGACTACTTGCATAATTCTGCAATCATGTTGGCTCTGAGTGATCAGGCTGAGTTGTCAACTTCTTCTGTCACTGTCACATAGCTGACAGGTTATATGGGTTTATATACCGTGACTTACATTTTAGAATAGTCTCTTCTGTGGAAGAGTGGTTAGTAATTCCACACTAAGATTTGAATCCCAATATTTATCTTCAACATTGTCAATAGCGTTTTGCGCAGACCACTAGGTGGGGGGCTGAAATCACAGTGAAAATAATGTATTTGCTGTAAAACTACTCTTTTTCCAGATAAGAGATCACATATATGTATTCTGGAAGCCCCCTCAGAATGTCTGCTTTGGTCTTTTTCTACACCAGCACTTAGTCTGAGCTTTCATGTCGTTAATAGTTGCATGTAAGGTAACTGTTTGTTTGTCATTTTATTCTAAATTAAACTTGCTGTTCTTTCCGACTAGGAGTTGGTAAAGCGTTAAAGAAGATAAACAGGCTCATAGTCTCAAAAAAGAATAAAGACATTGTTACAATTGCTAATGCAGTATTTGCAAAGAGTGGCTTTAAAATGGAAGTGCCTTTTGTTACAAGGAACAAAGAGGTGTTTCAGTGCAGTGTCAAGAGCGTGGACTTCGAGGACCCAAATGCAGCGTGTGATTCCATCAACCAGTGGGTGAAAAATGAAACAAGGGGTGAGTATTAGCGAGCGTTTTCTGTGCATGGCATCTGAGACCTCTCAGTTGTGGTTGGAAATACTGGAGAAAGATAAGGGAGGGCGAAAAAGCTCTGCCTTGCAGCTGAATGCTGTCCTTAAGCTGTCGTGTATAATGCTTTGAGCCTGAGGGTTAGTCATCTGCAGTCCCACTACTCTAGCAGATGTGTCTGCCTAGTGGGCTGTGTGTGTGTACATGAGCCCATCTGTCTGTGCCTTCAGGGAGCTTCTACTGCTCTCTGCCTTCATTCAACCTGCAAGAAATTCAATCAGTGTTCTCCTGGAGCTAGGTGTTGTCAGATGTGCTTGCAAAGCAACTCATAAGCAGGTGACTCAGTAAATCAGACTTCTAAAAAGCTTTAGAGCAGTTCAGCCTTTGCAGTTAGTACCCTAAATCTTTGCAAGGTATGTGTCGGTGTTGTTTAGTAGAGTCATGGTTAGTAGAAGAGTTAATTAACACTGCCTTGACGGAACTCCTCATGGTTCAAGCTTGTTGCCATCTAGTTGTCAAGTTTAGATATGCTTTAGATGTCATGTTTTGCAATATAGTCTAGAACTACAGAACTAGAACCATGTTTGGTATCTCAGAGTTAAATCCATTGCCTCCTGGGTGTGAGGAGTGTTGCTAATGATGTTGAATGTGACGTTTGCAGAGCAAGGCTGTCAAATTCTTTCTCTACCATGCCACCAGCTTTGCATAGCAGTGTTACAAGCAGTGTGTGAATGGGGGAAGTGCTTTAGCTCAAACTGTTACCAAGTTTATCTGCTTAGTTTAAATCTTAGATCTGATCGCATGCTGAAATGCATAACGCCGTGTTAGTTATAACATCAGTCCATTGACTAGCTACATATGTTTGCTTTCTAAGTATCCTTTGCTTTTTGACAAAGAAAATAACCATTGGTTGCGTGAATCTCAGATGTATTACGCAATGAATAGTTGGTGCATTCACAGATCAAAAGGCTCACAGGAATATGTGCTTCAGTTTCTTTATGAACAACTGACGAGTGTTAACACAGTGAGTACTCAGTCTTTCTTTATTTCTTTAGGTATGATCGATCAAGTTGTAGCTCCAGCTGATGTCGATGGTTTAACCAGACTGGTTCTAGTAAATGCTGTGTATTTCAAGGGCTTATGGAAATCACGATTTCGACCTGAAAATACAAAGAAACGTCCATTTTATGGAGCTGATGGGAAGACCTACCAAGTTCCCATGCTGTCCCAGTTATCTATCTTCCGCTGTGGTAAGCTCAGTAACCCTCACAAAATACCTAAGAAGGGTTGTAAAGCTTTGCTCCTTGCCTTCAAACCAAAGTTTGCTGTATATGTGGTGTTTAATAGTATTGTTTATTGTGGCTGATACTGGAAGCTTTGAGTTATGAAAGCATCTTGTACTGGTGAGGTATAGAGGAAGTTGCTGTTAAAGGTATTTAACAGTTGCTTAAGGTCAAACACTCGAACAAAGTACTTGTCTTACCTTGTCTTCAAAAAGAAAAATGTGAAGTACTGAAGTTGAGAACTTTGCATATTGCCTAAACCTTGAAATAGGAAGAATTTTTTTTTTAAGGGATGAGAATGAAGAACACCTGCCAACAGAAACAGAAACTTGAGGTTTATCTGGTGATGAGCTGTGTAAAAGATTAGGGTAAAATTAGCCTATATTTCACTGTGTAATAAAGAAATGGGGCTTGTACAGTCAACGGTTCTGGGGGAGCCAGCAGAGTACTGGGTTAGTATGTTGACTGTATTGCTCAAGGTGTGAAGCTGCTTTTCAAATTCAAATTGAGTCACAAGAGAGAAGTAGCTCAGCAGGTTTGACCTGACTTCTGAGATGCTCAGAGCTGACACATGCAGCTTGATACAGCTAACAGTGTACTTCATAGTTTCAGCTTTCTAAATGTGTGGGGATTTTTGTTGGTCAGAAATTAAGGCTGTGATGAAAGAACATCTTCCATCGTGTCCTTCTCAGCAGTGCTGTCTGGGACTTGCTTCCTTATGTGCTACTGATAGTATGAGGAATAGGCCTGGAAATATAACTGTCGATAAATCCAAAAGAGCAGACAAAAAGGACCCACTGATATGCTTTTAAATAACTAATTTTACTGTCAGTAGTGCTCAGCTAATATTAGAAGATTTGTGTTATGGTAAACAGCTGTAAATTCATCTTAAGTTAAAACTTGTTTTAGGTTGGGCCTCTTTGGATATCCTAACAAAGGGCTTCTATCCTTTTGATCTTTAAGAGTTTAAAGATCCATTTTCAAATTTCATAAACAACTTAAGCATCGTTAGATCCCATCGCTTGGTTATGAAGATGAAATCTCCTGTTTCGTACGTCTCAGTGGTAAGGATTGCATACAGCAGACTAGGAAACTAGTATTTCACTGCTGGAGAGGTTACCATTTGTCACTTCCTTGTAGTGACTTCTGCAACCATTATTTTGATCTGGAGGTCACAGTCTGAGTACCATAATAAAAGGAAATAAACTTGACACAATTCTTGCCTAATAAGTGCAATGCTACTAGTTTTCTAGCAATACAAATTCAGTCAAAGCATGGTCCTGGCAACAAGATTCAATTTCTAATGAAGATTTCAATTTTTCAGTTTGGGCTGACAAGTGCAGACTCACATGAAGGAAGGGGAAAGATAATAAAATCCTATTGCTATCCAAAAACTTTCCCAGAAACCCTGTCTGTAGTTCAAGTTTTCACTTGAAACTCCTGTAGAAAGCCACATGCCAAAAATCTCACAGCAACCAAAGGGAACTTGGAAAAGAGGGTTGCTTAAACAGTCTTCCCAGCACTTGCTCTAACTCAGATGTTGCTATCTCATTCCTTCTCATCTACTTGGCTTTCTCTGTTACCTCAAAGTGGCTGTTCTCCACTACCTTGAAAGATCTCATTATGAAGCAGTCTTATTAAGCAAGTAAATCAAGTAAATGCAACTGACTACTTCAAACAGGAGCTATTTTAATCATTCTTGGAGGAAAAAGAGCTTGTTTAAAAGATCTCATCAATTTAGAAAGATAATATGCTGCTTTTTTTGCTTGTTGCTTCTCAGTGCTCAGTCAAATCTGCTTGATCCCAGTTGCAGTAAATCTGAGCTGATTCATGGACCTGGTGACTTCTAGCATAGCTGGCTTTCCAGTCTGGGCTGATGAGACTTGTCTGGGGGGAAAAATGTAAAAACCGAATAGGTATCATATGCTTCACAGTATCATCCCAATTGTGCTTTTTGTCAAGCTAGCATCTGTAGGGGTGCCATGCCACTCCTGGAAGAGCTGCGTAGCTGGGAGGTAGGCAGTCTGTGACTCTAGAATCAGTTTTAAGATGTGTGGAAAAGCTTTCCTAGTAGACTCTCATAGCAGCATGTATCTGAAGATAAAATAGAGATTTAAGGCTGTAGGAATTATGTCTCATTATCTCTGCTCTTTTTTAGGCACTACAAGTACTCCAAATGAGCTGTGGTATAATATAATTGAGTTGCCATACCATGGAGAAATGATAAGCATGTTAATTGCTCTGCCTACGGAAAGCACAACACCACTCTCTGCTATCATTCCCCACATCAGCACAAAGACAATAGGAAGCTGGATGACAACCATGGTAGCAAAAAGAGTGCAGGTTATTTTACCCAAGTAAGTACTAGTATCACCAATTTTTCCTTCAAGGAATGTTTAGGAGGAAGTATAACTCCTGATACAGGAGAAACATAGCACTTATGGTAACTTTCCTACATAATTCTGATATATTCTTTTTTGCTTATTCCAATTAGATTTACAGCAGTAGCAGAAACAGACTTAAAGGACCCTCTGAAAGCACTTGGTATTACAGATATGTTTGATGAGTCAAAGGCAAATTTTGCAAAAATAACAAGTAAGTTATTTTTCTGAATCCATTGTGGTCTTTATTCATAGTTTCTGGCACTGAATGAAGTGCTGTTTTACCAGTGCAGTTGTCTGTTTTGTCTTGGGTAAGTGTTACCATGACACTGAAGCAAAGTTCTGTCTTGTACCCAGCCGAGCATGGCTTCTTGCTTCTATTGAATACTGCGTGTCTTTTCTTTTGGCTTGCATCACAGCAGTAAATCATGTTGGTGGGCTTTTCAAGTTAAGATTTGATCTTACAAATCAAGTCTCTTAAGCATTGCCTAAAATCATGGAAAGACTTAAAACAATACTTTAGCCCCTAATTGAAGATGCAACTGCGCTAGTATATAACTTTCCCTAAACTATGTATTTAATATTAATTTAAAACTTAATTTTTCATAAACTGTAGGAAAGCAATGGACTAAATGTATTGCTTAAACAACTGGACCAAATGACAGCTCCAAATACCAGTACCTGAAAACAATGTGTAGACTTTTTCAAGATCATGGCTTTAAAATGTCATCTTATCTCTGTTTTCTGCTTCCATCAAACTTCTAAGCTTCTACAGAGATGTAACAAAGTTTGTCTTGCGCTTGCTCACCTTAAGGAAAAACAAATTCCTGTTTTAATGAAAGCAAGGTGTCTTGCTAAGTGCTTTCTGCCTCTCAACACTGAGATAAGTGTGAATGTAACTTAAATTCAGGTAAAGAAATGACTGGGGGGAAAAAACACTTTCTAACAGACCATAAAACAATAAAGGCTAGTAAATGGGGAGGAGTGAGGATTGAGATAGTTTATTCTCTTTTTTTTTTTTTGTAATTATAGACTTAGAGACTGTATTCAGTAGTGTTCTTAACAGCATTGAGATTTTAGCAGGATTATAGCACCTCTTGTTATTAGCTATGCTAGCATAGCTGCTAGCTACAAGATACTTGAGGATTTTACTGCTAGTTTTATTGGAAATACTGTTCTTGTTTCTTTCAGGAACAGAAGGTCTTCATGTATCTCATGTTCTGCAGAAAACAAAAATTGAAGTTAGTGAAGATGGAACCAAAGCTTCCGCAGCAACAAGTAAGCATCTCTACTGATAACTAGCAGACTGGAAAATTGCATTAAAAGGCTACGCCATTTAGCAAAGATAGTCTACTTGGAGACCATTGCAGGAAGTGCTCTTACTTAATACAAAACCAAATCAGTTGATATTTATGTAATTTCTTTGGAATATCAACTTGCTGATACTGGTCAGAGCATTGGTGTCCTCTAGGAAGTATAAACAGGTTTACCTTTTTCTGGAGAAGTTCTTTCTAATGGGTAACACGTTGGTCACTGGTTAAAAAGTTCCTGGCTATTCAGGTGGCAGAGTAAGCTGCTATATCCTTTATAGATCATTTGTGTATCCAAGACTTCCTTCCAGCCTTTTGTGGGTCTTGTTTTTTTTTGTTTGTTTGTTTTGTTTTTATTTATTTATTTCTATGCTTCCTGTAGGAATAAAATGTGACTTATGCTTCTTTAAATGTCCAAGCTGGTAGATTTTAGCCATTTATCTCTGCATGTATAAACTCCTAGTATACGCCAGGAAACTGCACTTTAATAGAAGATATGCTATTTTATGTTACTTGCTTTGTCTAACTTCAAATCTTATCTCTCTTTGCAAGCTGCAATTTTAATAGCCAGGTCATCTCCTCCTTGGTTCATAGTAGACAGGCCATTTGTATTCTTCATCCGGCACAATCCTACAGGTAAGCAGTACTTGTATGTATTTTTCCTTGAAAGTTAAATATGAGCTATGCAACAGACAAAAGAATTGCCAGCTGGGAAAAGTCTGAAGCTACTCAATAGCTGTTGCTTGGGGGTGGGGCTGTGGGGGTGAGTGGTAATTAAAAAAAAAAAAAAAAAAAAAACTATTGGAAGTATAATTACTACAAGTATATTTTTGCCTTTAACAACAGATTATCTTTAGAATACATCTCAGCACAGGGAAAAGTATTGGCTACCAAGCTAACAAACTGATGTGGCAAGTTCATGGGTACAAAAGAACACAATCTTTAACAGTCCTAGTTCCCTGGTGTGGAGAGAAAATAGCTCTATTACTGATAGTGAATTAGTGAATTGGGCCCAGCTTTCTGATGAACTGTAAAATTAGAGCAAGGACCAAGGATAGAAATGGGGACTTCAGGGACCTGGGATGTTGGCCTGGCCTACCACCAACAGATGTGAGTGTCCAAGCATAAGTGGTCGTGGTATTTTGCAGCATGAGTTGACTCTTAGAGCAGAGCTGACCTGGTTACTTTCAGTAGCATGTGAACTTCTTGCAGTGCCATGTGGATGATAGATATGCTAGCTACTGGGCAACGAGGTACAGCTGCCAGCATTGGCAGCAGTCCCCAGCCCAAGGCTCCGCAGAGCATCAGAAGAACCATGTGTCTAGAAATGTGAGCCAGCCACCTATCCAAACACATGCTTCTCTGCTGTCTACTCAGAGCTAACAAACTTGGGGGAGGATAGACAAGACTGTGGTGAGGTGGCTCAACCATGTTCTGTGGACTCGTATGCTTTCATGGAAAAGTTTAACTGTGTTTACAGACTGTGGTAATCCTAGTTTTTGTTTCATTCCATCAGGTACAATCTTGTTTATGGGACAAATAAACAAACCTTGAATGTGGAAAAGACTTTCTTCGAGAAGTAAACAGACTCATATGACACACCCATGTTCTGTTAAATATTTTGTACACTACTCTTTGACTTCACTCAAGAACTAGTTTTAACCACTGACTAGGTTTTGAAACAGGAGTCGATGTAGTTCTGGCTTTGTGGAGAAAAATACAGATTGAAAACTACAGTATTTCTTCAAAATGTCTAAAAGATTCTCTAAACTACTGAATGGTTACCTATGCTAACAAACTTTTGAGCTTTTTCTGTATCTACTAAGAATTTTATGTATGGCTTTTGTGAGAGGATTTTAACAAAGAATGATAAGCGTTTCTATTAATGTTGGTTTCTTCTTGTGTGTGGAAAAGGTCTAATTTTGTAGATACCCCTATCAAGATTACTTTTGATTGTTGACTATCTTGATACCTGGGTATTCTTGGTAGAAATAGATTAAAAGTTCTAGCAGTTTTTATTTTATATAGTGCATGTATCACTGAGAGTTTTAAAACTAATGTGGTGTTAGATACACATCGCATTGTCCTGTCTTATTGTAATGTAAACTTGTCATTGCTAGTATACACTTTCTATTGGATTTAAATTTTATATTTGTTTTTGTACAAAGGAAAAAAATAAAAATGCATTATGAACAGTCAGTGTTGTGGATTGTGGATGTACTGAAAGGCATTTGGGTCCAGATTCCTCTGAAGCGCTTATTTGAAACTTCCTTCTGAACTGAAGGGGGTTGGTTTTTTGGTATCATTTTTTTATGGCCTGCTATTGATTACTCTTTCTGCCTAAGTCATTCTTCTGTGGTTGAATTATCCATGGGTTCAGCATCTGAAGAGCAAACTCCTTGTATTTACCAAGTCCAAGTTACTATTAAAACTGCCACATGAGGACACCTCACTGCTCTTTTGGGGCTTTTTCTCCTGCTTCCTATGAGGTAGGTTTTATGTACACTTGCATGCCTTCAGTGCTGTGCAAGATTTGCACGAGTGCAAAACTCTTCAAAAGAAGCAGTAAATTACTTTGGCTTGTCACAGATGGTTCTTTGTTTGAAAGCATGTTGTACTGCTGCTGTGGCAACCTAGGGATTTGGATGGAAAGGCAAATTATTGATATTAGCTGTTTCTCCTAAGAGCTCTTTCACAGTAAAAAGAGGCTGGCTGGCTGATGGTGGTCTGTGGGGAGAAATTCCTGCAGTGTTTCACAGGCTCAGCACTGGTTTAAGTAGATGACTGCTCTATGTTTCCACTAGCTGGATGTCCAATGAGTCGATTGACCTTGACAGGTAAGGACATACCAGGTTAAATGAACAATCTTCTAGCAGAAGATATCTGACTATGTAATGGATGGCCAGGGATAATCTGACACAAAAAGCAGGATGAGATCTCATAATATACTGCCATAGGAAAAGCACAGGTACCTACTTAAGAACAAGGGAGGAAGGAGTGAAAAAGCAGCTCTATAAGGAGAGTGTCTGCTTCTAACTTTTTTTACTTGATTATGGCAAACATGAAAGAAATCTTACTTGCTAGCTGCCTTTGTATGGGATGTATTAAGTGACTATCAGACAATCCCCATAAGATAGGAGAAAAGTGTTCCTGTTGCATGCTTTCTTGTGGTAGCAATGCGTGCTCACAACTATCTCCTGCACTCAGCTCCAAAGAGGTGAAAGGAAAAGCTAGTATGATCTAGTTGTCTTCCCATCTTGTTGAAGAGAAAGGGTAAACCATGCTGAAGATTCTGGTGCTGAGTAGGAAAATTCTCCCAACTAGCCTAGCCATGCTTGCTTTCAATTCCTTATAGTCCCATAGAGGTAAGGAGCAGAAGTAAAAACAAAACTTTAGTACTGCATAATAGTGGCATTCTCATTGGTTTGTTTTATGTCTAGCTCAGGTGTGGTTTCTCCTGCAAAAATTGAGAAAAATTGCCTCGAGCTACATAGCTAAGACCTGGGATTCAAAAAGCATGATGTATGTCTTCCCAGAGTGAAGCCAGAATTCCCTTGTGTGCAATGTACCTTTAGCATTGTGGAGCAGTGGGACTGTACTTCAGAATACCAGAACTGCTGTTTTGGTATTGAAGTAAAATTTGGTGAGAATTTTCCAGTTGCTTCTATTTGATATTTCTGGTAAGAATTCAACTATTAAGGGGTTGGCACTCAAACTGAACTCCCATAGTGCTTGAACACATCAGCAGTGTGTGTGTTCTGTGCAGCAAGCAGGCTTGGGATATACATTTGGGCAAGAAGAAAATGCAATGACTTAAGTTTTCAGATTTGCCTTAACACAGGTTCTCTGTAAGCAACTTCTGGTCCCCTTCTATTAGTCTAGAAATATCTTGTAAAATGAGATGATTGCTTACAGCACTGAACAGAGAATAGCTCACTATTTTCCTTTTTCTCACAATCAGGCCAAAACTGGACACTGAAGAATATGTCCAAGTGTGAGCAGGCTTACTCAGCTTGATGGGACTAGGACTGCCTGTCTCAGCTGAGCTCTAAACAAACTGTCCCATGCACTCTGGAGCTTTAAGGTTCTGCATAACACAAGTGAAGTACGTCACAACTCAGAAAAAGGCTTTTTAGCTCTACTGTTACTGAAACTATAGAATTTTATTATATATATATTTTTTCAGAGCTTGGAAAAAGTGTGCCTAAAGCAAGTTTGAACTAATACTCTGGCCTTTGCCTATAAAGTGGGCAAAGGAGATTAGGATGAGGGGAACTGGAAGAAGAGGCTGGGAAGGACAGTGTTCGGTTAGCTGCTAAAACCTTGCTTGTTAATGCTGTAAAAACTATCCATGCTCTTCAGTTGTGGGAGTTGATTCATATCAAATTTCTAGCCCTGCTTGACAGTAATAAGAGCCAAGCTTGATGTTTTAGTGTTGGGCATGTGCTGACTGTAGTTTTATTAACCCTTTCTGTAGGAATTAGCTTCTGAAAGGTTTTTTAGGAATATGCATTCAGTCTCAAGTGGCTAACTTTTTTTTCCTTTTTTTTTTTTTTTTTCCTTTGTCTCCAGAATTACTAAGCCAAATATGAATGCTAATGCTGCTTGGGCCTACTTCTGCCTATTCCTGCATTGTTTCCAACTGTTTCACAGCTGAACTTTGTCTTCACTGAAAGCCTGGACACTTATGTCCCTGAGCCCCAGCAGCCCTGCACCCTGACTAAGAACAGGATCCATCTGCGAAGCACAGGCAGAGAGATGGGGTCAGCACTGCCTCTGGCTCCATGATGGGCTGTGTTCAAGAGGAATCCTCAAGGAGGAGTGGAGGTGATGAGACTGAATGTGTAACGCTCTTAACTTAATGATGCGCCTGTAGTTCGGTTAGGAATGTAACTTAATGGAAAGAACTTCGGTCTCATTCTGTATCTGTTACTGGCTGCTCTCTCTAGGTATGCTTCCACTTCTCCACCTTTAGAAGTAGAGATAATGAATCCTTTGGAAACTTCTCTGAGACAGAAAGCCTAGAGAGACTTAGCATCTGATTCTTCAGTAATATGAGACTGAAGCACTGGGCAAGGAATGGTGATAGAACATGGTTGTGGTTACGATTGTCTTAGCCTGGAGACCAAAAAGGGAGGAAGAGTTATTATGACCTCCCCCCCCCCCCCCCAACTCTGGATAGTAATCTGCTAAGCTGTGTTTTGACATTGTTTTCATAACTTCAGAGAGCTCTAAAAAGGCTAATTTTCTTTTGTACCTTCTAAATTTCATTTATGCTTTGTAGCTCTCAAATCTTGTGTCCTCGACAGGGTGGGGAGGGTGTTATTAAGGGATAACTGCCGCTCATCCTCTGGCATCACACTGAATTCCCTGCTGGAAGCACTTTTCTGACACCAACCTCTCCTTCATAACCATGTCTGCCTTGCCTCCCAGCTGGAGAGCAGGTTAATAAAGATGAAAAAAAAAAAGACTCAAATACCTCTTTGTAAGTGAAGTTCTAAATACTCTCCCTTATATTTCAAAGGAAAGGAATGCCCTTCAGCTTTAAGTCTAGTCCAATCAAGTTAAACTATGTATTTATTAGTAATGCTAGCAGAAAGTACTACCCGTACTAGTTAAAAACCAGTCTGGCAATACTAATTTATATTATTACTGGGGTGCCAGGAGGCTGTGATAGTCTTGTCTCTTCCGTAGTGTCATCCAGTATAAGCTATACTAAAAGCAGTAAGGCAGTAAGTAAAGAACCTCTTCAGGAGGCTGGTACTAAAGATGACAGAACGCAGATCTCTTTGCTTTGTTTGCTAGGCCTGCTGCTGCAGCTAAATGGACACTAGTCACTTAACATGACAATTTTCTGTGGGCTTGTGACTAATGGTGCTTTTTGTGTGCTGCAGGGATGTGGACTCAGATTATAGTGGATGCTGTTAGCAGTGCTACCATAAGTTATCTCAGTGCTGCACTGCTTTCAATCTTCTGTGCCCTTCAGATCATGCTGAAGCTTCTATGGATGCTATTTTTACTTTCAAGGCCATGGTGGGGATAATTGTGACAGACTGTAAGATTGGGATGTATGTAATGTGCACAGATATTAACATGCTAACATGTCCGTTCCCATGTACCTTCAATACATGATTAGCCCTGAGCCAGGGTTTACCTTCCCTGAGCTTTTCCTGGCTACTAAGATTATGGCATCTCTTAAATATTTAATCTGGGCTCCTCATGCACTAAGATCTCTATAATTAAGTGCACCAGCTCTTGAAAAGTGCCTGTGCAATAGGGTGGGTGGGTCAGACAGCCTTGCTTTGGGGTACTGTGAGCGTCAGTTAATTATAATGGCTGTGAGCCACTTTGCCCGAGACCAAAGGGCTGGGTATGTCCCCTTGGCTCACAGCGAGCACTTGTTTCACTGCCAGAATAACTTGGGCTGGCTGGTTCTGGCTATGAGCAGGTGCTGGAGAGTGGGGAAAGGCAGCGCTGCCCTGCAAGCTGAGGGGGAGGGAGGCTGCCAGAGCCCAGCAGTGCCCTCCCGTCCCTGCTGGGTGCCTCAGTGCCAGGCCGCACAGCCTGGGCAGGCCGTGGTGCACCCAGGGCAGCGTGGTGGCAGTACCCTCTCGCGGCCAGACTCGAGCACAATTGCATTTCTTGCCTTTTATTAAAGGCTTTATACCCCACAACATGTATCAGACCCTGTGGGGCGCTGGGAAACGTGTCCCTGCCCGATGGCATGTGGCTGGCACCCGGCAGGGCTGTGGTGCCTTGGGGCATCCCTTTGCCTCCCTGCCGCCGTCCCACTGACAGCTGACCATCAGGTAACTGTGTCTGACTTAACTTGGAAAGCTGTGGTGTGGTGGTAACCAGGATGACGGTCCTTTGCCTCCTAAGTGGGCAGGGAAGTAAGGTCTTCTCCCCACAACACGGGCCTGTATGGAGAGTTTGCTGGTGAAGAATGGCGTTGGGTAAGTTGTGAGCCTGCTCAAGGCAAAGGAGATGAAACGTGCTGTACTGTGCTTCTCTGGGGAGAGAGAAGCATGAGGAGGAGTGAGGGGCAACACAGGTAAGGAGCACTGCAAACATGTTTCTGCTCAGGGAATGTTTTTTATTGACAAAAAAAAAAAGCTTTTGCTTGATTTCTGTTGTGGGAGAAGAGCTGATGTATGATCTAGCCTAAGAAGCACCTTCACACCACCTTTCAAAGTGTTGTGAGCACACAGGTGGGATGTGTTTCTCCAGTGCAAGGTGCTGTGGCACTCGTGGCACTGTTTACCTGGAACAATATGCCATAACTAGACTCGCTATCATGGCACGTTAGGGCATGAGAGATTTGTGGAGAGGGAGGGGAGAAAATGGCAGTACTGTGTTTTGTGCCTATATCAGAAGCAGCTAGGAGGCAAGCTGGAGGAAGGAAGGAGAAGAAATGGTTCAGCCAGAAGAGCCACAGGGGTGTGATTCTGGAGACGAACAATGTAAGGCACTTTCATACCCCTGCTCTCATGAAGGAGTTCAGAAGGAGATGGAGGGGCTGGTAGAAGGAAAATCTGGCAACAATCTGATCAGTCTTTATTAAAAGGGGTGAGGAGGGAAATAGTAGCTACATAGGCCAGAGGGGATCTCTTTTCTGGTAAGTAAGGAATATTAAAAAAAGGAAGGTAATCTCCTAACCACTAGTCATCATAAGAAGTCTTAGGATAGTTATTTCTGGAAATGTGGCCCTGGGGATGTGCCATACTGCACAGCTGCAAGTTCATACAGGTCCTTACTATGGAAGTCTGTATGAGGAAAGTGCAGCTTCCCATCTTCTCTCTGGGGAAAGAACCAACATTCTGTTTTCTGACATTTGGCATGTGCTGAAGAGATCAGGCTTAAAAAGCAAGTTAAGGAGGTTGGATTTAAAGAGAATAGTAACAGGTATGTATGAGTCTGGGGCAAAAAGAGCATTGGGCACCAAGGTGCTTTCTGGTGGTTGCTTAGATAGTGAGAGAATTATTGTTTCTGATTTGTATATGTTCACTGGGCTGAACACTGTACCACTGTTCGCAAGCACAGGGAGACCATACACAGTAAAGATGTTCAAGGCCTGAAATATTGTGAAGGGTTGAATCAAGTAAATGACTGCAGCTGTTCTTGCACAAAATGCATTTGTGGGCATCCAGCATCCCCAAGGGCAGCTCTAGTGTCTGATGGATCTTAGCGTCTGGGACAGGTGTCGAGTGGTAAAGCACGGTGAGAAAACCCAAAGTTCCCTGGAGGTGCAGGTCTCTGGACATGGAGGCTGGGATCCTCAAAAGATGTGGATGTTTTAACTCCCCACAGTTCAAAGGGGATTCAGACACCCACATCCCTTTGAGGCTCTGGGCTGGGCTCTCTGGGTTGCTTTGCTCCAAGGGTCACTTCTTCCTATAAAAATCTCCTTCTTCCACATGTCCTCCTGTCACCTCTCCTTCTGAAGCCTCAAAAAAGACAGAGCATTGCCAGCCCCTTGTTAAAGGACCTGATCTCACCACCCTCTCTTGTAGCCAAGCCTCTCCAGAGCCTTGTTGTGGCAGACAAGAGGTAGTGCAGGACCCAGCCACAGCCAGGCTGCCTTGCTGCTTGGTTTGAATGCAGAACAGGTGGAGAGAGAAGCACAAACAGGGAGATGGAAAAGTATAACGAGGAGCCTGCCTCGCTGTCTGGGGGCAGCTGGTGGGAGCTGGAGGGCCTGAGCTCGCCTTGTCTTACAGCTCACTGCTTTGTGCACAGTGCTGTTGGGGAATTCCTGGGCTGAAATAGATTAGCCAAAATAGTAAGGATTTTCATGTAAGCTTGGAGTTTGTGCTGGTTTTATCTAGACACTGTTGTTCAAGTATTTAGTTTCTGGGCCTGGCATCAGGCCCCACATCGCTGTCTTGGGCTAAGTTTGGGTGGGCAGCCCTGGCCAGTCCCCAGGAGGAAGAGCTTTGGTTCCTGACTGGGCTCAAGGGTCTGAGCACCAGTGGGTAGATTGTCACAGTAATTAGCATAACTAAAAAAAGAAAAAAAAAAAAAAAGAGAGGAGGATTACTGCTGCTGCTTAACCAAATTATGTGGAGAATGCCTTCATGGCTAATGCACCTGGTAAAACCAGGCAGCTTAAGAACGTGAAGGATAAGGGCTTATAGCTGGGCACGGGCTATAAGGCTAAGTACCCTTCCCCTGCCCACACGTCCTTCCCCGGCCCCGGCCGCACACCCTCCCGCTGCAGCCTTGCCAGGGCAGCGGGGCTGAGGGGCGCCATCACGGCACCCCCCGCCGCTCCCGCTCTTCGGCGAAATACGGCCCCCGCGCGGCCGCTGCGGGACGCGCCGGGGCTGCTCGCGGCCGCTCTCCTCTAGAGAATACGGCCGGGCGGGGCGGCGCCGCGCCGCTCCTCGCAGCGTTACGGCGGCGGCGGGCCGGGCCGCGGCAAGATGGCGGCCGAGATCCACTCGCGGCCGCAGAGCAGCCGGCCCGTGCTGCTCAGCAAGGTGGAGGGGCACCAGGACGCCGTGAGCGCCGCGCTCCTCATCCCCAAGGAAGACGGGGTCATCACGGCCAGCGAGGACAGGTCTGCGGCCGGGGCCGGGGCAGGGGCCGGGCCGCTCGTCCCCGCCCGAGGCCCGCAGCCCCCCGGGAGGTGGCGGGTAGAGGGTCGGCTGCTGCCCCTGACGGGGGGACACGCACCGCCGGGATCTCCTGCCGGGTTGTGCGGAGCGCCTGCGGAATTAAACTCTGTAGCGTGAAAGGGTTAGGTATCCGGAAGGGATGTGTGGTGGTTGTGAACAGAACCAAAAACTCAGGCGTGTTTTTTGCTCTGCCTTCAGCTGTGCTGGCTGAGTTTCCTCCAGGCCAGCTTCTGATTTCCCCGTCCTTCAGGAGCAGCTCCCCAAACTGCTTCAGTCGCAACAACCCCGCTCCGATGGCCGGAGCGGAAGGTCTGCAGCCTGCTTCCTTCTGGGTGCAATAATTCAGGGAGTGAGTTGGCAGATCCGCGAGGCAGAGGAGATGATGAACTGTGAGGACCGTGCTTCCTGGCTGCGTGGAAAAAACTATCCTGAGAGCCTAATTCCGGTCCTCAGCACCGGCCCGCCTAGCTGTTGTGGTGTGTTCTGCGTGCTGGTAATGTCGTTAGGTGGTTATTCAGGACGAATGAAAGTGGAAATGAGGAAGCAGGTAGCAGTGAGGACTGTGGCATGGAAGGGTGAGTGGTTAGCACGGGAGTGGTGACAGCTGGAATTTCCCACATGCCGTGTGGGAAGTGACTTGGAACTGCGAGGAGGAGTAGCAGAAGCTGCTTGAGAGCTCCTGTCCAAAAACTGTGGCACTGTTTGAAAGGAGCACGGGAAAGTGCATTCTTTGTCAAGTAACTCAGTGGTTGGATCCTTTTACTATTTTAATATCTGAATTTGCATTATTTTTGCATGAAGTCTCATTTGAAAAGCCTGACCCTACGAGAACCAGTAGCGTTTGAGGGCTGAAGTTCAGCAGAGTTGTGGTTGCACCTGAACTGGTAAAATATAGCATTTATCGTTAGGTCAGAAAGAGCAAACAGGCCAGCTAGCAGCAGCACATGCTGACTTTATAACCTTGCTGTTAGCCAGGGCATCCGGGCTTTGCGTGAGAGTGGGGCAGGTTAAGTGCACGCTTGCCCTGGTATAAATGAAGCTCACCAGATGTTGTTAGTCTATCAGTAGCTGGTATTAAAGCAACCAAGTCTGTATAGGGTATGGTATGATGCTCGCTCCTATGTGGATAAGGTAGAAACAATCAAATTTATGATGCTTCTCAGTGACCTGGCGATGTATATCTGCTGTTAAAAATACGAAGGTACAGCTGTGTTATTCAAGCTGATTATCAGCGCTTCTGAGAAATAGGAAGTTCTGGTCTGTCTCCTCTTCAGTGGAGAGGTGCTGAGAACTTATTTTTCATTGGCATGCTAGGAATTACTTGCTTTTAAGTGCCAGTTGAACTTTCTAGAAAATAAGCAGTAGAAGTAGTTGAACTTGGCAGAAGGAAGACTTAAGTAGTTTCTGCTTTTGGCTCCTATTTAGTGTGTGTGTATGGTAAATAAAATGTAAACATAGTTCTTAAAGTGGCTAATTGGATTTCTTCCCCAGCCTTTTTTTTTTTTCTTCTGGAAGATTAGCATGCTTAATTCTTAAACGAGTTATCAGTTATTGGGAGTAAAGTTCATCACTGAATTCCGAAAGCCTGGAGTACAAATGCTGTAAGTCTGGGATAAATCAAGCCAAAGATGTCCTTATGTTGTTTAAAGGCTATTTGAAAATATTTTTCTGAAGTACTTGAAGAGTCAGGCTTCTCTTCCTGAGGATTATTTTCTGCAGATTGGGTGCCTGTTGTAATGGGAAACTTTCAAAGAAGTGTTCTTAAGTGGTAACTCTAGGACCTGAGCAAATATTAATTGGTTGTACCACCAGCCTCTGGTATGTGGGCTGTATCTTGGTTGTCTTTCCCAAGTGTCTAGGGTGCTGGAAGCACTTGGCACAGCGTTAACAGGGTCTGAGTATTAAAGGCATACGTGCTTATCAGACTGTACAATTGCACGTTGAGGTATTAAATATTGTCATGGCCTTAAACTGCAGTGCATCACCCTGTGTGATGTGCATGCAAAAAGGGGGTATTTAAGGGAAACTTGCTGAATTTCATGATTCCAGAGACCACAGGGAGCAGCACGTGCCTCCTCAGTTTGATCCTGCAACTTAGTAGGACTTCTTAGGGTTCAAAATGCACTGCCTTGTAAAGAGGTAAACAGCATTCTGCACTGCACTAATCCCTGTGTAAAATCAGCAGGATTTAAATCTTGACCCTTTGAACTGACAGTCCGCTTGGCTCCTTGCTGAGCCGTGGCAGTAACTGCACCGAGCTTGCAGCAAGCAGTGACGCCTGCATGCGCTAGGCGTGTTCTTGCTTTGGCTGTAGGATGGTCTTGGTCTCTTCCCTCTCCGTTGAAGGATCTTTCTGTCGCATGTGTTGGCAGGTTTGGGCTGAGGCTGAGCAACTTTTTCATTATTCATCCTGTAGGTGCAGTTGTCCTGTTTGTTATCTTGTACTGTGCAGAGTGAAGTTGGCTTTTTGGGTGGCAGTATGCCTTGAGTCTTAGCGTGGTTGTGTGGAGTTTTTGATGTGTTTCCCGAGGGAGAAAAAGCAATTGCTAAAGAGTTCATATCTGAATTGAACCTGAACAGAAATCCATGGTGCAGGCTTGCAGAGCCCTGTAGCAGACAGTGCCAGTATTTAACCTTCAAGGTCTAACGTTGAAGGTTAGCCGTATGCACGCTTATATTGTGTTGATGGGAGTTGAGAATACAGCTGCATCTTTATCTGGGCACGTTTTGGTGTCAGATACAGAGCTGTGCAAGGGGTGTCTGTCTTTGGTGTGTGTTAATTTCCAAGAGTAGCTTTGGACTCTGGAGGCTAAATGCTTCAGGCGTGCCTTAGTATAGGAGTTTACTGGGATCTTTAGGTTTCCAGACATTGTTTCAATGTATTGCCTCTAATCTGAGGTACTCCCACAGTACATCAAAGCCTACTCACTCACATATCTTTCACCTACAGTTGAACATATTATCAAACTTTCTGCTCTCTTGTGTGTTCCATAAAAACGGGGCGTAGGTGTTAATACTGCATAACAGATTATGCTGCTAGCAGCAAGCAAATACAGAGTTCAGGAAGCAGAAGAGTTGCTATGTACAACCCCTTTGAGCAGCATGCTAAAAGAGTGGGGCCAGGGTATGTTTGATTAAATCTTAATAAGCTAAGGCTGGCAAGTGTTTCATAATAACCAGCGAGAAGAAGGTGTTTACAAGTTAGTATCAAGGAAAACATTGGTGTGCAAACATCCTCTGGGAATGTTGTGGGTTATCATGTCGGTAGAAAAGCTGGAGTTCTTTCTACTTTGATATTTTCTGCAGTAAGAAGTTCTGTTATTATTTTTTGAGGATCCAAAAGATACTATAGCAGATCTGTGAATACTGATAAAAATCTGGCTTTCTAAAAAAGGATTTGAAGCTGAAGGGAAGGCAGGAGTATCTAATTTTTCAGTAGGAAACTTGCTGTTCAGGAACTTCTCTCTGAAGGTACCTGGTGAGGATAGTGATCTCTGTGCCTGTGCAAGCATTGAGTCCTCCCCAGCTCCTGGGCAGTGCTTGGAGCAGCTTGCGGTGTGTCTCTCGGGCCGGGTGGCCAGATCTGGGCCGGGGCTGGCTGCTCACACACCTGAGGTAAGCTGGCGTGGGCTGCACGGGTCCGTGGCACAGTTGAGTCTCTGGTCTTAGCCTTAAGATCCTTGTTTTCAGCAAATAACTAAGGCAAGGTGCGTGCTTCCCAGCCATAGCTGGAGATGCTGAAGGGTGATACACTGGTGTACAAGACCAAGTGTGGCGAGATGAAGGCAGGGTGTTTGCAGCAGCCTGGCAGGATCTCCAGAGTCGCTAGCATACCTGCGTGTGGGTGCTCTGACTGTCAGCAGCTGCTGTTGCATGGAACCTCTGCTTAAATTGCAGCGGTGTTTTTTTTGGGTAAGGAAGTTAAATGTTGGTCATTTAGTTAACTTTAGTGAGCAGAAATGGACAAAAAACATGATTTGCAAGCAATGTCCTTGAATTTGCATTGCACTGTGGTTAAATCAGATTGCTAATGCTGTTTTGGGAACAGAGTCAATAGCAGTCTACACACACTTCTACTTTATTTTGACTGCCAGGAAAATGCAGTCTTCTGTTCCTCCTGGGAAAACAACTGGGAGTGTTTGATTTCAGGTAGGAAAGCAGTTGAGTGGTGTGAAGGTGCTGGGAAGATAGGGCTAGTGTAGCTCCATAGTACTTGTGTATCTGTACTGGAACAAGTTTGGATTTGCCTGCTAATCTTCCACCACTTCTCCCTCCCTGATGTATGTGTTTGGCTTTTAGAGGGCAGCTTATGCTGCCTGAGCCTCAAATACTGTTGGTTTGCTGAAGGATTTTCTCCCCTCTCAGCCCCACAATTTTGTCTCTATTACTGTCAGGTGCTTATTTGTTCTGCCCATGAAACACCAGTTGGGAAACAATGAAAATCCTTAGAAGCTGGTAAGGCCACATTCAGTATTGTTTCAAGATGTTATTGTGTGTGTTTTATATTACCTTAAAACAAACAAACAAAACCCCATTTGAATTACTCTTCTATGAATGTGCATCCTCTCCAGCCACCATCAACTTCTGCTTCAATGATCAATGTTAGGGGAGTTTGCAGGCCTTTTTTCTTTCCTTTTTTTTTTTTTTTCTTCCTGCCACTCAAACATCCAAGTCTTTTGTAATTTAAAAGGTATGTTTCTATCTCTGAGTAATCCTTAATGGCTTTTGACACTTTCACATCCAGGCCGGGACTGCTTTCAAACAAACCTGTTTCTTTAGCAATGTGTAAGGAAAGGTGAGAGGTAGCCAGCTCTTTGCTGGTATTGAGCACAGAGCCCATTCATTAAATAAAAACCAAGTTCTGAGAAGTGCTGAAGCCTTGGTTTGATTTTGATTTGGTGGTTCTCGTAATAGAATACCTTCGTGGTAGAAGGAGTCTGTGGAAGTAGCATTACTGGAGGACTCTTCGTTCTTTAAGCTGGAACTGCGATTTCACAAATTAATTTTCCAAGCAAAAGGAGATGCACCACAGCTACAGATCTGCAGGAGAAACAATGGAGGAGGAGAAGTGGGGTCTTGACACAGGCCAATAGTCAACTGCTATGAAGCAATCTCTTCAAAGTTTGCTCAGAGCTTTATATAATTAGATATAAAGCTGTCTAACGGCTTATCTTTGTGAGCATGGGGTTAGGAAAGCCTAAGTCTTATTTAAACCAAAATAAGGAGCTTTCAGAAGTTAATTTTGCAAGCTTTTGCAGCTCTTTACTTAGACTGTCAACTCTAGTGGCTATTGTTAATGATGACTGCACAAATTATACTTCCCAGAAATGATTTGTTTAGAAAAGCACATTGTTTCCTTCATATTAATTCCTAGCCCAGTGTAATCAACCGAAATGCTGGGAGGAAAGAAAGCTTACTTTGGGAAAATCAGCAATGCATTATGTCGCTTGCTATGGCAACTTGTAGCCTGTTTACAGCAAAAATAATTACATGATTTTGGCTAGAAGTGAAAGAGTTGAATTAGCAGGGGTGGAAGCTACTGTCTGAAATGTTGCGGACAGCCTGAGTGTAATGAATCTGCTTTAAAAACAGACTAAAAAGCAGTTAAAAATCAACAGGTGCTAACCCCCTACTACCACTGGCATTTGTATCATGAGGATGACTTGGAAGCACCATCCTTACTTTTTCTCATCTTAGTAAGAGATGGCAGCTGAAGTGTTAGCTTTTTGACCATGAGGCAGGGCGTGGGTTATAGTAAGGAGGAAGTAATGGTTTTTAAGAGGCAGCCTTAATGCAAAATATTTAATGGGCTGGAGTAATGTACATATACACTGATCTGGTGGAAAAGTGACTTGATTCAACAGCTGGAAATCTTAATTATTTTGTGGCAGTGTGTACTCAGCTGCATTGATTTCAACTTTTAGAAGAGGAAAGTAGTACATTAAAGGTGGGTATTGTCTGCTTTATTTTTTTTAGCGGTCTTTTAAAGAAAAGATGAATTACAAAATTAGAGTGTTACCTTTGTGTCTTCAACCTGTTCTGAAAAGTTCTGGTCCTGATAGAAGATACCTGTTGTCTTCTGTGCTCTTTTTGTTAAGGACTTAATAGTGATCTGGTGTGGTTTAGCAAATCCGTTCCTGCGTTTGATGTTGTTTAATTTTGAATTCTAGCCTTTTTATTAGTTTAATAGTAAATAGAGCAACTCACCTCCACGAAGTCTCTTGAAAGCGTTTCCAGGTACGCGTGTTTACAGACCACTTAGTTTTCCATTTAGGAATGAGGAAGTTGAATTTAAACAGTAATAAAGAAAGCAATCAAAGGTTTGGAGAGGAAGTTTCAAGTTGAGTTAACACTGTCCACGTGTGTGTTCTTAATTTCTTGATGTAGGTTCCTTTCAAACCCATCTGTTGTAGGAACGTGTTTAATTGATGATACCTTTCTGCAAGAGGCTCTTGTATCCTTCCTCTCATGTTTGCAGTGGTATAATACTAAATGCTCTCACAATAGTTTTTCCTTTCTATCTGTGGCCTGATACGGGAAGGATGCAAACTAAAAACAGTTTATAGGGAGCCTTCTCATGCTGTTCAAGTCTACATGAAGAGTTCTTTCAATTCCCATTTTACTGACTAATCAAGCCTGCTCATACTTAGGCTAGAGGAACAGTGCAACAGAACAGTGCTAATAAGGATGCTTGTCCTTAGCATCGTGAGGAAGTAGAGGCAAGGCTTAGAAGAAATGACACGAAACCAGATCTGCTGTTCTCTTTACGTCACTTTTTGGAAATGAAGATGACAGGCAAGTGCTGGAGTAATGTGCTGGCCTAGAGGATGAGGTGCTTCTGTTCCTAATATTTGGTATTTGGCTTGCTGAAGGAGGAGTTGCAAAGAGAAGCTATAAAAACTAGGAAGTTCAGACTTCTGTAATGGACTGTTTTGATATTTATTTTAAAATGATACCAAATACTTACCAACTGTAAAGCAAGCTGTGGTTTGCTCTGCCAAAGCATGAAAGTGTCTGCAGCTTGAGTTCAACTTAAATCAGCAAGAACTTCAAAGGAATTAAAAGGGTGCAATGCATAGCAATTTCTGAGGTGAACTGAAATTGTATTTCTATTTCATACTTAGTGAAAGTCAAGGTATAAATAGTTCTGAAGGAAGCTCTTCAGAATCCAAGGATGGCTATTCTCTGTACTGTTAAAGCACATCTGGTTGTGCCGGAGTACTGTTACTCCTCTAATGTTGCTACTGTAGCTATTATGTTGGAGTAGCACAAAAGCTAAGGGGAACGAAGCTGATATTTAAGTAATAAATTGGTTCAGATGCAAGGAGGGATGTACTTAAAACTGTCTTCTCCTCACTCTTCTCACAATGCAGAACTATCCGGGTATGGCTGAAGAGAGACAGTGGACAATACTGGCCCAGCATCTATCACACCATGTCATGTAAGTAAAATGTTGGAGGTGGTAAGTGATGGCCAAGTGTAGCGTGGTCTTGTAGCCATGCTGTGTGGGAATACCTCATTCCCCTTTCCTCAGCCACTGCATGCACCTGGTAACCTTTAATTTTGGGAACTTTTTTGCAGCACTAGCTCAGACTTTAGTTTGAAACTAGGTGTGTAGTGAATGAGATCTAAGGCAGCATTCTGTTAAGAGCCAGATCCTTCACCAGGTAAAGAGCTGTGTGGATCTGCTGCTGAAGATGTCTCCAATGCTGGTATATAACTCATCAACTGAATAGGTAATCTTTTCAAACCATTAGCTGAAAGTCCAGACATAAGAATATTCTCTGCTCCCTGAGGTATGTATGTATTATTATTATTTTTTAAACATCTAGATCATTGAGAAAGCAGTACTGAGTAGCAGCTTCAGTTCTGCATGGATCTTGTGTCAGTATTAAGCATCACCTAGCATAGGTGCTTTGCTATAATTTGTTTTATGTAGCGTTGCTGCCTTGAGACATACCATCTGTATAAAAAGAGGGCACACAATGGCAAAGTAAAGCAGCAGCAAAACAAAGGATGGTCTTTGGAATGGCAGTTTCTGAAGTAATTTGTCTTTTCAACTTCAGACTGATCTGAGTAGCCTAGGATCTAGATTAAAAATGCCAACTGTATTCTTTTTTTTTTGGTATCCTAACAGTTGGTCTGAATTGCAGCAGTTTTTCTATTAGTCAGTTTTCAAAACAGACTATTCAGATTGTGCTCTAAAAAGGCTTTTACAAAATAAAGTATGCCTGTAGTGGCTCAAAGGGATGGGCTAGTCCTTATGCAGCATGATCACTGTAATATCTAGACTGTCCTTCCTGTGGCTTTAAATCTCTAAAAACAGTTAAGGCCACATTTTCTGAGGGTGTTGGAAAGGAATGTATTGCTTTAAAACATCGTATTATTTTAATCCTTGTAATTTGCGAGTTAAGCAACTTCAATGGGCTTGTTTATTTTTTTTGACAGCTCCATGTTCAGCCATGGCTTATCATCATGAGAGCAGGCGAATCTTTGTAGGCCAGGATAATGGAGCTATCATGGTAAGGTGCTGTGACTTTTCTTCAGAATGCGGATTAGAATTGCTTAGGTTGCCCACAACCACCAAGTGTTGCTGGTAGCTGTTAACTTGCTCTCTTTCCCTTCTTTCTGGAATGCAGTTACTACTAAGTAGCTGAACTCCTTGGCAATTCACCTGAGATGCATATTGGAGGTCTGCAAAGAAGGATTCTTCAGGCCAGATGTGAGCCAGCTAACCTCAAGAAATCTTTTAGGCAATAGTGTAGCAGTGGGCCCGAGTTATGACACTTTGTAGGGAATTATATTGATGAGTACTCTAAGTTGAGTGGAGTGCCGTGCTGCTGCACTAACAGGGTTTGTGAACTGCAGCTAGCTTGCATCTGGCCAGAAGTATGGATCTGCCTGTATCTAGCCATGCATGTCTCTGGATTTTTTTTGCTGCAGACTTTTTTATGATGTGGAAATTTCAACAGTAGCTATAAAATTGCAAGAGGCAAGATTGGTTTTTAGATGTTACCTCTGTTGCATGCATAGAGAAATGTATTCTCATCTCTTCTTTCAGGGAAGTCTTCTTTCTGTTTTGCTATACTCTTGTTGTAGTTTCTCTTCCTCTCCCGGGGAGTGGATGAATACGGGGGAACAGAAAGCGTGTTTGTATTCTTCCCTTCTTGGCAAAGGAGAGGAATCCTGTGACTATCAGATGTTTTAATTGATTCATTTCCCTATGAAAATAAGGTCAAAATAACTTTTCTATAAGGAGAGGGGATACTAAATGAACATCACGAATACGAGTAGTTAACTATCAGAAAACTGAGACTTTAAGATTTCAGTAAGTCTAATGGATCAAACAGAGAATACTCTTAAATCTGTCTCTTCATTATGAAGTCTCAGATCCTTATATCCAAAACGCTGCAAGATGGAGTTCTGTTTGTTCCTGCTGGGGACAAATAAGGTCTCATCTCTTACAGTATCTATTCAGAAAACTTGGTCCTGGCAGCATACTCCACATTGAAAATGCAGTTCCTTACAATAACCATAATTTGCAGTCGTAATATCAGTGTGCTGTGCCTCCAGCCTGACAAACTGTTAGATTTTAGTAAGGATATATTGCTGCTATGTAAACTCTGTTCTGTGAGGTTATTGCTCTTCTTTGTATGTCACTCTTGCTTATGTCACTGCAGTATTGTTTCTAACAGTTCCACTTTGGTTTTAGGAGTTTCATGTTTCAGAGGACTTCAATAAGATGAACTTTGTGAAGACCTACCCAGGTGAACTGTTAACCAGTGTCTGCACTAATATATGTGTGAAGGGGAGGGTTCTGAAATGCTTGGGGAACCGGGCAGTGTCACAGATTAACCAAGTCCAAATGTGCTTTAAATCTGACTAACCTTCCAGTTGTCACTTAGTTGGGAATTAGATTTTAGATATGGCTATTCAGCCATAAGATAAATGCTCTGTTATTGAGTAATCATCAGTCAGCTGAGTCTGAGTTGCAGTCATTATCATTACACACACAGACTAATGATGCATTGAATTTAATGAGCCAGAACTAGTGAGTTCGGATTTTGCTCTTCAAATAGCATAGCTATACTGCGTCAATATGTAGGGAAAGAGCTTTCTAAAGGTGTGTCCTGATAGGTGCAAGTTCCATTCATACTTTCTGTAATCCACGGGCTAGATTACTTCTACTTTAAAATGAGAGTCCCTGCCTTCTCTGTCATTTGGGAGAGCAGTAGGCATGAAAAAGACCATATTTCTCTGGTACACGGGGAACAGGGATTATTCTAATATTTATGGAGATGTTATTTTCAGCATTTGTGCATACTTAAAAGAAATACAAAGCAAGATTGCTGGTTAAAAATGGAATAATAATGTGGAAGGCCTGAAGGAGACTCTTAAGGGCTACAGATTATGTAGCAGAACAAAGTACAGTTTGTCCTAGGATGCCCTAACTCTGATAGAATCAATGTTCTTGCTTAAAAGAAAAAAGCCTTGTTCTTAAAAACAACAAGTCTCCCTTTATCCTAAGGTAGATGACAGCTCATTCAAGAGAAATAATTGCATCTTGTAGGGCAGGGGAAAGTTCTTTCTAAAGCTCTTCTAATTTCTTGCTTAGTGGCAGCTTTCTAGAAAAATCTGGTGGGATTTGGTGGTTGTCATGAGCACTGGTTTGAATGTTATGGACTAGATAGGCTTTCAGGTGCTTAAAAGAGTGAATCTCAGTATAGCTCCCCTGGGATCAGGAAAGAGGCACTTAAAGCAATTAAGCTTTTTAGATTTGTTACGTTCCCCCAAAGTCCTGACTTCCTAACTAGAGGAAGCTGAGAGATTACGTGCTTCTTTACCAGAATATCTTTGGTATCAGGGCTGAACTCAACTTCTCTCTCTGTGGGAGAAAGGCTTAAGTCAGCTGACTGATGTGTTTGGTCCACTTCAGCTATTCAGCAGGCATATACCAAACAGAACAATGTTAGCCTTTTAATTTAGAGAACAATGATAGCCTTTTAATTTACTTGCCTAGAGGCAAGTACAATATGATGGTAAAAACATCTTCCTGGAGCATTGCTTAGATAGCATCTTCAACCTATGTATCTCTGAACTAGAACACAAGAACACATTGCATCAATTTCTAGGAAATACTAACCAGAATCTTTTTTCTTCCCACAGCTCATCAGAATCGAGTATCTGCTATTATTTTCTGCCTGACATCAGAGTGGGTTATCAGCACTGGTCATGACAAGTGTGTCAGCTGGATGTGTACCAGGAGTGGGAGTATGCTGGGGAGACATTATTTCACCTCTTGGGCTTCATGTCTACAGTATCCTTCAAAAATGATTGCTGCCTAGAAACTGGAAGAGTTTTGTTCTTTTAGCTCAACTTGTTCCTTCTTTTTAATCTAAAAAGCTAGAGTTAAAATCTCTTGCAAGCCTGCAAACTTTAATTTTGATGAGATGTTAAATACTTCTGCTTCTGTTAGCTTTTGTTAGATTGTAGAGGGGAAGTTGTGACCTTGAGTTATAGGTCTTAAGGTGTTGCTAGTTCCTAATTTTGAGATCTGAGTCTGCATCTTGTCAAATCACTTCATTCAACAGATGCCAGTGTACATTGGAGTCCTACCTTTAAGCTACAGGGTACATCAAAACTTAATTCATTACTAGTACTAATTTGTCTATGTGCTTTGCTTTCCTGCAAATTGCTTTTAACTGCAGCATTTGTGGCTTAAGAACTCCTATTGTCTCTTCAGCTGTATTTCAGGGCATTCTTTACCCTGTGTAAAAGACGAACCCAGTAGCTAAAACTGTAGTTCATATGTCAAAGCTTCTGAACATGACTTCAATCCCTTAAATCCTAATACTGTTTTTTTATCGGTTGCTAAGTAGCAGTTTAGATGTGACCCTACGGTGACTGGAGGTGCTGGCTCGGTGTAGGAGGATTAATGGCAGTAACATTGTAGAACTGGCGTGGTTCAAAATCTGAAAGGTCAACTACATCTCTTAAAGAAAGACCTTTCTAGAATTACTCTATGCCTGTGGAGTGCTGAGGAACTAGGAGGAAAGCTAACTGCTTGGTTGCCAGCAGCCTCTCTAGCATTCTGAGGTCTCATCTGTGTAGACCCTGCCTTGTTGACTGAAGAGGTGACAGGATTGTGTTTTGGTACTGTTGCCCATTGCTGCTGTCTTTGTTCTAAAGTTAAGGGGTTTTGTGTCCTGCAAGCATTACATACATGGCTCACTGTGCTGAGTGTAGCACAGAACCGGGTTAATACTGGCGTGTGTGTTATGAGACTAACTCACAGAACAGTCTGATGTTTCTAAGAGTCACTGAATGCCCACGGGTATTCTAGTATTTACAATAGTGTTAGCTAGAACGGTTTATTATGAAAATGGAGAAAAGAATCAAGATCAAAGTAAATTTCCACTGAAGACCATGGCATTTGAAAATACATTGTAATTGATCGTGCCTTTGAGTTGTTTGGAAGAACTAGCTTTCTGGTGTGTGGGTACTAGGTGCTTGCTGTCTCTTATCAGGAGGTTCCATAGGACTTATTTGGTAATGATCCTGTGTGTAAGCTTCTGAAAAACACAATAGAGTACGTCGTCTTTACTGGATTAGCAGGCATAATGCTAGCATGAACTTTCAAGATGAAGAAAGGATCACATGTTCAGGGACTTAATGGATTTGTTGAAAGTGAATTGTTTATCTCAAGATTCTGAATGCTTAAGAGATTTCAGAATGTCATCAGATGGCAAAACGTCTGCTTTTTCACTTACGGTAGGATTTTTGGCACACTGACTTTTTAAAATTAGTCTTTCCTGTTGTGCTGCTTGTGGTTTTTGTGTGGCTCCAGAAAGACAGGTGAGTTAATACACAACTCGTGGGATATGTGGTATCAGTTACATGGTATTTTTCTTAGTTCTTGCTTACTTCCTGAATAACATAAGCCGTCTAGAAGCAGCACATGATCTGGTTTCATCCAGCTTGCTATCCTTTAGTTTTTGGAGACAGTAGTCACATAGTAACAAGAACGGAATATCAGAAAACCATTGTGGTGTATATTGCATTTGTGAAAGGTGACATCTTAATAGATCCTGTGTTAGGATGCACTGTGGCTTTTACGACAGTGTTCCGTGAAAAAACTCTTTCTGAAATACGTGATATCTCCAAATACTTTGACAGTCTTTGATAGTGCGCTCAAGGACCTCCATCAGGAAACCTGAAAGTGGAGAGGAGAGAAGATTAATGAAAGAGACCATTTCATTTGGTAGAACAGTGGGAGTATACTTCTACTTGTAAGGTAAACTAGCCATGGAGGGTCGACATCCTTGAGTTTAGTTTTCCTGTCCTGGGGGTACCAACCATTGTAACATGCTAGGAAACAGAGTTAATAAGAGCAGGTATTTGGTCTAAGTCTGAACAGCACCCAATGTCCTGTGAGGTGTTACTGATGGTAGGTCTGCATTACAAGTAGCCTAATGCGTTCTGGCATGTCTTGTAGAAGATCTTGTGTTCTATAAGTATCTGCAAGAAATGAACTAAATCTATTTAGCCTGCCTTAAACTAGGGAATGGATTATCTCATGACTTCTTCAGTGACTTTTGTCTCTTGTTTTCCGTACTGTCTTAATTCCACATGTAGGGAAGGGTGAGGAGAAGAGAGGAATGAAAAGGATTGAACTATTACAGTGTCCAGCCGGGTTAGACGTAGTTATATAAAATTTATCTGGCATACTAACATGCTCTTTTCTTATTTATTTCGGCTTTGCAGCTGACATCTATACTCTGTTTCAATCCCTTAAAACATTTTTAAGAACAAATGTTTTCTTGACTGATGATCAGATATGACTATGAAACTCGTTATGCATTTGTTGGTGATTATTCTGGACAGATCACTCTCCTGAAGCTTGAGCAGAACACGTGCTCTATTATCACAACACTCAAAGGCCACGAAGGTAATGTAACTCTTAATTCCACTTGACCCAGGTTATAATACCTCCAAGTGTATCAGAATGGGATATCCACATCTTAAGGCTAGATACTGAATAAGCAACTAGTGCGACAAAGTAGTTACAAAAGCTTTTCAAAGCTACAAATATTGAGTCATTTCTTAAGGAACAGATGCATCTCTCCTGTATGCAAATCTCAGTCCTATATACACTGACAAGTATTTTTGATGTGGATGAGAAATAAAGGTAGACACAGGCATTCAGTTAAGCACAAGTCATCCACTAGATGGCCACCTTTAAAAACTTTAGTTTCCTTAATACTGAAAAGAAAGGACGAGAATGTGTTGCTTTCTCTTCTTTTCCTCCCTCCCCACTCCCTTGGAGATCTTCTAGTATTAAAATAGCTTGAGCAAGCTCAAATCTAGATTCTAAAAAGCCATTTAATTCTTCCCAATGAGGACTCTCCTGTTTTGATCAGTCTATCATGAGACCCTAGTTCATGTTTTCCTGTGTTTGGCGGAAGCTAAGCTATACACAAGAAATCTAGAGAGCCTTCTAGAATCAAATGTCTATTTGAAAACATATGTCTCATGCTGCGTATCGTAGCTGAAGCCCTTGTATCAGATGAAGAACCAAGTAGTCTGTAACGTGTTAGAGCTGCTGTCTTCAGTAACAAGTAAGGAACAATGCAAATTACAGGAGAATGTATAATTTAATAATATGCTGAGAGAAATAAGACTTAACTCTTCTCATGCGGTACTAGCAACTTTCAATTCAGCTGACTAGTTTGCATCTGGGTAGGGCTGAGTTACTTGGTCATGAGACTCTGGTCCATTGGAAAAGGCTGCGTTTTCTAACAGCTCTAAGCATAGCGTAGACTTTGTAAGCCGGGTAGGCTCCTTTGCAGATGACTGTAAAATGACAAAGCTCGCTTTGAATAGGAAAGGGAAGTTGAAATTTTCCAATGACAAATGCATCATCTGCTTTCAAGCAGAATTCCAGATTGCTTCAGTTAAGTGCAAAATAATTATCCTGGCCCTGCTTTATGTCTACGTTTTGCAACAATCTGTATTTAAATGCAAAGCCTAGATAGATGGTATTCTTAGTCTGAAAGCAGCATTTCTGGACGTGGCATTACATACAGTACGTATTTTATCTGCTGAGTTGCAGCGAGCTTCCAAGCGCCTATTTCAGCAGCACTGTCTGCATAGCAGACAACTTCGGCTTTTTTTCCTTGAAGCAAAACAGATTGTGTAGCCTTTTTCCCTCCTGAGTATCTGCATGATAGTCCCAAGGCCTGGTAACTCTAAACCTAAGCAGTAGCTAGTTCTGAGTGTGGCTGTGTGCGCTAGACTGAAAACCTGACTTCAGCTTGTTTTCCTTTCTAGTTCTAGCCTTAACAGTGGCTTCATAAGCAAGCAGTTTAAATGTCTTTGCAGTTTAAATGGCTTTAGAGCTTGTCGCTCAACAGTCATCTTCCAGAATTTTCCACACTTAATAGCCTGCTCTGCGTAATGCTGAAATAATATTTAAACTGCTTTTTATGGAGCAGATGGCCACTGTTCTCAGACAACTGTTCCCAAATGGGTCAGTCTGAAAACAATGTAGTGCTAAAGGAGGCAAGTCGAATCTCTCGCTGGAGTGAGCTGGAAGGGACTGATTTGGGCTGTAATTATCACTCATCTTGCTTTCAGACTAAAAAGGCTCTTGATGACAATTGAGCAATGGAAGGGTTTTTTAAAGGGAGGGATATCTGTAAGGGGAAAAAATGTTCCTGCAACCACAAAACTATAGGTGGCATGAGTGGCAAAGTTACTTCTTCTGTCTCCTGCCTATGTTACCATGCATATGGGATTTAGTTTAAGACTCCTACTGTAAGATGGCTAAATTCTTTGACTATTGAGTGGCACAGCCAGGTCGGGCCTTCTGATATCTCATCTCGTAATTTAGTATGTAGTATCCAAATTTGCTAACAGACTCCTAGTGAAAGTCACTTTTCTTCTTTTTCATACTACTTTAATGTTAAAAATAGTTGTGTAAGGGGCTTGGTTTACCTGGGAATACTGTGCTCTGTCCAGTAACCACTGACCGAACAACTTACTGTATTGGGTATGCTAGTCTCTGCTTGGCAAGCTTTAATGATTCTACTTTCCAAAGGTCACATAGCAGCCTGCCAGCTCTTAAAACCAAGCACAGAAATACAGGGGACAGAAAACTGCTAAATCAAACTTTCTGAATTATGCTTTATTTCTTTCTTCATGGGGGTGTTTTTGTTCTGTTATCAGTGCTTTTTGCCTCTGTAACAGAGCTAGCATTTGTTACTGTAGTAAGGAAGTATGTCAGGTTTCACTTTAATAGCCCGGGGAGTGAACCCTTTAGACCTAACATTAGAATGTTCTTTCCTAGGAAGCATTACTTCTCTGTGGTGGGATCCTGTTCAACGACTGCTCTTCTCGGGTGCCTCTGATCACAGCATTATCATGTGGGATATTGGTGGAAGGAAGGGGCGAACGTTGCTGCTCCAGGGCCATCAGTATGTAATGGTGTCTTGTCTTTACTGCATATTCTGTAATGAACAGAGTCCTAGGAAGACCAGATAGCATGGCGAGATATTTGAATCTTTGAGAATAATGAAGAAGAAAGCTTTTTTTCAGAACTGAAGAATTCTGAGGGGGAAGAAGGCTAGTTAGTAATTGGAAAGCATTACTGATGAAGCTTTTTTGTTTATGTTTGTTGGATAATGTTAATGTAACATAAAAGTAGATTGTAGAAAGAGATGGGTAAAAGACCTAAATCATCTTACTTGAACTTTTATGTAAACGTTGCATGCTCCTGTATTGTGTAAACACTTCACTGAGTTGCTTGTGAGGACCTGTGAGGTGATAAACTAATTGGCTAAATTACTGAGACGGGTCACTGGACTTCAGAAAAGCATGTCACATCTTTGCTGTTCTCTGGATTACGTAGTTAGTTGTCTGTATATAATCAATTTTGTATTTTTAGAGAGACAACACTACCTAGCTGCCTCTCATAGTGTCTCTCTAGGGCCTTAATTCGGTCTGACAGGCAGTTCACCACTGAAGCTATATTCTCCTTAGAAATGCAGTGGTGGTAGAGATCTTGTTTATGTTCAAAGATGTATTTGTATAGTACATTCTCCTCTTGTCTAATTTGTAGATGCCTCCATCCACCTTTGATCAAGACTCATAGCCATAGTTCTAGAACTCTTGTTAAATCTTGAGGATTTAGTTTTATGGCTAAAGAACTAAAAATAGAATATTGGTTATAAAAGAGTAACTGACGTCAGCATCTGGAGGACTTTATACTGCTGTTACTGCTGTATCATGTGAAGACTTAAAACACTGTTAGTTTCTCTTCAAACATCACACTTAGCATCAAACTTCACTGAATGGGAAAGTAAGTTCTTCTGAGAAGCAGAATGGCTTTTCTAATTCAACTTAGATGTTGCAAAGCAGTTTAATGTTGAGATCCTTTGTTTAGTTTCTTAGAGTTGACTTTTGCTTTGCCATGACTCTGTTTAGAATTAAACTTACTGGTGAAAGCATGCTTTCATTTGCAGCTACAGACTTACTGTGATTTATTAGCAAAAGTGGAAATTCCATCTGCTTTCTATATGTATCTTGAGATAAATATTTCTTTTTATTTTTCCAGTTGTCTCTGTTCTGATAAGTGGCTCTCCTTGCCAACAGAGAAGAGTATTTGCATTCACACTCTGAGTCAGATTACACTCAGCTCACTGCCAGTGCTCTGCACCAGCAAATGTTAACATGGAGCTGTACCTCTGGTATTCAGGTCAAGCCTTAGAATTTGACAAGTTCTAGTCAACATTCTGGTGCAAGGGTAGGGCTTACGTGGTAGCATCTCTTCACTCATCTTTGTAGCTTTATGTAGACTTAAAATGTTTGAAAATCAGTTTCAGAAATCAGTTTTAGCATTCTAGGTAGAATAGGATAAATCAGGGTTTTCTGGGAAACTAAGCTTTGTTTAAATGACTGTGGGTAAATAGCATATGCTTTGTTTGCAGTGACAAGGTGCAGGCTATCTGCTACCTCCAGCTGACACGGCAGCTAGTATCTTGTTCAGCTGATGGAGGAATTGCTGTTTGGAACATGGATATCAGCAGAGAAGAGGTAAGATCGTGTTCTAGGTCAAACATAGATTTTTATTTTTCCTCTTTGGAGGCTGACATGGCTTTACTTGGTCTGTTCCACAGGCTGTTTTTCCTCACATTGCCTGAAACTTTAAGGCTGAATGATACCTTTAAAATCTGCTCTGTTCTGTTGGCTGTCCATACTGCATTGTAGTAGGTAGATCTTGGGGACATGAGGGGTGCAGGACAGGCTCGGCACTACTTAGCTGCTTATCTCAGTGAGACAAGTTCAGTCTGGAATGGCTACAGCCCTTGCTGCTGGAACACTCTGATGTAGGCAAGCCTTTGCAGTAAAGAAATGAATGGACAGTGCTTCAAAAGTCTTGAAATAAGTTCTCAACTCATGTCAAAGCATATAAAGAAGTGATGCTGTTTTCAAGATGCATTTCAAAATGTAGATATTCAGTCCTCAGACAGCTTTTTTTTAAAGACCCAAAAACACACTAACTGAGCCTGCCATGCATGTTCTCTCTGCATCAATTCCTATCCACCACAGGAGCTAAAAAGATGTGTTAGCACTATGTTTGGTTAAACCATAATTATAAGGGTTAATGTTGGTTGCCCCTGTAAAGCTGTATTTAAAATTCCACCTTCCCTTAAATGCTTTGTCTTCAATACACCTATTTAGATGAAGAACTGTTTTGACCTATATTGAAGTGTCACCTTGAACGTGCTGAATGCTATATGTGATGCTCCTATTGTTTTTAGCATGAAGATCTATCTCTTTAAAACTTCCAGAATGAGTGACTTCAGGAATCTTTGTGTCTGCAAGCCATTGGCTTATAGTACAATTGAGAAAACAAGATGTCACCACTTCTATCTCTTCTGGATCTGCATGCAAGAATTAGTAGATGGTTTTAATGCAATTAAAATAATGCAGTTAACTTAGTGCCGCTGTGGTGTCTCAGAACTTGGAAAAACATAACTGAACATGCTGCCTTTGAAGGACTATCTAATGAGTCATGTTAGGGGTATCTAAGGCACGTAAGATTATAAAATAGATTTTCTGAGTAGAAGGAACAATAACTCCACTGACAGATGTACTACTGATCTTGGACAGCTCTAACTGTACATTAGTAATAGTGCTGGTAGTGTTGTGGTGGGTTTTATTTCCTGTTTAATGCCTGAAAAAAAAAAAAAAAGAATAGGAAGAGAGCCTCCTGCCCTTCTGTTAGGGAGAGCCAGACAGTCAAATCAGTGTCTTCTCAAAAATGCTATTAAGTGGAAACAGCTATTGTAAAATAACAGAAGCAATACGGAACATCTCACTTGCTTGAGAGTCAGTTGTTCTCCTCTGTTCTCCTCCATCATCCCTGCCTCCTGTGCTGGACTTTTCTATCACCATTTACATTTTTTTCCACTAGCTTGGGGGAAGGAAGGGTATGAAATCAAGGCTGAAGGTCTATGAACTAGACATCTGGCATTAATAAGTGTTGCTGGTGAGATGGTACAACTGACGATACTATTGTTTTAGTACTGTCAACAATGGATGTAAGTGAAATGAGGAGAAACACTCCTTTGTTGTTCCAGCTTTCTTGTGTCAGGTTGTAGGGAGAGTCCCTCATCAGATGAGTAGTTGGATGAAATACACATGTTCTAATTCAAGCCTATGTACTAAAAAATTCTTGACTCTTTCTGTCCCTTGAAAGGATGCTCACTTAAAGTATTCCAAGTGTATTGAAATGTGTGAAATCTTTAACTATTTTAATTTGGCATAGTCCATTTATGGCAAGAAAAATATGTGGCTGGGAGAAGGAATGCTTAATGAAGATGTGGACAGGATGGAAAATGCACATTTCTTTATTATTTAAATTGTAATCCTAGGGAAACAGAAAAAATCATTACTTCCAGAATTTACTTCTGGACTCCCCCTTAGAGGGGCGTGACTGCCTTGTAGCTTCTACACCTTGTATTACACTAGCCCTTAGAAATCATCTAGGAAGCCAGAGCTGCAATCTTTGAACGCTTGCAGCAAGTTTAATACCTTAGATGTTTTAATTAGTTTTCTTATTAAGGCAGTAACATCACGTATTGCCGCAGGCTTTAAAAGTATAGGAGGTGTGTAGTTCTTGGTAACAAGTCACTGTAGTTTTGGTGGTGGTGTTTGTTGGTTTTTTTGGTGTTGTTGTTTTGTTTGTTTTTGTATTGAACTTCCTATGTACTGTACCCTAGGCAATCTATCCCTTTTTTAGTATCCAGAGCTGAGACGGGGCCCTTCTCCAAGTGAAACTTTGCTCTGGGTTCTTGAAACAAACTTTCTTGGCTGGCTCATGAGGGAAAAAAATAAACTCTTAATTACTTGCGTCTCTTGCTGTTTTGTAGGCTCCTCAGTGGCTAGAAAGTGATTCCTGTCAGAAGTGTGAACAACCTTTCTTCTGGAATATAAAGCAAATGTGGGACACAAAGACGTTAGGCTTGAGACAGGTGAGCTTCCTGGTTTGAGTGCATAGCTATATTTCATCACTTAAGCGAAAAGCAAACAGAAAAGTGCTAATGTTGTTAGATCTTGTATTTTTGCTGCTTTGAAGCAAGGGTTTATAGAGAGGTCACAGCTTCTAGGCAGAGCTAAGAAGTTTCCAAATTCTATGGAAAGTGTTGCATCAAACTTGTAATGCTGGGCAAAGAACGCTGTGCTGGGAATGATCTGTTGGATTTCCAAGTGTTTCTATGCGCTGGAACTGTGGACAGCTAATCCTTAAGCTTTGTGTGAAGAGGTACGCAATGCCCTGTAGCTGAGCAAATTGTAGTTCAGTGAACCAGTGGTGACCCTTCTCTTACCGGGTTACAGCATGAAAGCTTTCCAAATAGATTTCTATTTAGATGGACTAGACAGGCACGAAGGCCGTGTTTTTGGCTGTCTTGGACTGCTTTCCTTGGTTGGTTGTCCAACCCTTTTTTCCCCTGCTCCGAGAAGGAGCTTGTGAAAGGAAAAGGGAATGAGCAGGCAGGATACAGAAGTAAACCCATCAGTGGCAAGACTGTGCAGAACTCCAGAATCCTTGGTCTTCACTTGAAGCAACAGGAAACTTGTTGCTGTTGATTCACAAACACTTGGTAAAATAGTCAAGTGGTACAATGTAGTGATTTTTGTGGCTTACTGATTTTTTTTCTCTTCCCTGAAGCATCACTGCAGAAAATGTGGGCAAGCGGTGTGTGGCAAGTGCAGTACTAAACGGTCAAGTTACCCAATCATGGGATTTGAGTTCCAGGTCCGTGTCTGTGATTCCTGTTTTGAGTCAATCAAGGATGAAGAGTGAGTATTAAGAAGTAATAAATAAAGTAATGCTGCTGGGATGCAGAAACACCTGTGCTTACTCCACATCTATACTTAATGCTATGCAAATGTGCCACGCTGACGCTATTAATAGGCCACCTCTGCTTTGGGCACTCAAAGCAGTATAATGATAGAATACCTCAACTGGCTCTGCAAGTGAATTTGGATCAGGTGCGGGTTTACAGCTCTTCTATCTAGTTTTTTTTCTTCTCCATGAGCCCAGATCTAGGGTTGTAATAAATTCATCTCAAGATTTTTGTTTAGGTAAAGCTATTGATTGCACTTAAAATTGCTAAACAGGTGGCTGGCAATGCATCACAGCTACCAGGCTGTATGTATGTTAATTTATGTATCCTTATTGTGAATCGTTCCTATAGCAGTGTTTATCAACAGCCCAATGTTATTTTTCCATGCGAGCAAATTGGGTTAGACTTAATTTGCTGTCTTATTAAACTCTTCTTGGCTATGAGGGAGCACTCTTTTTATCTTTATACCAACAGCACTTCACTGCTCAGTGTTTTGTCACCTTGGAAATGTGGAGTACTAAAAGACCGGAGTAATCAGATACGTGGGGTGTTTTTTTGTGTGTGTGGTTTTGTTGTTATTTGCTTTTCTTTTTGAAAGGGAAGTGCTGTGCCCTACTTGACTCACTATAGCCAGCAGGTAAAAACGTAGCTGAACTTGACTTTGTAACAAGAAATACAATTCTTTGTCCCACTTCTGCTGTAACATTTTTAACATGCAGGAAAGACCGTGAATTGTCACACTTGTATAACTGCACAAGCAATGCCTTAGCATGATTTGCCGGTTTAATTCTGTCCTGTTTATTACGGCACTGCAGTTCTCAGGACTGATTTGTTAGTATTTGAGCAGCTTAATTTTCTTGCAAGTTCATTCTACACTGCTATAATGGTGCCATCCAGCTTTGTCTAATGGCTGGCCTTCATTTGACCTGTTCTCTTGCAGCCGTACTTCCTTGGCAACCTTTCATGAAGGAAAACACAACATTTCACACATGTCCATGGACATCTCCAGGGGGCTAATGGTCACCTGTGGAAGCGATCGGATTGTGAAGGTATTCATGCACCTCTGTTCTCTATTTATTAGAGATATTTAATAGAGAACTGCTGTTTGTGTATACTTTTTTCTGACAACTGTTGCTATAAATCTGTTACGGGCAGCAAGAATCATGTTTATTGCAGATTGTACTTTCTGCAGCTGAGTGAGGAAATGACCTGTAAGTCCACAGTATGGAGTCTAGCTGTCAGAAATGGTTACTGTTGGTGTCTTTGGGACAAACAAAGCAGGCATCAGTACTGGCAGATTCTGCTAGTGGCCTTAAAGATGTGGACATGATGAAATGTGCAGTGTCTGAGCTTCTTGGAGCATTTGCCACTAAAAGCCCTGGTTATGAGGCAATGACACGGAAATCAGTCTTATTTCCAATCTTGCTGAGTTTAAGCCATACGTCCTTCATGTGTGTCAGAACTGAGACTGTTCTGGGCTGTTCCTGTTGTTATCTAAGCATGTTTATAACAAACTGCATAGTGCTTTTTAGACCAGCCCTGTGAGAACTGTTAGCAGATGCTCCTGAGCCCTAAGTTTGGCTGTTGGTTTATAAGGCTGGTATACCTATTTGTTGTAATCAAGTCTAGTTTAAAAAGGTTTTGTTACCTAATGTACAGAGAGATTTTTGTTTACTTCTATGCCTGTTACAGAAATACCTCTTAGATGTTATATTGTTACTATATAATTCTCCACAATACTTTCTTCCAGATCTGGGACATGACGCCAGTAGTTGGTTGCAGCCTTGCAACTGGCTTCTCTTCACGTTGATCTAATACCTGACAGGTTTATGCACCTTATGTACAGCAATATGCACCGAATGAATGGAATCCTTCTTAAGAATATTACCGCAAACACTGGTTGCTTGATTCTTCTCCTGATGCTGTTCCTGGATGGACAGTCACCTTTGTAGAGCAAACCTTTTGTTGGGCTCACCAGGAATTTCCTTGGTGCGGAAGTGCAGCCTCTTGGACTAACGTAAAATGGCTTACCTGCAATATGACGCCTTGATGAAAGGACCTGTTGTTTCTCGGTTTACATGTAGTGTTAACAATGTGCTATCTCTGCTGATACATCTTGTACAGATACTGTGTAGCGTAAACATTATCAGAGTAAAATAAGAATAGTACATTTGATTTGTGCAAGTAGTAAAGTAACTTATTCTCTCTTCCAAAAAGCAGTTCTGTAGAAATACTTTTGAGCAGTCACCGTCTAAACTGCCTCCAAAAGGTATGTTGGTTATTCCTATGGAAGGAGGAAATACTTCAAAGTGGCAGGTAGCTTATTTCAGATGAGATAGTAAGAGAACCTTTAATCATACAAGATTTCCTTTATTGGCTTTCTTGTAGTGTTTGTCTTCAAATTCAGTCACTAGTGAAGTCACTTTTGTGGGACAACTGTTCAGGTAGTTGGTGAGTCTTCAAACACTTCAAGGCTCTTAAGTAGAGTTTTAGCATAGCTAACAAGCTTCGGTAGGTCTTACTAAAATATACAGCCCCGCTACTCTACTTTAAAGACAGGCCGTAGGTGTGAGCCATATGTTTTGACAACTCTGTAATGCAGTTAGAATGGGAAGCTAAGCAAATCTGCCTTGTTAAATGGTATGGCTAAGAAAAAATGGCCAGCTAAAACTTAGAGACTTTTTTCCTGTGGAAAGGCTGATGCTTGTTTAACGGTCAGGAGCCTGTCTCTGCTAAAATGCAGCATAAATTTAAATACTGCCTTGTTGCTTAAAAACTGATAAATACTGAGAGTTTCTGAAGCAATAATTACCAAGGTACAGAACAGCTGTGTGTTTTTTTTTTTTTTCCTGCACCTAGGTCTGTTAATCTTGAGACTTATATTGATCCTTCCCTATTTCAAAGCTGAGAAGTATGAAGAAGAGCTGGGAGGCTTTTACAACTGCAGTTGGCACATACTGGAAATAACTAATTAGATTGGCAATAAATTGGTCTATCATTCATATGAGTATCCTGCATTTGAATCCTGTAAAGAGAGCTTTGAAAGCTAAGGTAATATGTCAGAGCTTAAGCTTGGAGCTATTTAGATTTCTCTGAAAACAGGTGCATATGTGTGAGGACAAAAACTGTGGGTAGGTCAGCTGGCCCAGAGTTAGGTGCTGTTTTGCAGCTGTCAAAGGTTAATAGGTTATTTCTGGCAGAGGACTAAAGGGTTAGACTGTCTGTATTGCAGCAATGATCAAGTGGTGCTATGAGTGTTAGTGAATTCAAGTCCTAGTTGTCTAACTTGACACTAATAATCTGCATTGGACCATGCTGTAGGCTAAAATATATGAAGATCTTGGTATATTTAATAAACCATTATTCACTTCTATTTTAAGTCAAAAAGCTGATAGTCTACAAAAGGGCATTAGAATCTGGAATACGTTAGTTACTGTTATTTTGGACCTGACATTGTCTGCCTTTCCGTGGTCCTTCTCCAGAAGTTTTGCTAGGAGTCTTTTGACCTGCTAGCCATGTTGGACCAGTGAAAAATAATCAAATCCCTCTTTTGTGGGAATCCCAAAACTTGTCTTGCCTTCAGTTCAGGATTTAGCACTTGTCAGACTGATTTAATTCATCCTTTGATACATGCTGTATAGCTACTTTTTTTGTGTGAAGGTGTATTTCTAAGTTATTGAGAGAAAATCAGCTTGTACTGGAAAAAAATCACAGCTTTCTGCTCTGAAGGCTTTCAGCTTTGTAAATCAAGAAAGAAACTGAGTGTTTGAAGGGGGTAAACAAGCCCTGATGATGCTCTGCATTTGCCTTCAGATGTCTTCCTGTGTGGTTTTGGAAGAGAACAGAAGTCTTCCTCCTCACAGCACATAAGGCAGAACAGGAGTTCCATAGCTAGAGACATTTAAGATACTGCTGTGCTGTAAGGAGGATCTAGGGTTGTGTCTTAAACTGGGAGATTAATGCCAATGTGGGATGAACAGCATTTTTTTCCAAACCAGGCATTCTGGAACTCTTATACCAATGATACTGAGGTGTAATTTGTTTGCAGCTGATACTCATGAACTTTAGCTTTTTTAGTTCTGTTTAGTCCATATGCCCCTGATCAGCATGCAGTTCCCCCTCTCCTTGTGAATACTTCCTCTGCTTCTTGACAACCACTTATTTTACATTAAGGTTTTGACACTAGAAAATATATTCTCTACTGCATATTGTTAAACCTAAGGAATCTATTTTCTATAATTGATATAGATAGCGTCAGTTCAGATTATAGCAAGACAATTATGGCTGCTAAGTCATTAGTCATGTAAGTATACTCTTGGTGTTGAATGAGTAATGCTTACAAACCACTAAAGAGATAGTGTTTTTGTTTATGAACAACTATCTCAAAGGCACATACTCTCATGAAACTGAACATATTTCAGCTATGTCAGCTTAAGTGTGCAATTACTGAGAAGGCTTGATTTGAAGCATTACTAATCTTGCTTGTATAACCTCTTTCATTGGGGCAGGGAACAGGAGCAAAGGGTACTAGTATGTGCTACGTCTTTACTAGTTGTATTTCTGTACCCTGCATAATTAAGCGATGCTAGATAAATCTGTCCCTTGCTCCTTCTTGTCTGTTTTTTAAAACTTTGATTACATGTACAATAAAATATTTCTTGATATTCAATTAGTCTACTTGGATGATCCATCTTTTCTTAAATTCTATGAACGAACAACTCCCATTCTGTGTTCTGGCGCCGCCTTTAGACAGCCCATGTCCAAATTCTAGGTTGGAGGGATGGCTTGTCGGATGTGTTGTGTTGGAGCTGAATGAGCCACAGCACTGGGCATAAAGGCCTGTGATGAAACCTGAGCTGAGACAAACAACTGCTGCATAGTCCTAACTAGGGATGTACAGCTGTGCTCCCTATCCTGTGTCCTGCTTGCCAGCTCATACAGACCTCTTTGGTTCATCTAGTTCTTCTTCAGAGGTATGCAAAGCTTCTTGCAACATAGAGTATCAAAGGATCAACCCCCCTTCCCTGAGATGCCTTGGGTCTGTCTGAGGTATTATGGAAACTCCAGTCTCTGTTGGATGGAATGAGTGGAGTCTACAATAAGATAAACGCAGAGGAGACAAACTGTAGCCACAGGAGGTGGTTGCACTTGTTTTGTGATACTTTCTCATGGAGGAAGGATGAGGACAAGCAGGGAATAGATACTTCACAGCTGCTCACAGCCTTGTCGGGCTGGGATGCAGCACTGGTTGCTTTGTAATGTTTTGAATGCCTGAGTGCTGGCCTGTTAAAATGTAACATAGCTCAATGTTCTCTAGGGTACTTAGAAACTGTAGAAGGAATCTGAGAGGGTTTCACAAACTCTTTCCACTGCTGAAAGGTAGTTGAGTAGCTTATGCAGTGTAATACTGTATTTTCTTTAATGAGACATCTCATTTTGATCAGCTTCTACTTCTCACATTTCCCAAAGCAGGATGCCCTGTTCTGTAGTTGCAACAAAAACTTGACCAGAACCAATCAAGCTCCTAATGATCTGTAGTCGGGAAAGCTTGTTCAGAGGTCTCTGCAGACCATCATACAGTGTGTTGTAAATAAGGTATTTGAACTCTGGATTGAGTATGAAAATGTTTGAGAACTGCAAAAGGGGTCATTGTGGTGAAAATGCGAAAATACATGCATTGCTTTCATAAATGAGAATGTGTAGCTGACTGCTTTGCACGTTGCTTATGCAGTTTACAACAATATAAGCTTCAGATCAGCTGTGTGGCAAGTCTTTAGCGATGAGGTTTGTGGTGTTGACTTTATGCAATGGGCAGATTTAGAACAAGCTGGATTCAGGAAAGATGCTTTTTTCTTTTTTAATGGTTATCAGATTTACTACTGCATACTTTAGGAGGAAAGCTCTCTGAGGTGTTTTTGTCTGAGTAGACTTAAGTCCTGAATGACTTGGCTAACAGTGAAACACCACAATCAAACTCTTGAGGAAATAATGAGCTTCTGCCAGCTTAGCTTTTTTTTTATTATTATTGTCATCAACTAAATGTCTTTCAGTGGGTTGAAACTTGACCTTTTGAAGCTTTATCTGCTCCTTGTGGGTTTAAGGGGAAAGGCAGCTGTATGATGTATCCAGAACAGCAAGCCTTCTCAATGAACTCTTAAACAGCTGCAACCAAATGATGCTGCAGTTTTTGCCCCTTTGGAGAAAGTAAGGGGATGGTCTCTAGGTATCTGTGCAGGCTACTAAACTATAAATATGCAAAAGCTAATAGTTGAACAGATTGCAAGACAGTGTTACTGTTTTTATTGTTTATGCCACGAAAGAAGGTATTAAAATGATATCAGTAATAAACGAAGGCTATACAAATTATTTTTCCTAATTTAAATATAAAATATCCAATAATGAACTGAAACGTGAGGTCATTAGAAACTTTGCTTTCTGCTTCCGTATCATGAGCCTTTTTACCCCCAGTATAAGAGCAGCTCAGAGTTGCCATAACTGATTGATCTCCAATGTGCTTGTGTACCCAGGGTCTCTTTCTGATTTTTCTATATAATCTGCCCCTGCATAGAGGAGACAAACCAGATTCTTAATATATTCTTAATGTGACTATACCAATGTGAGTGGATTGGCTGGCTTGTCTGCAGAATATTTGGAATATTCATTCTTGAGTTGTTTTTTGTCACACAGATCGTATGGGTTGCCTTACATCTAGCTGTTATAACTGAATTATGAAGTACGTCCTGTTAATTTTGTCTGGAAAGGCACCGGTATGCTAAGAATTGTGCTTTCTGTGAGATGCCAAGAGGCTTAGGTATCTTTTAGCACTTTTCCAAACGCCAAAGTCCAAAACTAAGATGAATTAATATAGAAATACAGGTTTACTGTAGGATTTCCTGTCTGTGTTTTTATATGAGGTCTTTCCATGTTTCCATTCTTCCTCTGAAATGCTTTATATCACACTGTTTCTTAGGAAACTGAACAAATGTTTTGGAGGTGCATGCTTTTTTCCCCTTCACTTGTTTCTGGGGGAAGACAGACCAGGGTTAAACTTGTTCTTAACATGGCTACTCTATGGCTGTCTGTCAAGTAAAGAAGACTCCATGAGCCTCACGCATCTATCCTGATCTTTTTTTTTCTGAAGCCTCTTTTCTGTATGGTTTTAGCTACTCTTAAGATCTATATGCATGTATCTGTCAAAACTCTTACAAATGTTCACGAACTGAAGTGCATCCTCTGTGTTGCTGATCAGGAGTGGGCGCTGCTTGCCCATTTTCCTTGACGTAGCTGCTGCTAAGCCACAGCTCTTTTTCTGTTCTAGTCACTGTCCTTTGCCTGTTCTCTGTTCTCATTACATTTCTCCTTCTTTCTCTCTTAGTTTGTGGCTCCTTCTCCAGGTTTCCTCTGCAGCAGCATGTCTGTGTTGGAGTTTGGCTCCTTGAGATGGGTGATAAGAGCTCTTGAAGCACAACCAAACTGTTTGCCTGAGCCTTCTGATCTGTAAGAGTGAGCAGGCCTTGCAGTGGCTGTTAAGGAAGACTGAGGCAGCAGACGTGGAAGGTGAGTCTTTAGGAACCGACCTGTTATCTCATCCTCAGCTACAAGGCTCCATCCCATTCAGTAACCACAGCAATGTTGCCATCCTTGCTCTTCTGTTTGCTACAGCCCTTGCAGTTTGGACAAGCATACTGTAAAAAACTTTACCTCTCGCCACCCTGACTGTGCGGGGTCCCACCAAAGTGGTGGACACCAGACCTTTTAACAACAGGGAAGATCTGGGACCCATAGTATGGTCAGTAGTACTTACTGGGCCTGGAGAATGTCAGGGTGTTTTCTGTAGGGATAGAGGAATGTTGTGAATGTCTGAATGGTATTTGTGGGGTGTTCAATTTAAAACTTGATCTCTTAGGCATAATCTAATAAGGGGAAAAAGGCTGTAGATTGTGTTCATTGTGACCCATTTATAAATATAAGTGCTGGGAATATAAGCATGCTTATAGGCAGCGAGGGATGTTTTAACCCTCCTCCGACTACTACAAAACAGTAATTCTCTTGTTTTGCTGTGGAGCATACCACCTGAGCACTGCTGTTGCAGAGCATGGCCTGAGTATCCCTAAATTATATGTTTGGGGGTGGGAAGAGGAAAAACGTGGAAGAAACTGAAGGGAGGTATAGAGGGCAAAGAACTGAATGGCAATGTGGTTAAAGCATGTAAAGGTACTCTGGCTCTTGAGTTAAGGGGCGTAAGGAAGGAGACTGGATCCAACAGCCGATGATGCAGCTGAACACAAGAGGGCTACAATAACACATTTTCTCTTGACAGGAGATTTCTGGATGCAGCTTTATTAATGCCTATTTACCTTGTGGCCTGGCTCTTAGTGTTATACAGCTGGGAAAAGGGATAAAATGCTACTTAACACCCTTTAAGTCCTTGAGTACACCTATCACTTCAGTGCAGGCTGTAACAATTTGAGACTGCTGTTTTTAAAACTTTTCTAGTACCTTAAACTGCTGGGACTATTTACTGAACGTGCTGTTGCTGCTCGTAAGGTACCAAAATCTGTGGCACAGATAAATCATTCTGTATGTTCTCTAAGGATATGAATACTTTTTCTGCACTCAAATTGTGGAGAATCCAGATCTTATGAGCAAAAGAGTACATATGAAAAGCAGGGGGAAAAATGTCTGGAAAAGTACAAACCCCTGCCTAGTAACAAAAGGAAGTGTTAGATTGCTGCCTTATTGATCCAAAGTGCAATTAAAAGCTACCTCCTGCTGCTGAATTTAGATTGGGCTTTTAATTTTTTTTTTTTACGTATGGATCTCCCATCAAATGGAAAAAACCTTCCCAGCAGGTCTCCCATTAAGTCACCAAGTTCAGCAGCCTGAACTCCCTGTTTCACAAAGGGCTGCTCACCTGGGATAGGCTGTGGTTCTGTGTGCCTAAGAGAAGCTCAGTTTAGGTGCTGAAAAATGAGGCAGAGGAGTATGCTGGCTACAGTCAGGGTAAATGGTGAGTGTTCTGCTTCGTTTGTTGTGGTACTTGACGTCAGTAAAGAGGCTTCTCTGCAATAAAGGGCGTGTGGTTTTGGTTTTTTTAAAAGGAAATGAGGCAGTTGTTTAGAAACGAGAACTTTGTTTTCTTCCTTATATAAAGTATGTTGCAGGTTTAGGACTTGATCAGTCCAGAGCATCTGACTTTTTTAGCAACGACTCCTTTTCAAATAAATAACGTCAAAACTCACCCAAGCTTACACCCAGGATATAGAGAAGGCTTTATCAGCAGCTGAATGCACACAAGACTCACTGAAGCCACTGTAACACTTGGTTTGAAAATTGTCTGCTTCTGAACGTGATAGGCTGCTGGAAGAGTGGAATATAAACTAAGAGAACGCAGCGTCCAGCAGCAGTAAGAAAACAAAACAAGCAAACCTTCTCGCCTTCATTTAAAGCCTTGTCAGAGGGCCCTCAGGAAAGGAATTTTCCTCCAGGCAGTGACGGAAGCAAAAAGAGAAGGGCCACAAAGTTGTCTTGCAGCCTATTTTGAGTTAGAGGAATAACTCCGTTGCTTTGCAAGCTTTTGTGTTCAGATGAATTAACTGGACCTAAGGAAAGAACCCAAAGGAGTCCATGGTATGGCATCTTTCTGGCTTAAGGACACCCCCACCAGTGCAGCTGGCATAACCCTGTGCCACAGCTGCCTCCCCCGCTCCCAGTGCTGTGCAACACTGATAACCATCAGCAGTTGCTGCGTGGGAAGTCTGAGCTATCTTCATCACAAAGTTACCCAGGCACACTGTGCCCGGTGGTGGGGAAGCAAGGGAGGGGGAGAATTCCAACTCTATCACTTCTAGTTAGTCAGTCATTAAGTACAGCCTGGCTTTCTGCTCTGGAAAGCATCTAATTTAGGCGTGATCCTATATCTGCAGTCCTGTTTCTGTAGGGCAGCAAAATTCGTTCCTCTGCTAGGTTGGCCATAATGTGTTGAAGTTGGCCGCTGCCTTTCACGTGCACTGTAAGCATGGTGCGTTTGCTGCTGCTGTTTGTTTTCTGATGTACTTGCGAAAACACAAAAGCAGCAGACTGGTTCTCCTGAGGTTGTGGGTCTACTTAGGTTAGGTCTTTGCATGGAAAATTAAGATTATTGGGAAAGGATTAGGCTGGGGAAAAGGGGAAAAAAAAAAAAGTATTGTCCATTACTGGAGTAAGTTACATAGCTGAGAAGGATGTAGGCTGCTGAAGAGAGTTGTTTTCCTGAAACTTTTTTTTTTTTTTCTGGAACGTGGGGAGCGAGTTGGGATGATGTGTTCAGCCTTTACTTTCTAATTAATTTTGGAGATGAAAACGTTGATACCTGCAACTCCAGTACAACTGCACTGTGGTGTCCGCATTCTTGCATGTTAGGCAAATCCAGTCCGACTGCACATACCTGGCATACCAGCTGGCTTTCCGAGTTCCACAGTGGTGTCTGTGGACATTCCCTACTCAGCACCAGCGAGGAACATCTGGGTTTTGACTGCAGAGACAGCTCTGTTGTTCTGCGTAAGCCACAGCAGGTGGGACTGGGGGCTGAACGGGACAGGAGCATGGTTCTGCAGTTGGGAAACCAAATGCGGACCTCCTGGGGAAGGCAGTATGCCCGTTGTTCAGCATGGCAGCTTTTGTAGCCGATTTACTCATAACAGCTACCTTTCAGAGAATCTAGGAACAGGTTTTGGTCTCCTTTGTCAGATGCTGATAGCAGTAAGTGTGTATTTGGCAGACTTAGTGATGGTGTCCTGGCAAAATCAGTGTGGCCAGCATGGCATAGTGTGTACTGCACCACAGCAGTGCTGTAAAAGGCGAGCATTTTTATGCAGTCTGTAGATAGTGCTGCTTTATAGGCCCAGGGCGTGTTCTCAGGAAGTGACAGAAGCCAGAGGCAAGCAAGCAAATGAAGTATCAGCGGGGTCTGCAGGGAGCTGGGACTTGTGCGTCTCGTGTTGTGCAATCCAGAAATGAAACCAGAGGGGTCATCAGCCAGCAGCAGTACAGCACAGTGCTCATCGTGCTGTGGGGTTAGAAAACAGAAACGAGAACTGAGCGAACAGAAATAGAGGTTTCTGTGAATGTGTCTAGACCAAATCATAGTTTATGGAGGGCAGAGGTCATGCATGCTGAGGGAACTGTGCAAAATGCCTCCACACCTTTAAATGAGCATAAGGATCATATCCCTGCATGTACATCCGTACTGACATGTATTCCTCACAGTTAAGAGGGCTGCATGGGTGATGTAGGCATAGATACGCATGTAGGCATAGGCCTAGAATGCCTCAGTGATGATGTCGTCTTACTTGTAGAATCAGGTTGTGGTTTTTTGTTGTTGTTTTTTTTTTTTTTTGACATTCCCAGCCCTCAATTTCTGCTGGCTCTGAAGCTCAGTTCTTTTCTCTTTTTCCTTTAGAAAGCATGAATTCTTCAGTTTTTGCAGGGAGAAAACTAGGAAAAATTCTGGCCCTTCAATGGAGTAGGATGCCATCCCTTGTCTCTGAGTTTCTGAGTGGGATTTCACCGCAGCTGCTGTCTCTGATGTGAGCATGCTATTGCTTTTGTCCAAGGGATACTCCCTCTTTGCTGAAGCCAGAGGCTTGGAAAGAGATTCCCCCAGTGACAGCCATTGACACCACAGTGACCCCTGGAGTGCCTGAGCTCCTTCAGATTTCCCTTCCTTGCTGATGACTCAGATGCATCCAGTGCTGCATGCAGGAGCCGGGCATATCCTGACTCCAGACCCACCACATGTGGTGAGATGCATATGGTGCACGGGGAGAGCATCTCTCCTTTGGACTACCACTGTGGGAGTTGAACATCCTAACTCTTCCCATTTTATGTTTCTAACTCTTGCCATTTTATGTTTTTCTGGTAGTTTGCGTCTGGATCAGTTTTGTGGTAAGAGCTTGCGAAGCCTCGGGCCTGGGTTTAGAGCGTCTGATCCAGATGCTGAGTCTGTGGAAGCTACATGTTCTTTTGGCACCAGCTGCTTACCAGCAAATCCCTGCCAGAGGTTACGGGGTTCGCTGATCGGTGGGCAGAGCTACTCGCATCTCGCTGCCTCATCCAGCTCGGCCAAAAAGAGCAGGTTAGCAAAGCCCGGCCATTTACGGTGTTTAAGCTGAGTCTCGCTTCGGTGGGGATGGCCGCAGAACAGCCATGCCAGTAGCTCTACCGGTGCATCGCAAGGTGTGAGCGCCGGCTGCCAGCGCCGTGCGGCTGGGACGGGAGGCGCGCTGTGCCAAAACCCCGCTCTGGCCGCGGTGCGAGGCTCCCCAGCACCTGTGCAGGCCGGGGCCGCCTGCGGGCAGCGGCACAGCCACCCCGGGCGGGACGCGGGGAGCGGCCCGGCCCGGCCCTGCCGGCCCTCCTCGGGGCTCGGTGGCCGGGCTCCCTCCCCGGGGCGGCGGCAGGTGCGGGGAGGAGGCGCCGGGGAGTTGCCGTTCGGGGCATTGTGGGAAGGCGCGATGCGGCCGGGGCCTCACCTGGCGGGCGGGAGGCAGCCGGCAGCCAGCCGGGCCGGGCCGGCTCCCAGCCTGCGGCCGCCGCCACACCATGGTAAGTGGTAGGTGGGCCCCGCGCTGCCCCGAGATGGCGGCGGTGCCCCGGGGGAGGGCGCCCGGCCTCCCCGCAGCGCGGCGGAGCGCCCCTCCACGGGAGGGCTCCCGGAGCGGCCGGGGGCGGCCCCCGGGGAGCCGGCTCCGGGTTGACCTGGCCGCCGGTCCCCCGGAGCAAACGGCGGAGCGCGTGGGGAGGTCGGCGGGGGTGCGGTGAGGTGAGGGGGACGGGGCACAGAGCGAAAGGCAGCGCAACCCCTCTCCTCTGTGTTCTCGGTCCCGGAGAAAAGAAACTCTTCTTTCCTGAGAAATCCCTCTGGTGGAATGAATGGCCCGAGCTGCGTTTCAGCAGAGGTACAATGCAGGGAGAGCTGTCCCAGCTGTTCCAACAGGTGGGAGCCCTGTTCCCAAGGGAGCTCAGGCAAGGTCTGTGCCTTTTTGGAGGAAATGAACGTTGGATTCTTTTTATTTCCTCCTGTCTGACCCTTGGGGTGAGCTTCGGTCATGCTGACAGACTTTGGTAGCCAACCAGGAAAACAAGGCTGCTCTAGAGAGAGTTGATTAAGGCTTCCTGTAACCCAAGGAGCTGAGCTTCAAGTCAGCGCCGTGCCTGGTGGAGTATCAAGTTTGCTTTCACATGGGATTTTGTCTTCTGGCTGGCCAGTGTCTGAGCATTGCAATTTCGGGCAGTGGGTTTTCTTGCGTCAGGAGCACGGGGAAGAGCCTTTTCCCCATGCACGTTCCCTGGTGTCTGGTGAGCAGAGGGCTCGTGCGGAGCCTTGCCTCCAACCCAGGGGCCTCTGCTCGGCTGCCTTGTCTCCCGAGAGCTGTAGGAGCTTAGTCGGTAATAGCTCTGCCTTTCTGCCAAGCTTGGCTGAAGTTGTTTCATCAGGTTCAGAAAGAAAGTGATGGATGCTCATGTGTGCGGTTTGGTAGAGTCTAAGCTAAAAAAACTAACCACTCAAGTAGGGTTTAGTTCATGGCAAAATGATGAGGGGGCAATAGGAATAACTTACCTGTGTGATAGGGACTGTATGGGTCTGGGTCTGGGTCTGTTCCTACGGTGTGTGTTGGTCTACCTGCCCAACCCAGACCTTCGGCTGGGTAGAGGTGGCAGCAGCTGCTTGATTGAGCTTTTACCAGCATTGGATAGGCGCAGCAGCCCTCCAGGTTAAAGGGATCCTGCGAGGGAAGCCCTTCAGCTCTTCAGCCCTGTGCTTGCAGAGTCTGGTGGTTGTTTGCTGGGATCAGAAAAGGTTGTCGTGGTTATTCTCTTTTGTTAAATGCGATGACCAACATCCCCAGAATAATGGCTAGATTTTCCCCAAGGAAGACTGTGGGCTCTCGAGCAGTAAGATGGCCAGTGATGCCTTGTAATTGAGAAAGCATCTTGCTGTTTGATAATTCAGGCTTAGGGCAGGTTCTGCAAGCATGCCCCAGGCTCCTGTCTTACCCAGTTTGCCTATTGTGTGCATCTGTAATATCAGTTACCAGCAGTGCAACTGCACAGGAGTCTCTGCTGGGGGTTGAATTTGATGTTTGGCTGTGTCCCCAAAGGTGGAGCTGAGCTGTTTCTTTTCAGTGGTTTGGTCAGAACACACCTCATATTTGTTGTCTGGTGTATTTAGAAAAATGTACCCTGTCATTGCATTAGCATGTAGAATATGTGCAGTAACAAATTTACAGATGGCAATGCAGTCTCCACAGCTTAAGTCCTCATACATATATTCAACCTTTCTGGTTACACCCTGAGACAGCCCCACATACTAATTTCCCTCATGTAAAGCTTATGTAAATAACTGGAGTTCCTATTTTGCCCTTGAAGGTCAGTAAATATGGGAGGTGATTTCGGGGAAGCTGAGCTCAGAACTCTGCCCCGGTGCATGCACTTCACAAATGCCCGTTCTTAAAGCACTCAAGGTGGTCCCAGGGGAGCAGTGCTTACAGTAGCACTGCTTATTAGCAGTATTGTCTGCTGTATCAATTATAATTTTTTTTAAATGTGTGTGTTGTTTTTCCTTTTCTGAGGCATTGCTATGATAATGCTTGCTGGCATTATAACATCAAGCCTTACCCCATTCTTCTATTGTAGAACCAGTGCTGAAGAAAGGGTGCTTTTGTCAGGGTACTCTTTCACTTAAAATTCCTCTGTCTGTCATCCAGGCTCTGTGAAGGGTTGTTGCACTGGGTTACCGGTCAAGAATTAAGGGTTATTGGGTTACAAACCAAGAATAAGCCTTATTCAGGCTCACAACTGAAGAACCTCCAGCAGGTCACTGAAACTCGTTAGATCGGTTCCTCCTGTTTGGTATGAGGTAGTTGAGCTAGCCACCACTATCACATGGTCTGAGATCTGAATGGCAGGTAATGGTACCACGTCTCAGCAGGAGGGTGGTTTCAATTGTTTGCTCTGTTGCAAATCTCCAGGCAAGTTTCAGGAAAGTATCTATTTAGCAAAGTTTACTTCACATCTTGCTGGGAATGACCAATTTACTGCTCAGCTCCTGCCTCGTGACAGGTCAAACAAAGGCTTCTTAGAAAAAAAGACTCAATTCTCCTCCCTGACATGTATTGTTGCAGTGAAGAAACGTTTCTTGAAGGACTGCTTTCTCAATGGATAAGAAAGTGAAAGAGCAGGGACTGAACAGAGAGGAGAAAAATATTTATTTCCCCAAGGACAAATGTTGCCGTAGTCTTTCATGTCCGAAAGTGTTGCAACATCTTGATCCTACTGCCACCTGACCATTATCAGTATAATCTCGATGAGAGTACATGGTTCTGCTTGCATAGCTTTGAGCGCAGAGTTGTTGCCTACATAGTAAAAGGCCCTGCTTCCCTCCTGCCTGCGCTGTTCATCAGTACAGTGAGAAAAATCAGTTCTCGTAGACGTGATCTGAAGCCCTGGAGAAAGATCAAAAGAATCCCCCTGAGAACGGGGGGCTCCACAAACATACTTGGCCTGAATAGAAAAGGAGCTGGCAAGCAGTGTTTCCATTTAGCCAGACATTCGATACCCATCGCTGATCGAGAAGCTTGGGTGGAAGTGTTAGCTGAGGTGACTGCAGGTGCTGACACCTGCCTGGCGTTTGTAAATGAACTCTCAGCTCTTCTGAATATTGACCTTCCCAACAGTCTCAGTGCCCTTAACTGCTAAAATAAGCACGGATCTGTAAAAGATGTTTTCAGTGTTTTGCAGAACTTATCTACAGTTTGAAGAAGAACGTGCTCTAAACTTTGCCTGCCTTTTTCCACTCTGATACAGCAGCGCATTGGCCTGGCGGAGATGAACTTTGCCTTTAGGAATTTAACTAGGAAAGGCAGGAAGGGCAGCAGATAAGGATAGATGAGAGGAGAGAAAATCACAAGTAAATGAATCTAGTTGGTTGAGGCAGCGTCATACACAGTGGGGAGGTGAGGGGGGAGTACATGTGATATTTCATTGTTTGTCATGTAGCAAACTGTTTGTTTGGGATCTGATAGTAGTAATGGAATGGCATTGCTTTGAGAAGATCCTGAGATGTTTCAGCTTGGGAAGATGACTACAGGGGAAATGATACGAATGCGTGAAATTACTGTATACTGTAAGCATGCTTCCTAACAAGAAGTGTCAGAGTACAACCTGTGACCTTTTTAGGCACTAAATGTAAAGAAAACTAAAATTTTTTCATACAGCATAGCTGAAAGATTTCTAATCTACTGCCAAGGGTGCCGTGGGTGTCTTATTAGGCAGTTCACAGAGGATTAGTCAACAGGTATGTTGTCTGGATCTGGTTTCTGTCCCTAAATCCTTAATGTTGTGATTCCTGGAGACTGAGGAGTACCAGCAGAATGATTTTATGCATGCCCTTCTTACAGTCTGCCCTCGTGGAAACTGCTCAGATCGGAGTAGTACTAGGAGGAATACATCATTTGGTGTTCAGTTCCTACCCTATCATTCAGCTGGACTTGTGAATACCATTTTGTGGGATTTGCTAGGAAAAATGTTTTTTAGGGTTCTCTTCAGGAAGTCTGCAGTCTCTGGCTGCTGACGTGATCCTCCTCCAGCTTTGGATGTTCTCTCTTGAATACTTACTATCATTACTAGAGACTGCCTGGACTTCTTGGCTGTGCAGTGATTGTGATTCACACTTTACGCTCTCTGGGTAATACGCTCAGTGTGTGGAGCATGTCAAAATGTTTGCCTCTTTGCAGCTTTTCTTTTAACAGATCATCTTTCTTTTAATACAAAATCCTATGCTTTATTAACCGTCGTGTAGACCTTCTGAAGGTCACCAGTTGTATGCAGAAGCAGCAGAGGGACAGAACGATGGAGGCACTGAGGAAACCAGTGGGCCAAGGAGGGCAGATAGAGCTGCTTCTGCTGCAATACCAACAGCATTTATGCTTTGGCATTTGGCATATGCAGCAGGCATTTATGTGAGCCCGTTGTAGTCTTTCCAGTGACGCCTAAATTAAACCAATACTGCTGCTGTAAAAATAATCCTTTTTGTTACCTATGCACAGCTACTAATTGCCATTCCTTCCCATTCATTTCCCTGCTGTCCTATTCCTCCAGGCTGTCATCTGCATTCACTTGGCTGCTTTGGATGTGTGGTTTCTTGAGCAGCCCTGGGCTTTGGCATTTTTGCAGACGCTTTGGTTCAGAGAGGTATAAGATCCCATTGTATACAAATGGTGTTTCATTTGTGAGTAGGAATGTAGCATGCGGTGCGGGAGGAACAGAAGCTAAAATTAACATTTGTGTTTGAAGGCAAGCTTTTCTGGCCAGACACGTCTTTCTGGCCTAGTATGTCCTGGATTCATGCTTCTCAGTATCACAGGCGTAACCCCAGGTGCTCTGTGCACCAGTCTCTTTTCTTCTCTAACTTGCTGAATTTGTGTAAGATGTCTGTCTGCTATCTTCTTTTCAGGCCTGAGAAGAAAAGATAACATTAAATGCCCTCTTCAGCAGCCAGTAAATGTCTGTGCTTGCCTTACTGCTTGCAGGTAGTTTTGCTCAGAGGCTTGCAGCTCCAGATGGCTGGTCAGCCAGTGCAGGGATTCCCGCACGATCATCGCCCTCCGCTTAGTCCCCTGAGGTGATAGACATAAAGCACAAGGAAATAAGAAATGGGATAATCTTTATTTGATGAAAATGCAGAAGTTTACCATGTTGTGCCTTTGTCTCACAGCACGTGAAGTGTTTAGAGTATGTCTGGTTGTCTGCTCGCAGATCTAGAAAAGTCGTGGGAATGTCTGAATGACCTACAACAAAACGAAATGCTCGCACCTCACAACCACCAGGCTCAGAAACATAAGTCAGGTTCCTCAAATAAGTCATGTTCTACTTGATACCTCTTTCTCCATTTGGCATTTCCCAAGCCACTTACCAGCTCCTGCTACACCAGGAGGGAATATAGAGGCCAGTATAGCAAAAGACCTGAACAGAGAAAATCTAGTCCTGCAGCGGGGTCTGAGCCTGGAGACTCAGATGCAATCCCTTGCTTTCCAACATGCTTCTGAGGTTTGCCTTAGCCCCTGCTCAGGTAACAGAGGAGAGCATGCTGCAGATGGACAGTGAACATGAGGGGATGTTGAAAAGCAACCTGTTATTTTTGAATCTTAACTTGTTACTTGCCTGCATCTGCGTGTATTTCAGCTGCGAAATAAGGCTTTCGCAGATCGGTCTCTTCAGAGCTGTCGTAGCTTTGGATCCTGTGAAGAGTGAGCGCATGAGCTGAGGGCAGTGGTGGGATGGGACCTCAGGCATGTCCTTTCCTCCAAGTCTCAGAACAAGACCTGGATGAATAGCAGAATTAATTTTTCATCCAGAAACTTGCACTCGAACAATTTTTTCATTCTGGAGGCAAAATCTGGGACCAACATAAAAGCATTTGGTGAGATCCTGTGCTCTGGCTCTTCCTTCCATAAACAGTAGTTGTTTCTTTCATTTTTCGTGTTCAGGTTACTAAATCCATGTCTTTTTTTTTTAACCCTAATAAAAGGTGCCATTTTTAAAATGGAAAATTAAGAATGCCTCCATTGAAAATGTCTAAATGAAGTGCTTCAGTGTTTCCAGAAAATGACTTTGATGCTTTTTCAAGTCACTCAAGAAATGATCCAAACTCATGTCTGTCTTCAGTCCCTCCAGGGCTCGTTTTCCCGGTGAGTGGCTCTGTTGACGTGATGTACAGGAACTGGTGGAGTCGGTGTGAGGCTGCTGCAAGACCTGTGGTGTTCTCACCCTACGGGGCACTGGTGTCCCCAGGCTGCAGTGCTGTCCCTCTGCTGACTGAGGAGCCAGGGGAGTGCTGTCTACCTTGCTGTGTCCCCTGCCCCAGGGCAAAGCCTTTTACCTTTGCTCCTGAGAGGTCAGAGGCAAGGGAAGGACACCGCAGTACCACACATAGCAGAGTTCTGTAAGTAACTGATAAGGCAAAATGGAAATGAGAGTAAAAGTGACTGCACCTTTTGCCAGTCCATTGGACTAGCTTTTAGCTCTGTTTCTTCACAGACCCTTCTGGGACCAGACTGGCTTATGACTGCAAAATAGTCTGAGGCTTAGGTGAATCACAGGCAGTTCAGCTTCTTGTAATAAAAGGGTTTTAACACACACGCAAACCTCAGACAGCCTTGGCGCTTCCCCTGCTTTCTGGTGAGTCAGTTCATTGGGGCAGCGCTCTCAGCAGTTTGTTCAGCCTCCTGCCTCATCTCCTCCTCCTTAGAGCTGCCTAACCGAGATTTGCTATCCCCAGCAATGTATAAACAAACGAAGATAGGTCTGAGGCCCTGGCAGAAGAGATGCGATTACACAGTTAATAATTGTTCCAAATGTTTTCAGATGGTGCTGCTCTCTGCGGGGTCAGCCAGCCAACATCCCTGCAGGTGCCAAGGCTGGAGGTGCGAGCACCAGCTCCAGTGGTTGTGGTGTGGTCACCGTTCTGTGCTCTCAAATTGCAGCGTTAGAGGCAGGTTTTATGCACGCTTCTTGCATTGATTTGTTCTTGCTTATTGCCTGGAAAAGAGTAATTCCTCTTGCAGGAATAAAAACAAAAAAAGTTACAAGTTAAGAAAAATGAGAATAATTATCTTCTGCATCTACATGCATGTTTTTAGGTCTTGTGCTGCCTCTCCTCTCCGGAGTGGTGCTAGGAACCCGACCTTACTGCTGGTGGGACGCTGGCAGCTGCAAGGAGGAGGCAGGAGGCTGCCCATGTTGCGGGGAGGAGGTTATGGAAGGAATGCTGCTGGCTTGTGAGAAAGGAGCCAAGGTCAGGAGGACTGCGCATGCAGCCATAAGCAGGAGTGGGAGGGAGCCTGCTGTGGGGGCGAGTGCAGGCAGTGATGTGTCAGCTCCTGCGGAAGGACGAGGGATGCACAGCTGCTCTGAGTGCTGTTTTCCCAGCCTTAGGTAGGGTCAGAAGTGTTTTCGGCTCAGAAGTTCAGCTCAGCTATACCATTTCAGTTATGGGCTTGCTTAACGCAGGTAAGGCTATCGGGAAAGCTGTTGGCTGGATCAATACTACATGGGGTACGGATCCTTCAAATGCTAGTGTGCCGGTCAATTTAAACTCTTAGTTCAGTAATAAAATAAGGATGAGTTCTGCATCATGAAGAGAATAAAATCAATGTGTAACTATAGTCACATGTGCCTGTAATGATCTGGCACAGGTTTTATTGCATGGACTTTGGATGCATTGTTTAGGGGAAATTGTTCAGAAATGTTCCTAATGGAGATTAAGCTGGAAGGAGCTCTGTGCCAGTTGGACAACAATACGCTACTTTGGCATTCTTGTGGTGCTGTTTTTTCACTTAGTTTTTTTTCTTTGCTTACATCAGAGAGACTGTGTTTTAAATCTTAAAGCTAGGATTGTGCAGCATTCAATAAACCTGTCAGCTTCTGTGATGCTGTGAATGAAACTTTCAGTAACAGTAAACAAATGAGGAAATTAACATTTTTAACAAGGTAGCCTGTTCGCAGGGTTTTACATCGTTGCTCTAAAAATCCCTGAGCCCCCAGTATATATGTATTAAAGGTCAATAGCCAAGATGGTGAATTCGTGCAGCTGAAGAATACCAACATACTTATACTTGTGTGTTACTCTTCTGCCTCTTCCTGGTGTGTCTAGGATGTTAATACATCAAGTGAGTAGTTGTCCATACAGTACGTCTTTCTCGCTTTACCCTAATAGCCTGGCTTTCTAATCCATGGGTGTGCTCACAGTAGCTGTGTGTTTCACGGTTATTCATCCTTTTTTAAAAGAAACATTTTAATGACAGTAGGTTTTGTTCATTTTCAGGTGTGTTGTAAAAATAAGTACATGTAAAAGAATTCTGGACAGCCATCTATGTTGAGGAAGACATTTTTTCATATCAGATGTAGGAATGGCAAATCATAGAAGACAAGCAGAATATGAACTCAGCTAGATTAAAGCAATACAAGACGATCAAGCAGGCTTCCAGGGAGTCAGTATAAGTTAAAAGAGAACTTTATGATGAAAAGCTGCTTTCTCTCAACCAGGTAGAGCCAGTCAATCTGACTTTCCCAAGGCTTCTGTCAGCGGTGGTTGTCATGTCAGCAGCCAGAGGTGTGGCTTTTTTCATCCCATTCCCCTTTTTATGTGGTCCATGACTTTTTCTTGATTAGCATGTCATATTGCCTCAGCTGGCAACAGCAGGCTTAAACTTAGAATTTTTAAATAGAACTCAAGAGTTTCTGAGTTCTGCCAAGCTGTGTGTTTTAGGAGAGTAATTCCTAATTTGCAATGATCAGTTACTTGTTCAGGAACCTTTCTGTTTGATAGAGGTGACTTTGATTAGGGAGAGCTCTTAACTGAATTTGGAAAGGTGATAGCTGAAGCACAATCTAAAAACCTCACTGCTTGAGAGGCAGAGCTGCCTCCCTGAGCAAATCCTTGCCAAAACCGAGCACCCACGAGAGAGAAGCCTGGCTTCATTTTGTGGCCTTCCAACAGCCCTCTCCTCTCCTTTCCTGCCTTCCCTCCCCACAGGCGACTTGCACTTCTTCCAGGTGCTACAGAACAGCTTTGAAACCAGTTGGAAAATGCTCTATAGGTGAACTTAGGGAGGCAGAGAACATTGCTAGGGCGGTTTCTTCTCGCAGTGGGGTGGATTAGATCCTCGGAGCATTGGCCCCTTGAGTTCACCTTGCAGAAAGAAACATGGCAACTTTTAAATGCTTATAGTTTTGGACAGCAACCTGGAAAAATGATGCTGGGAGTCAGGAAAACCTGCTTTGTCTTCCCGTGCAGTCTTCATTTGATATCCTTACCGATGGTTTGTTCTGTATGTAATGCAGTGTAGTCTGGAGTCCTGTAGAGAGCCTTACTAACCACTGCAGTGCACGTTAAGACCTCTGTAAAAGCTACCAGGGATCCAAGTTTGCAGCCAGTGAGCTGGGTGTGAAGTATTTAGCTGGCTTAGGATGTAAGCCTTCTGAGTTTGGCATTTTTGATGTCTCTTCTATTTACTGTGAAATTATTCTGTGTCAGAAGCCTACCATTTGATTTTCCAGTAGCCCTGGAACTAAGGGTACAGTTTGTCATCCTGGCTAGTTCTGTAGATCTCAATAAAGCAGAAGGCCCGTAATTTTCTGACCTGTTGTATGAAGTATAGCTACAGCTGGTTGAGAAAAGGGGACAGAGTTCAGGCTTAGAAATCTGCTTTGAATTCTTGATTTCCAAGAAATCTGTTTCTTCAACTAGAAAATAATGTCCTATAAATACAAAATGCAGTCTTTAGGCAGCATGTCTTACAGACATTTATGGAGATGATTTGGCACCGTGCCGTAGGTGGCTGGGTCTGATTCAGTAAAACAAGCAAATAAAATTACACTCAACTCTCAGACTGAAGCGTCTCCTACAGACTCCACATGCGAAGACAGCTGATGCTGTGATAGGAACTGCACTTCTCATCCTGACCCACTCTAGCTTGGACCTAAAAATCCTCTCCAGTGTCACTTGTGGGTCTGGTGTTTGTCAGTCATAGCCAGCACACCCTGGAGATGTGCAGAAGGAAACCAAGCACTCTGCTTCAGAGGTTTTTGGTTCAAAGCAAGTCGTTTGCCTTTGCTTTACTCTGGAATTAGAGCTTTTAAAGATCAGAAGAATTGCAGGATAATCTACCTCAATTTCTAGCTTGGCTGCTGAAAGCCAGCCCTAAATTCCTTAATCAACATCTTGTTAGTGGCACTATAGAAAACGAAGTATGTTTCTGCAGTCAAGGAGCGAGGAACAGATGAGCTGTTAGATTGGTGTTTATGCAGTATTTCAACATTTCAAGGTTTGTTGATGCATCAAACTCTTTCCAGTGAGCTGTGATCAGCAGAGCTATGAGAGTGAAAAATGTGTTGTATCATGTCAAGGTGGCTGGGCAGAGCAAAGCTGAACTGAATGAAATGGCAATAGCAACATGGCAATTCGATGTTTACACTTAGAGGAATTAAGCCATTTAGCCTCATGAGAATGTAATTTTGTTTATCTCTTAGAGAGTTCTCCAGTCTGAATGGAGTTTAGAAGGTTAAAAAAAAAAAGGGGGGGGGGGCAGGGCAGAATTGTCAAAAGAGGGAGAAAAATATTTTTTCCCCTAAGTATCTGCCACTTGAGAGTATACTGGTTTGGTGCTGACTGTGAAACTGGAGATAGTCTACAGTAGAGGCCTCTACCTGTTTTCTAGCTGTAAATATTTCCATAATAGTAAAATCAGTTTACGGGGCATGCAGCTCTATTTTGCATATGAAATAGAGTATGTATGGAAGACCCACAAGACAGGATTTTTGAAGCCAGTATATGAATCCTGATGCGTTTAAGAGTGTCCATAGGTAGCTTCGAATTGCAAAGAATGTTAACTTCACTCATGAAAGTGTTGCTAACACATCATCTGCATCTTTACAAGAAACAGCGGAGTTTTCAAAGCAATTCTAAATGGAGAGCAGCTCACTTTCGTAGGGGTGAAACATGACATGCTGAAGTATGCTAATCAGTAGAAAATGGCAATAATATTCACAGAATTCCCTAGTTTATTCCACAGTTATTCCCTAGTTTATACCCTTTTAAAGAAATAGGGTTGCTCTCCTGGAGATATATTTATTGCTTACAGATACTCAGGTTTAAGGTCCATAAGGTACAACAGCTGAACCTAAACTTGAGTACCCTTGCTTTATTTTTGCCTATCAAAGCACTGCAAGCCAAGATGTCTTCCTGAGGGTGTAAGAAACTTGTCTCAAACAGCATGATCTTGTTATGCTGACATGCTCTCAGCTTTTGCTGGGGATTCATTGACTAATTCCCTGCATTTTCAGTCAAATCTGATCATCCTCTCCTCTCCGATTCAAAGTAGTTTTAGAAATTTGTTTATCAAATAGCTGCTAGCTGTGCCTGATTGCTTTTAAATGGACACCTGTGGACCTGCTGCTTTTATCTTCAGAACCTCTGCTCTGCTTCTCAAAAGGCACTCCTCTTCACAAAGGCTCTGGAGTTAATGGTGCTGTGCAGCAAGCAAAAGAGTCTTTTGTTCATCCAGCTCTGTCTCAGTGGACAAAGTGTATGGACTGTCCCTTCATCTACCTCGAGGGGGTAACCCTGACAGCCGGAATATTACCATGTCAAAAACCAGCTGGTAATATGGACAAAGAAAGGCAAGAACATGGTGCTTTGATCTTCACTGTAATTAGGCCATGTGTACTGCCAGCAGCGTAATTATTTTTATTTAGCAAACTCATCTGGAGAGTATTACGGTGCTCAACACAAGGCAGCTACAAAATCCTTGTAGTTCTATCAAACACATTAGTCTAATGATAGTGAGAGCCATGTTTGCAGGGGCTGATTCTGCCGCAGGCAGATATGAATAAAACAATCCACCCTTCCTTAAAATGATCCCGTATTTGAAGTCTTTCCCAATATAGTCGGTACTCTTATCTCCAGGTTACGCAACAACTCCGTGACCTAATAACTAAAGAATGCTTCTGAATTATGAATATTAACGTTTTCTGTAAAATCCAGTTGTTATTTTTTTCTTTTTTAAAGTAGAAACCTCTCAAGTGCACTTCTTTTGCTGGGACTTGATAGTAATCGTGAACCTTAACTTCAGTCTTTACTGGGGAGATGGAGTGATGGAGGAATTACAGGCACAACAACTAGCTGGAATAGAAAACAAGAGGGAGAAGGGACTACGGTGTAGATTGAGAAGGTATAGGGAGGAGTTTGGTCAGCTAATGGAAATGTGGTCGTGGCGAGGGACCTGCCAGCCGTGGTCTCTCTTCTGCTGGGAGCTTGCAAGGATCACACATAAGTGAGGACAAGGAGGCTCCTGTGCTACTACCTAGAACTTTGCCTTTGAGCCTTGGTGCTGTTGAGAGAAGCCATGGGGATGCCTGTCAAAAAGCAGAGCAGGTCATGATGTCTTCAGCCATTGAAAGCATCTCTTGCCCCTTCAGGTTTTTTCAAGTAGCAGAGGACATCTCATTGAGATGAATGTCATCCTCAAATAGATCTCCTGCATTCTTAAAGCCATTTCTGTGCTGCGGGTAGATGACTTACTAGACCGCTTAAAGGCTTAGTATAGTCCATTACTTTCATCTTATAAAAGTACTTGTGTAAGTGGGCATTGCCACTTCTTGCCCAAAGGCCCGCTGGCATTTAAAAGCTAGCACTTCTGTATTTCAATAATGCTGCTAATTCTAAGCATGAAAAAAATCATGGGACAAAGCATGTAAAATCATGACTGGCTTTGAAATTGAAATTTTAGAACAGTACATCTAGTGCTTCTTTAATGTAACGTCCTAGGTCACTGAGGTCTGTCCTTTGTTGTCACACTCGTATGTGTTTCATAAGTTCTTTAGTAAAAGTAGTTGAGCTCCCTTTCCAAAGCAGTTGGCTTCTTTCTTCTGCTCCTTACAGCCTCTTCTAGGGACATACTGCTTAGTGTGTAACTGCAAGTAGTGCAATGCCAGAGCTGTTGGTGATGACGAGCTCTATCTCAATATTCATGTTCTCATCTTGTGCCACACTCTGTGCATCTGTGACTTCCCCAGCCCCTCTGTATTGTGTACCTTTAGTCCCTTTGCTAACATGTCTTGCTGAGGAGGGACTGGGGCCCTCTTCTCACCACTGCAAAGGGGTGATGGCTCTTCCAGTTCCCCAGGGAAGCAGCAGAATAGAAAGCAAAGCCACCGGTTGCCTGAGGTAAGGAAGTGCGGGTGGGAGAGGATAGGGAGGGGACATCTGCTAGGGAAGGAAGCAGGAGGGGAAGCCTCCCAGCTTCCATGCTCAGCCTCCCGCAGACCTCCCGTCAAGGTCAGAGGTACCTTTGCTGAGGTCTGAGCTGTCCTGTGGCAGGCACAGAAATGCCTTCCTGCCACTGCCCGGGGCAGAGCTGGCTGTGCCCAGTGCTAACCTTGTTGCTTTGTTTACTCTAGATACACTTCATACTGCTGTTCAGTCGACAGGGGAAATTAAGACTTCAGAAATGGTATACGACACTACCTGACAAAGAGAAGAAAAAGATCGTTCGAGAAATTGTTCAGATTATTTTGGCTCGCCATCAAAAAACAAGTAGTTTTGTTGACTGGAAAGACCTCAAGCTTGTTTACAAAAGGTGTGAGTAATTTTATGAGAACATGTAATTACTAATCATATAAATAACATGCTAGAAGTGGAAAAATAAAGGCTCACTTTAGCACTTGGGTTTGTTTTTACAGTAAGATATTGGGAACCTGCCGTCATGAATCTAACAGCACAATGACCCTGGATAAATTGGCAGGGTAAATTATGGAGTAAAAAAAGTATTTGTACAATCTATCAAATGAAAAAAAAAATGGAGTAAGGTAGTATTTGTGGTTGAAATCCTGTTAGGAGGCTTAGGCTCCTGATTCTTCAGGATGGTCTACTGAGAAGTGTGGGCTTCTTCAGACTCTGAGAAAGGCTGCAAGAAAGGTTCCGAGGCGCTTTCAACATTTTAACAATTTTTGTCTTTGAAAAACGTGTTGTTCTGGAAAGTGTTAATTCCAATTTCCTTTTTCCAAGCAAATAATTTGCACAAGGCTTAGCAATAGCTAACTTCTAATTCTTGTGAAGTGACTTGTAGTAAACAGAAGTAGGTTTAAGATACAGCACATTATACAAATAAGTGACGTCTTCCATTAACCAAAAATTGCTTTCCTTGCTGTGAGGTGATGGATGTAAACATCTGATCACATGCTGTGATAAGCTGGGGCTCTGGCCATGACACCAGGGAGAGCTGAGGTAGATCGTTACTCCCATCTTGGAACAATTTAAACGATGTTTTGGTGCAAGTAAATTGTGAAGATTGACTGGGAGTAGTAGTTTGATGTTTTCTGGCCACATTCAAAACACCATCATTCATTTCGTAGCCAGCAGGCTTACTGAGATGTAACACTTTCCACCTTTATTTTTTCCTTTATTTTTATTTTGTTAAGAAAGAGCAGTAACTGCAGCAGGCGAGGGAAATGGTTAAAGTACTGCTGACTTACTGTTTGTTTTGTTGAGACCAGTGTTGGAGGTATCCTGCTTTGCCAAGGGCTAGAGTTTGCTTTTCTAACTAAATGAATAATTTGTTTAAATTACCGGATCTTATTCAGTGCTTTCTAGGACACCATGAGAATGAAAGAAGATTATTTTAGAGACAAGATAGACGTTAAATATCACTTGTGTAACTTCTAAGAGCCTTTGCTCTTAGAGTGTCCAGCTGTTCACTCTCCTGTTTTTGCCTTTATTTTCCTAGGTATGCTAGTTTGTATTTCTGTTGTGCAATAGAAGACCAGGATAATGAGCTCCTGACACTAGAGGTCGTTCATCGATACGTAGAGCTTCTGGACAGATACTTTGGAAACGTAGGTTTCACTCTCTACCATGAACTGCGTTGCTGGTTGGCTGATAAACAGATACCTGTTGCTGTTTTGCTTTGTGTTTCCATCTACACTAATTGCCCCCTTAGTCTCTGTCAGTCCAAAGGGACATTCATTATTAGAATATTTTATAAAATAGTTCTGAAAATATCATAAGATCAAGTTTATATTCTTATTTCTAAATAAAAATAATATTGATGTTTTCTCTGGGAATAGAATTTAAGGGAAAAGCTTGAGAAATATTTTTTAAGAATGACAACACTGGGTTACAGTATTTTAATTCTCCCTCCTGACATCTTCAGCTATAAAAACAGCAAATAGATTTTCATAATATTGTATAACAATTAAGAGCACATAAAGATGAGAAAAAGTGTTGTTTTTTGTTTTCTTTTCCAAAGAAAAGACCCGAGAAAGGTTCAAATTAGTCTGATCTAGTGGGTGGCACATTTTTTTTTTTTTTAAATTGTTCTCACTACTTTAGTTCATCTCTTATCTAAATCACTGTGCCATGACTCACGTTTGTAGTGCCTCAAAACAAAAAAGCAGTTAGTGACTGTAAGGTCACTAGGACAGGGAATTTGTCTTGCTCCGTGAAACTGTGTGTGAATATATTTAACCCATATTACATAGGTTGTATAAGACCTACTATAACGTTAGTAGGGTAGGAAGTCAGCTTTGTTGTCTGAAACCCAGAACGCGGGTAGTGTATTTTATAAAATATAGTAAGTAGAAAATCTTTGCTATAAGTCTAGGCTATATACGTGAAGAGAATATGTGCAGAAGAAGCTGCAATATTGCCTAAAATGCAGTATTCTTCTTCACCTGGCTACCTGCCATGAGAGTGCATATACTGAATACATCTGATCATTTGAAGAAACTTCTAGCCCAATGTTGTTCGTAATTCTGTAAAGTGATTTAAATGTGGGATTTTTTTTTTCCTGCCAGGTGTGTGAGCTGGATATTATCTTTAATTTTGAAAAAGCTTATTTTATTCTTGATGAGTTTATAATTGGTGGAGAAGTACAAGACACTTCAAAGAGGTCTGCAGTGAAAGCCATAGAAGACTCGGACATGTTGCAGGAGGTAAGGCCAAGGAAGACTAAAGGCAAACACCTCATCTTCCTGCATCTTCCTTGTTTGACAGGAGCTTAAAATATAGCTTAGCGCTTCTGGTACTTAACTGTCCAAGTGTGGTTTAAGTTCAATTTTAGTAAGTGCAACAACACAATTAAAGGAGAAGTTACATAAGCTTTCAATTCAATCCTCTTGCATCTTGCAAAATCATCTGGAAGCTCTTTATACACTGCCTTTGCTTTCTTGCAGTTTAAATGCTATAGTTTCTTGGATGCTATATTAAGAAACAGGTTAAGATATATCTAAGATATTAAATGTATGTGCATAATCTAAGATTACATTTTATGTATACATATAGAAAAATCTATTGTTTCATTAATACATTGGAAACAATGACCTACAATGAACATTTAAAATTGGAAAGAGTATGTGCTAGAAAACTCCCATTTTTATTCTTAAACACCTGTGCGGTTTTTCTACGAGACACAGATATGTAACCTTTATTCAAAACCCCTCAGGGAATTTCTTCTGTAACTCATAGCGTTGAGCCAGCAATGGCAAAAGCAGTTGAATGTGATAGATTGGCTTCAGTTTCCTGGGTACTGAAGGATCCATTCTAATGTTGAAGGAAATAGCATGATGGTAGATCTAGTTAGGGACACGCTATGGAGTTGCCTAGTTTTTCAAACTGGGCTGGTGTTAGCAAATGAAACCAGGCCAGCTTCGTACAAAGGTCAGCTAGATGTGGTGAATTTAGCTACAACTGTGGTATGTTGTTATTTGAAGATCAGATTCTAAAAGGCTGTTAAGGTTTTTAAAGTAGAATTAGTTCTACATTAATCTGATCTAATTCCATGCAAAAGTACAACTATATATGTATATATATATATAAAATAGGGCAAGAAGGTTTGGTTCAAAGATTCTGTATTACTCTGCTGCTTCATAATGTATCATTTTTTTCTTTTTTTCCTCCAGACAGTGGAAGAGTACATGAACAAGCCTGCATTTTGATGTTAAAACTACCTGGAAAGAGAACTGCTATATACACCTGTAAAATGCACTAGCTGAAATTGCTTCCCAACGTGCCAGATCCTCAGAGAAATACCAAAAAACTATAACGAAAGGGGTTTGTTTGTATAATGATCAGGATGAAGGTCAGCTGATGTAGCACAGGGTTTAACAATTCTGTGTTTGGATTACTCTGCATGTGAGTTTCTGAGAATTGTTTTTACCCTTGATCTAGTTTCTCTTCTCCTTGCTGGACTGAAGTTGTTTTGTATCGTCTTTTAGCTATGGGTTTTGTCATCATAAAATGTTAATCTGGCAGTACATGGAAGAGGTATATTTCCTGGTTTTGGTCCACCGCCGACCATGTGACTCTACTTTTGTACAAATGTCCATTATTTTGAATGTAATGATTTTTCTGCTCTAATAATAATTTTTTTTTCTAAAAGTCAAATTGTTGTGGGCCCTGATTTAATAAGCTTGTTTTGAAAAGATTAACCACTCTCCTGAAGAAGAAATGTACTTCTCTTTGGCCCAGCCACTTTCAGTTGTAGTGTCTGCCTTCTCTTTTCTGCTCTACTCTGCTAGTAAGACAGTTCTGTAACCACTGTTAGAGCACAGGCTACACTTCCATTTCATCTAGAAGACTGTTCTGACTTGAAGCAGACTTCTCCCAGGTTTCACAAATCCTTTTTGCTTCTGCATGTGGATGGCCTGTCTGTCTTCCTAGATCTCCTGGACCTGGAGAAAAGCTATACAGCCTCTGGAAACATACAGCTCAAGAACAGGAGATATTCTGAAGAGGAGAAAACAGTCTTTGGGATTTTAGGGTGAAGATCTTGTATATCTTTTGACTCTGTATTCTCCAATGACCATCTTTCTTAGGAGGATTTTCCATTCCCCAATTCGCATATCTATTAGGATGAGGTAGGCTAGCTTTCTGATAGTTGGAATGGTCTATTTTTCTGAAGGCTGGACTTATAACTTCACAAGCTCCACAAATGGAAAAAGGGTAAAATAGAGAGGGGAAGAATTGGTTGGGCCGTACATCCTATTATGTGTTACAAGACATTGGAGTTATAAAACATTGTACTTATATATGTGGGGAATCAGGTGTGTTAGCTCGCCTATCTTTCTGTTAGTGTAATTTGAACTCAATAAGCTGATTGAACTGGCTTCCTCGGATAGATTATTTTCTTTAACAGACTTCAAAGCTGAGAGAAATTCTCTTTATCTTATCCCGTTACTTGTAGCTAGATACTTTGTCTCTGTCAAGTAATGAAATTACCTTATACAAAACTTAGGTAAGTTATCAGACAGATATGCCAGAATGATCTGAGCATTGATTTGCATTTCCCTTCAACATATATTTTCTTTGATTTCTGGGATGTACAGGCAGTATTTTCCTTCAGGGATTTTTCTAATCTTTAAATGTCCTGCATGATTATTCTAATTTTTTCATTGCTCCTTCCTTCCCAGTCTGTTTGTATGCTCCAGAGGGAGGATTTTTCTCTTTTTTTGGTGGGTGGAAGCACTTTGACACAAGACGATAACTTTGTTAATTGTCAACCCACTTTTCTGCCTGTGTTATCTAGTCTGTTAGTAAAACTGTGGCAAGCTGGTTTGTAGCGTCATGCTGCTCTTTTTATAATTACTTTATCCATCTGTTTTCTCTGTATTGATGTCAAAGGCATACTTTCAGCATTGAAAAAATAGGGAAATTGCTGAAGGGCTTTTAATAGCTCTGAAGACATTCAATTTAATAGTAGATTAATGAAATTGTAGGAGTTGTATGTTATTTTCTCCTGGTTTGAAATGAAGTTATTTAGAGTGTTTAATTGATTAAGGAGCCACTTCAGAATGTGCAAAGAGGCTCTTTCCAACTCTACCTTTTTACTTTCATAAGTGACTTCTCTTCAAGAAAATCACTGATAGTCATTTATTTTTACTTTTTTTTTTTTTTTGAGCCATGCTGTGATTCTGACTGTTATAACTTACGTTTCTTGAGCTGTGGAGTATATCAAAATAGGAGTTCCAAAAAGAAGATTTCTTGGTATGAATATCTTAAGCCTTGGTTTTGGTCATTTTAAGAGCTGTAGGATTTCATCATCTCTCATTTCACATGATGAAAAATACCTTATGGGGAAAAATAGATTATGGGTACTTATGACAGCCATATCAATATAGTATCTGAAATAAATAACTGATGTACCCTGAGTCAGCTTGAGAACTGTGAAAGAAATAGTAAAGTTTATAATGGCATTCAGCTCAACCCAGCTCTAACTTAGTATGTTGCTTCTTCAAAGAGAAAAAGCTCAAATGAAGCCCAGTTATTGTCAGGTTGCCTGAAGGTCACTGTGTCAAAACATCTGTTTCCATCTTCATGGAAGTCCATTGCCATCAACAGGACTGTACACAGACGAGTGCACTCTGGAGTATCGTTTGTCAGAAGGTTTATGTCTCTCTTGATATCTTAGTTTGGTTTTTCTTAAAGCAGACCATTAATGCATACACTCACAAATCTCTTTGAAGCATTGCCCATTTCATCTGCTACTGATGTTTCTCTTTCCAGTCTGATTATCCTAGGAAATGCTCATTGAAGAGCTTTCTGAGTTTATTTAATATAATTATTTTTTTTTTAAAAAAAGTTCCTTAACAGTTTTCCCAGTTTCACTAACATTTTTGCAGCTGTCTAAACTCTCACCTTGCTGACAAGCTTCAAGCACCTATTCCTAGTTTGTAAATTGCATTTACTAAAATTACCATTAATCATGGTCATGTCGCTAGCGTAGATTCCCCTCCTTGCTTTTGCCAACTGTATTTCACAAAAAGCTTTTTGATTTTCTTATTAACATCCCTGCCTGGAGGATTGTTGCTGTGATCTTACTGCTTACCAGTTGTGACAGGAGTGGTTTGCTGTTGTACAGCTAATTGCAACTCATGAGGTGTGACATCTTTGAACATATCCTGGCAATTAAAGACAGAGACACACACACATTAGACTGGGATAAAAATAAGTGTAATAATGTCAGAAGAATATTTAAAAGTGTGACAAATCATCATGAGAGAGAAGCAAGAGTGGCAGGATCTCACGGGACTCGGGAACTCTTAGCATTTCTGTTTCTTTTTTCGTTACGCATTTCTAATTGCTGTGGCTGACTGAAAGACATTGACTAGTGCAAATAACTCGAGGGCAACTGGCATTTAGGTTACGTCTGATTAGCCTTTGTTTAACAAAAAGCCATTGAAAGTGAATCTTCAATACCCTGCCCCTCGCACCTCCTGCAAAAAGAGAAGCTATGTTTTCAGAAAGCCGTGTGGGAAACTTCCTGTAAAGTTTAGATAGAGTTCTGTGTCTGCATTTATGTTGGCAGAATAGTGCTGTACTTATGAAAGGATGATTTACTATTTTTTTCATTTACTTTACATTCTTTCTAATAGATAACACGTTTGTTTGTTGTTTTTATCCTCTGCTTAGCGCCGTGCCTGCATTTGAGTAATATGGCATGTAGTAATGGTACATCAGGGGTCAGGAGGGATTGGTTTATAAGGAAAGATTAGAGGAGTTTAACAGTGTGAGCAAGGCTTTCAGAGATACCCAGAGACATTAAATCAGCAGTCCCCTCAAAATAACAAGACTCATTGCAGGTCATAAAGAGAGAAAACTCCTACCTGTGCTTGTTAACAATGTTCTACTCCACTGAAAATGTGGTAGAAATACTTTTGTTAGCACAGCTTCTGTGTGAGGGGGATGTTGCTCTCACCCTGAATAAAATGTCTATAACCTAGAGGTCTCAGTTGTGCAGTTAATCCCTGTGGTGGGATTATTGTTCATTAACGATATGAGCATGGACTCTGCATCATTATCTTACATAAAATGTTTTTGTTTTAAATAGCTGCCAAGAACTTGTGAGCTCAGACCAGGTAAAAGCATCCTTCGGGAGGATTTGACGACATTCTTACAGAATTCAATAGAGGGCATGTTCTTTTGCAAGGTCATAGTGGAAATAAAATACAGTTGTTGATTAAGATATCTGTTAGGATTCTTCAATAAGTTTTTTTTTTTTCATGAAGATAGCAGGTGTAGGTTGAAGCGGAGTAGTGAAAGCTTAGCATTTATAGCAGGAACAAAGGGCTATGCTGCAGGAGACTTAATATTTGCTGTCATGGAAACCTGTTGCCTTGGAACATGACTAATGAGACCCAGGTTAAGGGAAAGGAAGAAGTTATTCTTGAAATTGTTCTTCAGCAAACCCTAAAGAAGACAGCAGTATACATTACCATAACTTACGGTTATTTCAAGTTCCATTGGGTGATCCACTTAACCTTGTCTTTTTATTTATTTAACAGCACTTGTAACCAAATGTTCTAATACAAAGAGTGATATAAAATAGTTTGAAGCTAACCTCTAGACCACCTAGAAATAAATATCGTCTTATTTGCATGCTTCTTTCCCAGTATGCTACGGTGTATGTCCAGCTTTTGTGGAAAGCACATGGTGAGAACAAACCTGTGACTGGTCTGGAATGCTCCCGTCAGCCAGGCAATACCCAGCAGTTCAGACTAGCTGAGGGTATTTGCCTTTGGTCATAGTTGTTCATTTTAAAGGACAGCCCAGGTACGTGAGGGAGGGAACGCTTCTGTGGACATATCCCCGTGGAGAAATCTGTAGGGTGGGAAACATACAAAAGGTACCTTAAAGTTTACTTTGCCCTTCTGTCAACTCCTTTTGAAATTCTGCTGAGAATTCTCTCTTCCAGAGCTTCTTGCTCCAAAACCAGTGTGTATCATTACCCAGCATACTAACGGAGAGCAGAAGCATGCTAAGGTCTTCTGAGTGACGTTTTTCTTCCTGCAAAGGTGAATTTTGTGTCTGACTGAGACCTAGTTGTGAAAAACAATGCAGGATTTGGAATCCCTAGGCACATAGAGTGACAAATCCATTATGGCTTGCTGCGGATTTCAGCTGCTCTCTGGACCAGAATCTCGTGTGGATAAATGTCAGCAGCTTTGTATGCCTTGCTGCATTGTGGAAATCACGCTTCAGGGTCCTTCTGGAAGTTAACAGTGAGAAGCCAGCCTTAGCTGGGTGGAGCCAATAATAACAAATCAGAGAGGACCATCTTTAAAGAAGTTTCAGGTGAAATATTTTGTTCTTTTTATTTCTCAGTGGGCTTGGGATGTGCTCCTAGGCAAGCATTATGCTGGATAGCTGTACTGAAAGAACAATCTGACAAAGTGGCAAGAAAGGAATATTCTGGGGAGAACAAAGAAGGGACTGGCTGGGCTGTAAGCTGACAGCTGCATTTGCAGTGAAAGGATTTTTTCTGGTGTCTGTAGTCAGTGACAAGGTGGTCCTTGTTCTCAGAAACTGGCTTGGGTAATCAGTTCTTGTTTGGCAAGACTTAACACCACGTGTTATTTTTGGCATGATAAGAACGTTTTGCTGGCAAAAAAAAAAAAAAGGTAGTGCAGAGGGCAATGAAATATTATAAATTATATTTAAATGCAGTAATGAAATGTTGGTTCATTCTGACATCCTGATCGGGAAACCCCAACATTTAACGTGACAGTTTTGTCTGAAACACCGATGAAAACTGTCAAAAATGTTATGTAGGAATGTGTACTCTAATGTTCATGTTTAAATCTGGCATAAAAGTGGCAAGACTAGGACCTCAAAAGATCATCTTGTTCATCCTTCAGTCTCAGGCAGGATCAGCTGGACTTAAATTGTATCTGAGTGGTATTTCTTTAACTTCCCAGCCCGCCTGTAGTGGACATCCCAAAATGTTCTTGGACAGTCCGCCTGGACATTGAATGCTCTATCAGTGGGAACTCTTCCCAACTCCTGCTCCAGCTTCCCTTCCTGAGACACGAGCCCAGTGCTCCCTGTGGTATCGCGTACAGACAGAGGAATCCCTGTATTGCATTTCTCCATGCAGCAGGCTTTTAAAGGAAGGTTTTGCTGTCTGCAGCTTCCAGGCAACATTGAGGGAGCAATGACACATGTGGGTAGTTCTGCCTTTGGGATGGGGTGCAGGTGCTTTTATCCTCAGTTCCAGTGTGTGAACTGCATTCAGTTGTGGCTTATTGGTAGCTGGTCGGAAAATTCAAATGGAAACCACACTCATGAAAACCAGAAATAGCAATGCTGTCCTTTATCTCTTATTTTTGACATTCTGTAACTGCTCATGACAATTACGAATGAGGCCTGGATCCAACAAAGTGCTTTGGTGTCTCCTGTGTTAACCGGCACGTAGGGCAGCTCATCCTGCCTTAATGGGACTACCTGCATTTCTGAAGTGTAAATGAATCCACCTGTGCTGCTGGCTCAGCACTGCGGAAGCAGCAGTTTCTTGGAGGATGTAGAAAAGGAGAATTCCCTTCAATCAACTCTGGGGTCATGCTTTACAATAAAATAAAAATACAGTTTGCATTCTAGCAGGTGATGGCTGCAGGCAGGAGGTTTCTGCACGTCGTTTCCTGGCTGGAAAGCAGCAGATGAGCTCACTTCTTACAGGCAGGGCTTCTGCAGGGAGAGGAAGGTTAAAGTATGAAACTGGATATGTTTGGAAACCAAGACAAACAGAGACATGAGGCGTGGTGAGCAAAGCATGGACAGGCTTCCCTGGTTTTGCTCAAGTGAGTGTTGTGTTAGTGACGGACCTGGCAGTTTTTAGAAGTTAGGGTGTATTCAGGTACTGCCAAAGCTGGTTTTGTGCACAGCTGGCAGGGGAACAAAAGCTTTGTGGAGCTGCAACTTAAGCACCTATTGCTGTACCCACATATTGCCCAGTTCGTTACCAAAGGGGCGATGCACTGCCACGCCTGGCTCCTCGGCCAGGTTGGTGGGTTCGGAGGCAAGGCCAGGGTGTCGGTGATGGGCTCCAGCCCTGCCACGGCAGGGCTGGCCCTGACGGGACATTAGTCCAATGTGCTGTGGCCTTTGCAGCATCAGGGATGTCTGGGCATGCAGCTCAGGTGTGAGGTTAAATACGATGTGTCCATGGTCTGTGTAGGACTCAGCCTCCAAAAATATATTGACTTAAACCACGTTTACTCTAAATTGTTAGTGTTTCACTGCGTGGGAAGGGCTCTTCATGCTATTTCTGCACAGGATGCTCCCCACACACTTTCATTACCACTTCTTTACAAACCTGTTTTCTCCAACCTCTTCTTTCTTCCCTTTTCCTGCCATGTGATTTTCCCAGCTCCCCGTCATCTCCCATTTTTTTCCTTTCTCAACACATTTCTGGGTTAACTTTAGAAAGAGGGAATGAAAGGGATGAAGCAGAACAGTGGGGCCCAGAAGCCAGGCACTGCTCAGTTCTGCCTGCACCTTTTCAACATTTTCCTCTCTCCCCACTTCTGGGTTCGTTTCTGTGCTGAATGAAGTTATTTTAGAAAGCTGTGTTTGGGGGATACCCACGTTTCTGAACAGACTTCCCCATTTCTCATTCCTAAGTAATTACACCGCTTGGCCTGGCTTGGGTGCGTTTAGCAGTGCAGCGAGGCGTTGCGTGGTGCATTGGGGTAAGGTGGCAGTTGGGTGCTTTCCTGAACTGAGATGTGCACGGGAGCCCGAGCACGGAGCCAGGTAAGGAGCACGGGTGGGAGCATGGTGGAGCAACGTTTCCCAGCCCTGGCACCATGTCAGCCTGCTGTGTGCTTTACCTCCTAACTGAGTACCTTTTGGGAAGAGATGGAGCAAGCACCAGCGTTTCTGCTCCTGGCAGCATGCTGGGGGAACTTGCGCGGCGCTGGCTGTGAGTGATGCTGCCCTGCGGGCAGCCGGGAGCAGAGCTAAAGATACCGGCTGCATCGCCCCACACTGCCAGTCTGAGACGCGCTGCCTCGGGGCATGGGCTCAGCTGTAGGGTGCAGAGCTGGCAGAGAAAATATCACAGATGTTTGCAGTTAATCCCACGGAAGAGCTCTCTCTCAAATGACCGTGCTTGCTCTCCTCTCCATGGCTTTGCGGATTTTTGGAGTAAAAGGCCGTTGTCATTGCGATGGAGGGACTTGCTGTCTGGAGTCAAAATCTGAATTTTAGCTGCAGAGAAACAGCCCCGTTCTAGATTAATTACTTGGCTTCAAACTCCTGTGGCACTAGGCTCAGGTTTCTTCACAAAGACAGGGAACAATGGCTGCATTCATGTACAGGTTTTTTTTGTGTTCATATTTCAGTGCAACCTTACCGAAGGGACAGGAAGGTAAATTTTGCAACGCTTGTTGATGTTTCCCAGCACATCTGTTTGGGCAGCCTTATCAGGTACTGCTGGGAAGTGTTACCTGGGCAGCTTCCAGAAGTGCTGCACGGGAACGTCGCGTGGTGTAGGCACCTCGGGAAGGTACGGGGGGGCCCTGCAGGAAGGTGGGGAGAGCTGGGATGCGGTGCACGCCTCCCTGCTGGGCTCTGCTGGGGACAGTGCACGACCAGGTCTTACCAAAAGGCCTAACGCTGTTGTGTTTTGTTTGGAGTCGGTACCTAACGAACCAGCCTGCACGAGGAAGTATGGTTTATGAGCAGGCTGTATTTAATAGGAACGTTTACCGCTGGCAGGAGCAGTCTGTGTAAGCACAGTGTATCTCTTCAGGCAAGGCAGATGAGCTGACCCCTGGCCAGCGTGTGTTTGGGAGGAAGTTCAGGCTGTTATGTTGATACCTTTTTTTATCTTTTTAATGAAACCTCCTTCCTGCCATTTCAGAGGAGTGGAGGGTTTGACGTCATGTGCTGATGAGTCACTGCTTTTAACAGGCCAGCAAGCAGGGATTGAGAGTGCTGTCTGGATCAGCTGCTCTGTTAATCATTCACAAAAAGCCCAGAGAAAGCTCAGGGGGAATGCTTGTGAATAATTAAATTTCTGTTTTCATTATGAAGCTCAGTTGACTTACCTGGATCTGCCAGAATCCAGGTAGTGGGAAGTGAGGGAGGAGGACAGTGATCTCACTGATTTATTGGTACCCCTGTAAATAGCACTTGGGTAGTCATCAGTGTCAGTCAAGCATATACATGATTTAACAGTTTCATGCAAAGCTTGTGTAATATAGCTCTAATCACCAACTGCGTCTTGCTTGCTGCAACCTCTTTGACCATATCTGTGTTTTCTAGAGGAGAGTTCTTGTGGAAGCAAATGCCCTTGACAGGCAAGACATGTATTTTACTGAAAGGCTGAAGATCTGCTGTATCGTGGAGCCTAACACCATCCACCATGCATTCCCAAAGGAAGCAGAGCTGTCCAGGTTTGCTCAGCGATGCTTCTCCTGCTCAGAAACACCTTTCTTCTGGGGGTGGTTCAGGAGCTGGCACTCCACCACTTTGAGTTAATGCTGATTCAGCACCTTGGTAAGCTGTGTTGCACGCATTGTTGTGATGAGCTTTAAACTCCAGTTGCCAAAATGCAATCATAGCATCACAGAATCATTAAGGTTGGAAAAGACCTCCAAGAAATGATCAGCGAGTTCCTTGGATTCTGCTTCGGAAGAGCAGGACTGTTATTTCAGCCAAGGTCCAGGGTGGATAAATTCCTACACAGTGAATTATTCACTCTTCAGCTTTTTTCAGTTGTTAAAGTGTCTTGGGAAGAGCTGCTGCCTTTTACCCGCAGGCAGAATTAGATGGGCAATTTTATTCCCAAAGCAATCCCATCACCTAAGTGCAGTAGAAGCTGTCCTAAAACCAGAAACATGCCACTTTGGCAGAGCGTTGGATTAATTCACTTACACAGCTGGACTGCTGGGGCAGTTACGGGAGTGGGGCTGCTTACAGATGTTTACTTCAATCACCCGTAAGGATGTGAGTGGGAATTTATTGCTCTGGCTGATGTAGGAAGAATGGGGGGGAAAAATAAAACCAACACACTGTAAAACCATTTTGAGTCTGAAAAACCTTTCTGTCTTCAGGCAGTGTTTTCATGGATTTATGGTATTGATGTGTAGGCAGAGGCTTGTTAGCTACAGCCAATGGAACAGCAAACTTGTAAATAATTTTTTAAATATCAAAAAAGAAATATTTTTCTGTTTTTCAACACTAGCCAATTCATCGTGCATTTACCTTCTTGAATTGATTAGTAGAAAAGTAAAACTGGTCATATCTACTTCTCCATACCCACGTCAGCTCCAAACCTTAAAGCTTCTTACCACAGCGAAACGCACTTATTCAATGGGCTGTACTGTTGATAGACGAAAAAAAATGTTGCTAGATGAAACCAGATACTATCACTGTGCGAGAGAATTGTCCTAGAAATGCAACAGCTGGTGCTGTGCCAGCTCTGTAAGGAGTTGTTTCCAGAACCCAGTCTCATTCTGCAGACACGCCGCCCGGCCTGGGCCCTCTCAGGAGAGCAGGCCCCGAGCAGGCATGTGCTTCCCCACGGCAGGAGGGGAGGGCGGCTTCTGGGACGTGTATTTAGGGGGCACAGTGACAGCCCAACAGTTATGTGAACTCTTACAGGGCATAGTGAGAGGTTTCCTTGGCATAGGTTGAAAGCTGGGTAAATAGGAAGCTCAGCTTGAACTCTTCTGAAAGGCAGCAGAAGAAATAAATGATAGAGGAGCAGTGGCAAAGCTCGTCTGCAAACCTGGTTGAGAATAAACATCCCAAGGAAGCTGCAGAGCCCTGGTGTAGGGATCTGCATTGGTGGAGAGAGCAGGAGGGCCCTGCTGAGGCGTTCAGAGGGCTGCCCTGGTGCTTTAGCAATAGGAACAGCAGTGAGCCTGACAAAGAGTAGGTGCTGGTACCAGGGTAGCTGTTGTGTCCGTGTGATGAGTTTGGGATTGTTACGGTTTGTGTGCTGTCTGTAAGTCCATCAGAGGCGGTGGGTGTCTCTGGATCGTCACACAACACAGGAGACGAGCTATTGGAGAGCCTGTCACATATGGGCAGAAATGGACCCAAGTGGGAGAGCAGGATGGTGCCTTTCAGAAGGGTGACCTGGTGTCTGCCGGGCAAACGGGAAGGAGGACTTGGGACTTCACAGCCGAGCAGGCACTGAAGACATTGAAAATGAGTGGGCTGTACCTAGCTTTTCGGATCATGACCATGCTGTAGTGCGTGGTGCTTTCTATGCAAACCTCTGGAAGGTGTGATCAGAAGGAAGTGGGGATTGTGTTTATTTTGGCAGCAGTAGAGCTCGATATACAAATATTGGGAGCAAGAGGTTCTGTATACCCCTGTCCCAAGCAATCAGAGATCTTGAACCAAGTCTCTCTGTCCCGTAGAGCCATAGACAAAGCATGCTCAGGGATGGCTCATTTTTATCTTTGGCCCTGTGGCACATCCCTGCTGGAGTTCTTCTTGCTTGACTTCTGCCTTATGAGCCTCTGAAATTCCTATTTTCAAGTTTCTACTCATTCTAAGTTCTGGAAAAACTTAAATAGTGAAGGCTGTGATTCTAATAAATTAATGTCATTATATCTAGCTTTATGAATAACTGAAGATATCATGAGATGTGAATTCTTAGCATCGCAAGGCAGTGAGCCTGGGACATGGGATAGAGCCCAGCTTGAGTATCGTGGCTTAGGGTGCTTATTTACACTTGCAGGGGAAAACATATCAGCAAATCAAATCTTGTTGCTTGCCGATGGAACATGTTTTGTACAGCATACGATAATAATGAAAGTCATCTTTCAGAGCAAAGTTGGCATTGAAATGCTGGGGAATACTGAAAATAGAAGAAATCAAACAGGAACTTATGAAGCATGTGAATAAAACAGAATGATAGGAAAAAAATCAGTTGAAATCTAAAAAGAACACTTTCTGAGGCCTCATGTCAAATGTCATGAGGTGGTTGATTGTACAAAACATGCTTTTGATTTGCTCATAAAAAGGGTCCTACTGAAGAGTTATTGTTTCCTGAGAAATCAGATGTGCTGGCTAGTCAAATAGTGCGTTAAGAAATAAGAGTAGCTTGGTAAAGATATAGAAGCAAGAAAGCAATAAAGTCTGAAGAGGTTATTAAATGCCACCCAGAGAAATTGCCCGTGTGAGGCACATTACAAACTGAGCAGCAAGAAATCTTCCGAGGCACCAAAGCCTAAGGCTGTTTGCAACCCTGAGCTCCTGGGAGCCTCTGATCGTCTCCTGGAGGCCTCTCTGTGCGGGGATGGCATCTGAAGGCCTTTGCTCTGGCATTTCTGAGGCTGCAGCCTTCTCTGTGGGAAGGACGGGCAGGTTTGAAACCAAGCTTGAAAATTTTCCATATTCTGCAGCCCCATTTTTCTCTCCTAGTTGCAAAGCAAGTATGCTTTCTTTTAAAAACAAGCGATTCAGCCAGCCGTTTAATTGTTTAATCCCTTGCTCTCTGTACCAGCAAAAAAAAAGTAAAAAGAAAAAAAAAATTGAGTTTGTCTAGAAAAATAATAACTGGAGAAAGATTAACAGGAGAGACCAAAGCCATCTGTGGTTAAGTGATAGGCTCTCACCAGTCTAGGTCAGCAGCGACCACAAATTGCCCAGGGTTTAAGCAGACGTGTGAGGCTGACGGCACCGCCGCCTGCGCGCGGTCCTGCCGGTAACGCCAAGGGCGGTGCTGGCTCCTCGCCGCCCTGCTCCATCATCGCAGCGTGAGCCCGCCTGCTGTGGTCCTCCTTACCGATCAAAGCGTGGTGCAGCAGGAAGAAGCACAACCAGTCAAATAATCAGATTTCTTCCCTCGCTTTTGGCCTCTTGATTTTTGCTCGGGGGGGGGTTTGTCGAGACTCCTTGAACCTCCTGGCTCTCCGAGGCTGCAGTCAATGCCTCACAAAGTGAGCCAACAGGGAGCTCTTGTAATGCTGTCGCCTATGATGTTATATTTGTCATTATTAATTATTGATGGAGTTACTCAAAGATCAGAGTGTGACATTTCTATTCTTTCATAAGAAAAGAGTAGTTCCTAAAGTTAAATTAAACAAGTTTAGAACTTAGAAGAGACGCTTGTTCTCCCATGCCTGAGGTTAGGTGTGCTTTCTCCTAAGGTCAGGGGTGAGTTTCTCCTCCAGCTCGCATCCCCGGTCTGACATCACAAGATCTGCAGGAGCTGTATGCCACGTGTCAGCCAGGACATTAGGCCGCTCCGACACATCAGCCTTAAGCTGGCCTCACAGGCAAGGTACCAAAGACAAAATTTTGAGCAATTCTGACTTTGGTGCAGTCACCACCTCATCTTTGTTTCCCAAAAGGGGCTATGGGCCATCCTCAGAACCCGTGGTGGCTCGAGTCCCATCTTGGTGCTCGTGAAGGTGGGTTCGCCCTGTTGCAGAGCACGGGCTGGGGCACCAGGTGCTCGTGTACGCGGTGCTGGCAGAGGCAGGGCTGGTGTCTGCGGCCAGGGGAGGCTGTTCCAGGGGGTGGTGGTGTGAGCCCGGGTCCTGCTCTGAGCCTTGTACCAGGAATCTGTCTCTTGAATATAGAGCATGCCTCCAGCATTTATCTAACAAGACTAAAATTAGCTTTTCTCGAGCACCCCCTGCTTTGGCAGCCTGATCTTTGCATGCCTCGAGCCCCGTTTCTCCGTGTGTTGTTACAGGATCTCTGTGTGTGCCCATGAAGCTGTTCTGCATTTTGAGAGTATGGCAAAATGTCTCCAAGGAGAGGCAAGGACGTGTCTCTCCTTTAGATCTGAACCGCCTGGAAAACAAGGTCAACTTCACTGTTTTTAGAACAGATGGCTTTCTTCCATATAGTGGCATTTCCCTGGCTAAATGGAGTCTGGCTCTGGCTATACATAAATATCAAACACAGCTATATGTGGATTTATAGGCATAATAGCAAATTACAAGGTTAGGAGAATTTAGAGCTGCAGAAAAAAAATGACTTTTTTTTTTTTTTTTTTTAAATTCAGTCAGCACTTTAAGTTACTAGTTGCCTTTATTTTCAGTAGGCATCTTTTAAATTAAGCTAACGTGGCAGGTGACAGGTTATCCCAGTCTGTCCTGGGAGAGGACTTCAGTGGGAGATGGCTGGAAGCAACTGCGCAAGAAGATCTTGATATATTCTGAGCCACCTTCCCCGGCGGAGGCAGGCTTTGTTGGAGTCTACGGTAATGTGAGCTAAAGCAGATCTAATCTGGATACGACAACAAGAGAATGATTGTGGAGCATGGATAATGAGGCTAGAAAGGATACAGGTGGATTAACTGGACACAAAGATTAGCTTACTGTTCCCGAGTAACTGCATGCTCTTGTCAGTTTTGCCGTTTATTTATTTATTTATTTATTTTCAAAAAAAAGTTATAGCCTCGGCTTATGATGTCTTTAATGGCTGTAATAGGAAATGATGGTGCCCCAAATTCTTATCTCTCTGTATTACAATGTGCCTGGGGAGAAGTAGGGAGTGACCTACCTCCCTTAAGCAGGAGAAGTTTCTATGAAATTTCCTGTGTTTCTCAGGATGTCTGCATACTTTTCCAGGTCCCAAATAAATAATTCAGATTGCGTTAATTAATGATTTCAAATAGTATTGTGTAGGAGAGAGGAGGACAATTTGACCATCAGAGACCCATTCCAGCTCTATTTCTTTCATTTTTCAGAAAGAAAGTGGGTTGCATGATCTGGGAATGACTGATACAGGGTATTTACCCTTCTGACAATGGAGAGAAACTGTAGCCTTGGCACGCTGCAGGGAGCCCTGCCTCTCCAAGGATGGAGTTCAGAGCTCTCCCCTCCAGCTTTATTTCATTAGCTCCTTTCAGGGAATGCAGCAGAAGTATAATCCAATCACTTGGGCATTGGGAGGAACTAGCTCGGGTAGGACACTCCGGCTCAGTAATGAGAGATGCTGCTCCGTGAGTCATTTCCTGCAGCCCGTCACTGAGTCATTGTCCGCCTTTGTGGCTCACAACTGCGTGAAAAAGTCTGAATGGATTCCTGGGTACGAGGTGTTTTATCTAACTTTAGGTGTGGAAGGAGGGACTTAATCTTTTTCAGTATTAAAGTCATCCCCTTGTAAGAAATTTAGATTTTTTTTCTCTTGAGATGAAAAGTAATTTGACAGAGAAAATCCCACTATTCTGACCAGAATGGCTCACTTGGTTAAAGCCCTTCAGCCAGGGAGCAGATACCAGAATAAGCATTACAAGACCAAAGTGAAGCTAGAGGCATCATTCATTTTTCAATAAATTTTTCAATAACTAGGATAGCCAACCCCCCAAAGTTGTATACTTTCATTTGTTTTCTTGTGATTTGGTTGCCTAATGCCATCATTATGCAGTGATGTGATATTGATGTAGTATTCCTTCACTCAAGCCCCATATTATGCCAGGACTTCCAAAGGAGGGCTCCCAGCTGGTTAGAGCAACCTCCACAAAGGCAAACATTATACACAGACCTGCTTTTATGCAGGCATCCTTCCTGCTTCCAAGTGACAGTGGTCCTAGTCATGAGAGTTGTTGGAGGACCCCATGTCCTTGGCGGCATTCTCAAACCCAACTGCTAGGCTTTCTTTTCAAAGTTTTTGTTTGTTTGTTTGTTTTACTTTGTTGAGATCCAGTGAACGTTCGGAGTGACCAGAGATCATCACTCTGGGTTAATGTGGCCAGTTCTGTCAGCCAAGTGGACAAAACAAAAAAAGGAATAAAAAGAAATTGTGAGGAAAGAGATGAAGCCATGAGGACTTGCAAGAAATGACTGACCCAGAGGCTGCTTTGAGCCCACTCATCCCACAGCTCCTACATGGTGAATTCAGTCAGTGCTCCAAACGGGGTCAATTTGGCCCCACCGGGCAAATTTCCTGGGCTAAATCTTGGGCTACTCAGGATCTAGTCCTGCATTGCAGTGACTGGTGCCATGGCAGAAAGCAGCCTTGCGCTATCTGGACTCCTTAGCGAGGAGAAGGACCCAGTGCAGAGCTGGTGGCTTCACAGCCCTGTGCTGCTGGTGCTCAGGTCTGACCTCCTGCACAGCTGTGGCCAACGGTAACAGCAGCCAGGAGCTCGGTGAGTTGACACATCCCCCTGTAATAAACATACAGACCAGAGTATTTAATACTATAAGTAGGCCCATTATGTGAGACAGCTAAGAAATTAGGGGAAAACAAAGCAAAACCTGGCTCCATAAAATCTGATTAGTAGTTTTAGCTGGAAAACGCTGGCAACACAAAGATTTTGTTTTTGTTGTTTCATGGAGGTTGGCTGACGCTAAGTGACTGACGCTGAGCAAGGACTGACGTGTGTGCCTGATTTACATGTGTTCTGTCTGAAACGATCTTGGTTTTCCTGCGTGAGTTTAAAGGTTTCCAAGTCTTTGCAGAGGCAAGTCTCTGAAACTTAACTTTCAAAGGAACTGTTTGGAGATGAATTTTCCCCAGAGCTCACATTGTTTGGATTTGCTCATTATAGGATGGATCCTTCTCTCCCAGTTCAGACGTTTATGAAATACGTACTGTCAGATGACCAAAAATAGCTGAGATTGGTTCGTGTGCTGCCAGCCACCAGTGCTGGTGGCTGACGCAGTCCCGGTGGAGGTAGGCTGGCTTTGCAGTGCTGCTGCCTGGAGCTGTCTGCGCCCCCTTAAGGCTCCCCTTCCCCTCCAGGAATGAGATGGGACCAGCCCCAGAGTCTGAACCGGGCTTCTGAATTTCTGCACTCTTCTAAGTTTGCTTTTATTGGTTGTATTTGAGACACCTTACTGAAGTGACTTAGTAGTGGGACACTGCTGAATACCGGGGCTTCTTCCTATGTGTGTGTTTGTTTTCTTTTGAGCTATGCTTCAGCTAGTCCTATTTTTCATCATGTAACTCCTGTTACAATACATTAATACACTGTATGCTTGGGAACAGAAAATTAGAAGTATCAAAGCAATTTGAAAACTAAAGGCTTCGAGGAGCTAAACCTAAGCTTGTGAGCAGCCTGGAGGGCTGCTGTTGCTGCAGACAAGTTTTCCGACAACTCTCTGGGTAAGATGCAGAGAGGTTGCATCATTGGCACAGCTCTGGCTGGCAAAACATGCCGTAAGAGCAGAATCCTGTTGCTTAGCGACTTGTGTGAGAGATTAACCCTTTCCTGGGCTGCACAATATTTGTACAGAAGCCCTCTTAAGGCATCTTTGTGGACAATGATTGAATATGGAGACACTACTCTGATATCTTTACCTACTAGCTGTTATTGATTTATTCATCATTAATGTTAAATGAAGGACTGTCTTTAAGTTGCCATTAGTTACTGAAACAGATGACTTAATGAAAAGTCATCCACCTGTAGTATGACGTGCAATTATTGCAAAGGTAGGATCATATAGTTACAGCAAAGGTGAGGCAAAAAGTTATTAAAATAATTTGAGTTGATGGTGTTTAACAGTGCCGTCAATATTTTTCATATGAACTCAAATATCTCTAAAACTTCTGGTTGATGGAAAGACTGATAATGTGTATTGACATTGCTCCTGCACAGGGAGCCTCGAAGCAGAGACTGGTAGCAACGGTAGTTAGGGAAGATCCTCACCTCTCATTTCCTTCCAGTGCAATAGGGAGATTCTGAAGGCTATTTCAATTTGAAAACACTCCTTTTAATTAAAAATTGAACTAACCACTGAGGCTGATGGGCTGCAAAATTTCAATTTTCTTCTTTGAAGGGTGCCTGGAATCCAGCAAGAATTGATAGCAGGGATGTGTGGGTGTGGTGGTTGCGTTTCGTTCTGCCTGATGCCACCTTTCTGCAGACGCTACAGTGCAGTAATTTTCTGTCTATCTGGTGTTGCTAATTTGTTCCAGCACTTAAGTAGATATCTTTTTCAAATATAATCACTTGGTGCAGTATTCATCTCATCCACCTTGAGCTGTGTTAAAAATCAGGAGTCTAGACAACGACAGTCGGAGCGAGAGGAGCAGTCCTGAGGGGTGATTCATTACATCTCTTCTAAACACATCTCTGGGTGGGCTGCACTGCCCTTGCCTGCCCCCCGTTGAAAGCAACATAGAAAGACCAGCACTGTGGCCCGCAGTGAGTGTTGGGTGAGAGGAATCCAAGCCTCTGATTTTAGCAGTGACTTGTACTGCATTATTTGTATTGCACTATTTCCACTAAGATGAATTTCTGGTGCTCAGTATGCTGCTTAATAACGGTGAAAGAAAAACAGGGTTTTCAACTGCAGCTGTGGAAAAAAACTCACATGGGAACAGAGGTTAAGGCACAGATGGAGGATTTTAAATTGAAATGGCCTCTTTTTGTGAAACTAGTTAGTAATAAAGTTGAGAATTGCCCTGAAGTGAGAAACACTGAGTTTCACCTCTCTCCCCCTTGTAGTTTTGCAGCAGTAGCAATTAATTTCTGTAACTATTGACCCCCAATTATGGTGGCTCCAGAGTAGATTGGGGCTGTTGGCTGCTGCGAACAGCTGCTGCATACACATTGCACATACACGTGACTGATGGACTTTGCACATCATCATCCCAAGCACCTTTGTGTATTTGCTGCCATTAATAGAGAAAATTAACTTAGCTAGAAATAACGTGTATTTGGTAGTGTTCAGATTGCACGTTTCTCTTGTTGGCTGGCGGGTTAACTGTGACCTTCACAGAGAGGTAGGATCAATCCGGATGACAAATTGCTGTGAATGCAGCCTTTCCTGTTGCATATCTGAATGCAGTCCCCGTGTTCCTTAATCTGTCCTTGTTCAGCATGATTATGTACGGTCCTATCAGACAAATACAGCAACTGCTGGAGATCTTGTTTCACAGATGTGTTTGCCTGATGCATTTAAGGCTTTCAGCTCCAGAGAGCAGCCAGTGCGATAAACAAGCTGACTGCAGGCCACGTGGTGTTTTGCACTACTGCTTTTCCTATGAATCTCCATGCCATCGCAGGATCCCGAGGGAGATTAGCACCGTAACAGAGGCACAAACTAATGCAGATAGCTCTGAGTTGTTAGACAGATTGTTTACTGCTGTTTTGAACATGCTTTCTTAACTCACCAACAGCAAAAAGAAACTTTTGCCTCTGATCTCTGAGCTGTTTTCTTTTAGCTGCTGTTAGGAGATGTAGTTTGCAAATTGCAAGCTAGAATGGATGGATTCAGCTTGTCTGAAATACAATTTCTGTTGGAGCCTATCAAGAGGAAATGCCCATTTATCTTCCCTTTGTGCTGGCTGCTGTGTCACGCACTGAGGACAGCATGTTTTATTAGCCCAGCCTTGTACCATTCCTCGCATGAGTCAATCATGCGAGTTGTGGTGGCTTGGTTATGAGCAAGCAATCCTCTGCTTGTGCACGCAGTTTCATTTCTGCCCAGAGAACAACCTGGGAAAACGTAAAATAAATGTCCATGTGCAAAAAAGTCCAGCAACGCACTTTGTGTTGCGAAGGAGAGACAAGAAGTAAGACACAGTTCCTGGGGATTGGGGAGGGAAAGGCTGATGCCCTCGGCTCTCTGGCGAGCCATAGTGAGGGAGGACAGCACCTGCCCCTCCGCTGCTTTCTCTCTGCCTGCTCACCGGGGCTGGAAGTCGGTCAGTGGCACCGCTCCACGCTGATGGGCACGCTGGGAGGCAGCGGGTGCTCGGACCACAAGCTTTTCCTCAGCTACCGTCTCAGCCTGTGTGTCCTCTGACATGTCATTGTAGGGGGAATTTCCATAAAGTTGAGACCCTGGGACTTAATAATATGCTTTGAAGGGAAACAGACCTAAGAGAGGATTTTTGTGGTCACTAGGGCCATGGCAAAGTAATATGTATGGATGAGTCTTGTTGCCACTGGGGAAATAGCAAGGATTTTTTTATAGCTTTCAGATTCAGATTTTGTGGGTAGCTGAAGGCCTCCATTTCCAAGGAGCTGTGTAGGCTTTGTCTCTGTGGGACAGTCTGCGCTTCTGAGAGGTTGCAAAGTCCTTTGATGCCGAAACATTGCAGCGAAAGGTGCGCCCTGGGAGGCAGGTAGGGTTCGAGGTGAAGGGGCTGGGAGGCTGCTATGGGGGCTGTGGGCCTGGGGCCTGTGTCGCCTGCTGTCCTCTCCTCTCCCACACCGTGCAGCAGGGCTGTGGGGGAGAGAAAGCTCATGTACCCCACTGATGTGTGAGGGAACATAAGTGCCTGAGACGCCCGACCCATCCCTGTAGGCCCCAGGACCTGAGTCAGCTCCGGTCCAGCATCCACAGAGCTGTGTTAGCCCCATGCTGGATCTGCTCCTTGGCAAACACACGGCTGCACCTGCCTTCAGCCAAATGAATTGTCAATAAAAGTCCAGCACATCAAATTCTAGTCATGAGAACGGTGGACTAAAAGGCAACCACTCAAGAAATTCTGGATTTATTATTATTTTTTACTTTTTGTTGGTTAGTATTTAGCTATCCCTTGCTGGGCTTGAGCACGCTCGCAAACACGAAAGGTGAGGCAGGCAGAAAGGAGAGGATGATCTCATTTTAATCTCCTTTAATTAGTGCAGAAGATAGCCTGTTGACTGCGTCTGGGGGGAAAGGCTGCCCACTGAAGCGTTCGCAGGGACGCACTAACATGTGAGTGCAGGTGGAGCTGTTCCTTTCGGTGCTGTCAACAGCGAGCCCTGGGGAGTTTGCTCTTTCAAACCGGATGACAGCAGTGACAGATTTCTTAATATTTGTTACAGTTTTGATGCTTTTTAACTGTAGGGCGCATCAGGAGAAAAAAGATTCACTGTTCTGAATAGCTGAACCTGGCCTTTTTGTTCCCAACATTTTAGCTTAAAGGGATAACTTTTAAACGTAAAACCTGTGATATGAGATTTATTTAAAATCGAAACAGCTGTATTTTGAATTTGTCATGTTTCAGAGCTAGAATCAACCTTAATGCCATGATGCTGCAGAACACAGTGATTTTTGCAGATAACTTCTGTACAAAACCACAGAAAACGTAACTGTCTTCAGGCACAGTATGGAGGGGCTATTCTGCCACATTTCTCAATTTTTACGCTTTATTTTCAGCAGTCTTCCACCCTGTGAGCTGTTTTCCCTCCCACCCCCTCAGAACCTAATGAAAATTTTATGCCGTTTTTTGATAGTAAACAGGCCTCCCGGTTTTCAATGCTTAACCCTGTGATGGGCAGGGAAACTTAACTCCTATGCAGAGAAGGGAACCAGGCCCGGAGCGGCCTAGTGATCCGCAGAAGTCCGGAAACACAGGAAATACACGGCAGACTGGGGAAGACATGTTCTTGGTTGCTGATCCGCGTGGCAGCCCTGCTCTCCCGCTTGCTGCTTGGACTCGAGTGTTCGTGGTCCCTCATGTTGAACGCAGGGCTCCTGCTAGGAATGAGCCCTACGCCCAAACAAAAGACGACAAACACTAGAAAGAGAAAACCCACGACTTAGGACAGATGTGCCTCCAGATACAGTGCCACAGTGACAGGGTGCTGTCTTTTCCACCGGGCTAGAGATGTCCCTGGGTGCCCAGGCAGGCTCTGCAGCCAGCAGGGCGACCTCCTGACAGGCCGCTGCTGCGCGCTCCCAGCCTGGAGCCTCGCCATCACTTCACTTCAGAAACAGAAAAATGGTTGTTGCGTCTGGAAATCTTCATCAACTGTTTTATTTTCAGTGATTGGGTAAACGTACTGCTGTATTTTTTGTTATGGAGGAGAACCTGCTTTCTGTCTTCAGTCTTCCTCTTGTGGACTGTCAAGTGTGAGCAGAGACCAAACAAAAGCAACTCCTAACAGTATTTCTTTCTGCTGGGATGGAAATAACAGGAAAAGCATGGTCATAGGTGTTCAAGACTGTCTGTTGGACCTTACATTACAGATGTAGTATACAGCCAAAAAGGTTTTAATCGCTACTTAGCTTGTTCAAAGTTTGAGACCCTGGGCCAGGAGATGAGTGAGTGTTGATGGAGAAGAACATTTTTTTTTTTTTTGGTCTTAATTAACTAAAGAGCAATTGCTGTTTGGTCTAGCTAGTATTTCAAGGTGTTCTGGCCCTATAAACTTCAATGGTATTGCACTGCAGTGGCTGAAGACAGTGATTTGCAACCATTACTCAGAGAATTAGGAACTTCTTACGAATGCTGAAGCCAGTTTCATTAAAACGGCTTCTGCATCTGGCTCCAAGGAATTCCTGGTGATGGTAATAGAGGCAATAGTTGATTTTTTTTTTGGATTCTGTGTAAACCTTTTTTTTTTTTTTCCTGTATCAAGAGGGAGAAAATACTATGGGATAATATTATAGCTTTTCCTGGAACATAATTTCAGGAAAGTACATATGTAACAAATGCTAAATAGTGAGGAAGGGACTCTATCAGCAGATAGAAGATACAATTGTTATTGAGAAATAGAAGAAGCCCAAGAAATATAGGACTGAAAGTTTAATATGATAGTAGGAAAAGATGGTAATTGAAAGCAAATGTCTCCCAGTTACAGTCAGTCAGTGCACTTCCAGTGACCACCTAGCTCAGCCTGATGAGCATTGCTGTTAGTTTTGAAGTGGTTTTGCCCCTCTGACCCACCTGAACATTTAAATTTTCCTGTCCTGTTTACAGCAGCATGAAAATAGCAAGGTGTGTACCTTAGGACATTGCACGGAGCTTCATGTCCTGGGATCCTGGCTATAGGTCACAGCCTGGAGCACCGACAGCTCCCAGTCATGAGGCAGTGCCACGTCAGACACAACCGGCTGGGTTATTTGTAGCAAACAACTGATTTAGTTTCTTTCCCTCAGTCCCTGAATGATCTACTGCGAGGTTTTGACTGCTGGAGATCTGCGTGTGTGAAATGAGAATGACTGTTTTATGCAAATGGGTTTCATGCTCTGGATTGCCTATAAGCGATTGAGGGAAATTATTTCTCATTATTTGCTATTTCAGCTGAATGACAGGCCTTGCAAGCCACAGGGCGTTGAGTCTGATCCCTGACTGAATAGCTCCCAAATGCACGTGGAGCATCCAGTGCTCCATGCACGCACGTTGCCCACACAAACCCTCACGAAAACACATTTCCCATGCTCTCCTTTTTGTACTTTGTTCTCGTCGGTGTTTGTTTATCGCTGGCAAGGAACAGGAGTGCTGCCCAACCTGTACGGCAGCACTCTGTTTGTCTTCAACGCGCTGTGAGTACTTTCCGGCAGCATCTCCTTGATGGCAAACACGGACCCGTCGGCACGGTAAGGTGGGGCCAGCCTCGGCATGGTGCTTGGTGAGGGACATGGCACGGGCACTGGTGTGCTCCAGGAGGTGTCCCTGGTCCTGCTGGCAGCAGTGGTACGGCCACACGAAGTGAGGCTCTGCCTGTGCCCAGGAAGCAATCAGCTTTTGTTGTGTTGTTTATGTGCGTCTTCAGCAAGGCGTTGTGCAAGGGAAGGCGGCATCGTTTGTGACAGTTGTAGCTCTAAATAGGAAATGATTAATATTTCATGATTATTTTTCTGTAAGGCATGATTCTGTGGAGAATGCATCAGTCTGACTCGCTGTAGAGAATGATCCTGCCTTGCTTAGCTTTCTAAATGTAGTCAGGCACTGCATGCTAATATACTTACATTAAATGAGACCTATCTGGCTGGCTGACTAATGCTCTGCTGCCAATACGTCAGTGCAGAAGTGAGCACTTAAGTTTTGGAAACTTCTGTTTCATTCTCCAGTCTCCCAAGTTAGCTGTTTCTCACTCTGCCTCTGTGTTGTGCACCTTTGATCTAGGTTTTACAAAAGGAATAATGCAAGGCAGTTCTATGAGGTCATGAATGTTAACCGATTCCATCAATTGCAACATCTTTGATTCTGCTGAAAGTTGTTCCTTTTTTTTTTTTTCTTGTTTATTTTTCCTTTTCTTGAGTCACGAGCAAACCTCCTTAAAATATTCTGGACAGTTTTAAAGAAAGGCTTAGCCATAATGTAGCAGGGTGCTGTTAAGTGCCATAAATCGGGATGAAAGAAACTGAAGGACAGATGCCTACTTAGGTGTATGGGTTCCATTCATTAATCTGAATTCAGTCAGACCAGAAGAAAACGAGACTAAAAGATGATGTATGTTCCCTCAGACTATTATAATGGCTTAATCCTTGTGCAAACAGCAATACTGGAATATAAATAATTCACAGCAGATTCTTCTGGTCCCAATCAGGGTTCCATTCCGTTAGACACTGTAGAGAATACTACAAAAACAGGATGAAGGAGAATTAAGACTGCAGAGAAAACACGTTAGGAAGTGTCATCACTAAGGTAGTCTGTGAAATGTTAATTTTACTCTCCCTTCTACTCCCATGCATGTGCTACACTTGTTCTTGATCACATTCATGTCTACCAGCTCAATCTATACAATGGAGTGGACATACTTATTATAACCAAGCAAAATAAAGACTTTGGATTCTTTCTAGGATGCTCTTTAAAAGTTGGAATTTGTTTTATAACCCAGCTGTTCCAGGTCTATAAGGGCTGTCTATAGACTCTACGTAAGGCAGAAAGGAGAGTGTAGGAATACAAGACAGTTTTGCATTCATACGATGCTTGGAAGTAAGTTTTGGAGAGAAATAGTTTGCCACACTTGAAGTTCTTTGCGACCTCATTGTGACACAGTGTCATCCAGGAACTTTTATTTTCAGTATCCAAGGATTCAGGGATTTAGAAAATTACATAGCTGGATTTGCTTTTAATTTCTGTCTAAAAAAAATAAAAATAAAAATAAAAATAACCCCTCTGAAGTATGTTGTTGTTTTTTTTTTTCCTTTTTTTTTTTTTTCTTTTTTTTTTTTCTGTAGATGTGGGCATATACTGTGTTTATTCAATGTTCAATCTTTTCAGGCCAGTGCAGCTGATATGTCAGGCAAGACTTGCTCAGCATTATTAAAATTCATATTGTTTTATGAATTTAAGATTTTCATCAGCACAATGCAAACTATGAATGCAACAGATACTCGGTAGGTCACAGCAGTCTTCAGATAATAAGCAATATTGCCACGGGAAGATACTGTATTTATCAGTGGATTGTAGGCACCGTCATAGATTATGATCTTTGTGGCAATCAAATTTGCATGCTTGCTTTACAAATTGAGTGCCTGAAAGTCATTGTCTAGTTTGTTTGTTTGTTTTTCTTTGGGATTTTTTCCCTTAAAGAGTCATTCTTGTTAAGAGCAGGGATTGAACTTGGTTTTAATAATTATAAAAGGGAGCTTTTGTTTTGTCTGATAGCTCTGGCACAGAAAAGCCTCTGCAGTTCTTTTTGGTTTCCAAGTTAACGCTGTCTCGATGCTGCTGACTATCAATGCAGTCTCTTAGCCATGGCTGTCTAAGCAGCTGTGAAAAATAACAACATAAACTTAGAATTAAGAATTTTCAATAATAATCAGAAATTACAGCTAAGGGTTCTCATTCACCAAACACTGACTGCTTCTCAAAACACTTAGGCATGTATTTAATTTTGTGCATATTCTGAATGAGTTTGGACTTAATGTAACTGAAGCATGTACTTTCAATTCTCTTGTTTTACTGCTTTTTTAAAGCAAATAAATAGCTATGATCCAGATACGTGCTTGATGGATAAAAATCAGGGAACATAACTGTAGTTTTGTGCCCAAATTTAATCTTAGGAGCAGGTTCTGTACTTCTGCTTCCCTACAGGTTAATTGTGCTGGGATTTGCTCTGCTATGCTTCTCACTTCGACTGATTTTTCCTAGGATTTCTCTTTTATTGTAAGCCTCATTTCATACATTTAATATCACTGTTCATCAGCCTAATTACCCCTTGGTCCCACCTCTTTGGCACAGACCCTGGAAGTGAGACTCATGATTTCTGCCTCAGCTGCCGGCCCATCTGCTTTTTCCAGTTCAGAGGCTCTGGACGTGGTCTCCAGAGGAGCATCTGTCTTCTCAGCTGCCCGGGCTCAGGTACTGCAGCTCTATTGCTGAGAACTGAAATGTTTTGTTCTCTGCCTGGTTTCTACTCCGTCTCCTCATGTTACTGTTCTTCCTTCCCATTTCGTCCTGTCTTGTAAAAAAAAAAAAAAACAAAACACCTCTGTTCTACTATGACCACTACTACTGCTATTACTAGTACTAACAATAATATTAATAATATAGCAGGATTTGATGCCCTTCACAATGCTTAGCAGTGAGAAAGGAAATCCTTCCAAAATTTCTCATGGAGAACTGCGGCTGCACGGGGCTGAATCCGTACCCACCAACTGCTGCTGCCTCCTCCAGAGCACAGTCTGGGGGAATGAGAAAAAGCACTTTCATGTGCCTGGGTAAAAGCACCCAGCGGAGGCTTATACAAAGAGTCGGTGAGCTGGGACAGCTTCTGCAGGCCTGGTCTGAGAGAGGAGCCTAGCAGTAGTGTAATGCGGCACGGAGCATGATGTACTTCCACTGCAACATGAAACAGCCCATCGGGAGAAGCTGAAGAAGGTACTACTTCCACAGACATCTGTGGCGGTGACTTCCTGATCACAAGCGACACCAACCCAGAAGGTTGTCATTTTGTTTGGTTGTTGAATGTAAAATATCCTGAAACAGTTATGTAAAATTGAGTACCTCATCAATATTACATCTGCAACAGATGATGAAAACCTCCCTGCATGGACAATAATCCATTTAGTTCATCCCGCAAGATCTCCAGTGCCAGATGCAGTATCTGGCCTTTTGATTCAGCTTTGAGATTCACTAGTGGAAAACCGCAGGCAGCCAAACAAATCCCTGTTGACTACATATCTACGCAGGAGCATACGCAAGCCACGCTCTAGGTAAGGCTGACAGTAATTCATTGTGGTGCTTTGCGACCTGATTTTAAAAAGCTGCAATGAATTGCTTTTGCCTTGAATTACAAACAATTTATTTGGGGGCAAACCAGGCCACTTCCATGGGATCCAGCATCACACCGAATGTGGTAGATAGATGACAGGATGCCTGCCATGTTTTGGGAGACGACCACTGAGCCCTTGGGGGAGGCAGCTCACATTTGTGAGCAGCTCCTGCTGGTGGGAGGACCCCAGGTGATGGCACTGCAGCAGCAGGACTGCTCCACGATCACAGTAAGAGCTACAAGTCTGGTGGAAAACATACCGTGTGCTGACCCGGACCCTTCCCCACCACGTTGCATTGCACAGAAGAGAAGATCACTGAAAACTGGGTTGGTTTTAGGCATGGGCAAACTAGGCAAATTCCTAGGGTGGTGAAATAGAAGAGGTAGAAGAATTGCAGCATTAACTGCAGAAAGGGAGAGGGCCTGACTCTTGTGAGCAGCTCTGGCTCTGCCCCTACATGGTGTCCCTACATCTGGGAAGCTTGCTTGGTCTCAAAGCTGTGGGATGTGGAATGAGGATAGCGCTGGGGAAGCTACAGCCACCATCATATAAATCAATGCTGCTACCGGCAGGCAAAGGCAAAATAACATCACCTTAGTTATCACTATGCTCATTTGATGCATGTGGCAGCAAAAGTCAGTTTGCCCCACTCAGCTGAAAAGCCCTGTGTGAATGTGGGGGCTTTTTCAGTGTAAAGCAGTCTCAGCTGGAGCTCGTGCAAATGGGAGCCAAAAAATCAGTCCCACCCTGCTAGAAAAGTGTATTTCCTGCAGCCAAAGCCATGCCGGCAGATTCTGGCTGAAGAAACAGGAGTAAACAGCAACTATGGAGTTTATGGTTGGCTTTTAAATGTATCTGGCAGCAAATTTCCGGAGTAAGGATGCTGCAGATTTGGGGTGAGATGCAATAATGTGTCTGTTTAATTTCAGATATGAACCCTACTGGATCTGAATTATTAGCCCAGCATTGAAACAGCTATTTTCATGACAAGCCTTCTGTCGCCTGCAGGGATCTCTGGATACAAACGGTTTGTTTTGAGTACATTTCATTCAATTGGAAAAATAGCTTATGTTTAATATTTCATAAAAGAGGCTGTGTGTTTTATCTCTGCTAGTACAGGATCTATGCTGTCCATCTTCTATGTGTACCTATTCTTTTATGCAACTCTTCCGTTCTGAGGCAAGAAAAAATATCGTACATCGCACAGGGCTATCTTATGCTTAAACTAGGAGCGCCCAGCAAGTCTCTCGTAATCAAAAGCCATTTGCACTGATCTTCAGACAAGACAGTGGATGGGCTGCTTTCTCAGGGGGCATTTTTCCTGAACTGATTTGCTGTGGTATCCTTTTCCTACCTGAACTGTAACAAGCTCTGAGACACCAATGCTGGGGAAGCACAGCAGTCCCTCCACCCACTGCCCCTCTTTAAGGCCTTGCAAGGAAAACCTGCTTCATCTTCCTGCCCTCCCTGGGGCTCCCCATGGGACTCTCGCCCAGGCCAGAGCAGCTTTCCCATCCTGTGATGTTATCTCAGCGGCAGCCTGGTGCTGGGAAGGGCACGCTGCTTCTCTGCCACTTACCAGCCTTGTGTAGCACACGGAGGGTATTTGCCTTAGTGGAAAATTGTGGCATTTCCTCCTGATTATATGGGTTTTACTTGCCAGTCAAGGCTCTGATAGCTGAGAGAGAGAAGCAAGGCTGCTATCTAAAACCACGCGGAGGTCCAAGACAAATGTTCTTCGCAGCTTGCAGAGGTGTTGCTAGGTGTCACTTATTTTCCAGCCTCTCTGGGGGAATGAGGGCGCTCCTTACTTTCTTGTATTTGCTGGAGGAGGGAGCAACCCGCCTAGCACCTTTTCCCTGCCCCACGAGAGCCGCTGAGGACCAAGCGGTCACAAAAGCACTTTCCAGATGTTAATATGGGGAGAAGGAGTCTCACAGAAAAATGTTTCTGGTTTACTTCCAGAGATGGATGCTGTATGTTCCTGGTTGTGATACATATATATATAAAGTAGTTGTTTCTGAGGCATCGTGGGATGCTTTGTGCCCAGCTCTATGCACCCTCGGGCTCCCACCCTTTCCGTGCTGGGGGAGCACAGGAGCCCACATGCACGTACAGGAGGCGACAGCGGTGCTTTATTTCTGTGCCGTTCAGAATGAGCTTCCTGCACACCTGGCTGGTGGCATTAAATCCTCATGGACCAGGGAACCGCAGGGTGACAAATCTGCCATGCTGAAGTTCCACCCCGAGCCTGGCCAGGCATGACTGTTGCGAGGCTGGGGGAAATGCTTATCTTTTTTTTACTTTTTTTACCTTTTACTCTTCTGCTTTCTGCACTGAGGTTCAGGCCTTGCTTGATCCTCCTGTCACTGTCCCAGGGAAGCTGCCGTGAAGCCGGCCAGCTCTCCCAGGCTGTATAGCCTGAAAGGCAACATTAGTACGGGTCAATCCTGAAAATGCAAGCCCTCCACTTAAATGCCGATGTGGCAAATGTTACTAGCTATAACCACATGGGACAAAATGAATCTGTGCTCTCCTTCAGGCTTATTTTTAATTAACCTTTAAACTTTAAATAAATGGACACGATGTGAGGCATTTCTGCCTTGTCCACAGGAGCTAATTTGGTGGTTCCAGATCTGTTTGCTCTCTTCTTGGTGAAAGTTTTATTTGGGGAGAAATTCTACACCACTGGCTCTGTGCTGTGCTTTGCAGTCAGTCTCATTTTTTTTTTTTTCTATTTTTATCTCATTCGTGACCAAATGCTAAATTTGGTTTTGACCCGGCTCTATATAAATTACTGTAGCAATAGGGCTGGAACTTATGAAGTTACATCCTAGGCAATGAAGGGCAAGCCTATGACCACAAAAAATGCTGTAGTGGCACTGGTGAAGGTAATGATGCTAGCAAAGACAATGCAAGAGAAAATGGTGATAACTTTTTATGACAAGGAAGCAGAGCATGGCTTATTGCCCTCGTAGCTTTGGCAGATAGATCCTCACATGCTGCGTAGCTAAAGCACCCGTTGTCCTAATGGCTTGGGAAGAGCATTTGCCCCCATTAAGCATGCAGGCTTGTGATTTCGTGCTTTGAGAATGGCTGGAGCCTTAACAAATGAATAAGAAAAGAAGTGTTAATTAATAGGTGGCAATTTTGCTACTCTAACCCCTATCCTGTGTTGTCAGGCAAGTAAGGTGGTAGCAAAGCAGAGGTTTGCTGCCAGAGAGAGGGGGATCCAAAATCACTGAACTTTTCTGTGTTTGTGAGTAATAAATATGAAAATTAATGAGGCTTTGATGTAATTTTGGACTTGGTGCTTAGGGATGTGGTTTAGTGGGTGATATTGGTGGTAGGGGGATGGTTGGACCAGATGATCTTGGAGAGCTTTTCCAACCCTAATGATTCTATGATTCTAATTAAGGGATAGAAATGACTTAGCCCCAAGATCATGAAGTTTCTGCAGAGCAGAATCGCAGGAATAATTTAGCAAAGGACTAAATAATGTAACTAATCCTATGTCCAACAGTGAAATCACTTCTACCCGTTTATTTAAAACAGAGCATCACATAAACGTGTGAACTTACTGCTCTTGCGGTAGCATCATTCCCTCCCACATAAAACCTTTGTGCTCTCGTGAAAGCGTCACTGCAGGTGGCTTCTGGAGGATGCAAACTGTGGAAACACCACGTTCCACTCGCAGAAACCCCCCGTGAGCTGGGACTGGTTTGTCCCCTGGGCCCTGGGATGCCCCTGGCAGTGCGGTGCTGCAGCCTCGGGGCCTGCAGGCTGCCGCTTGTCCCTTCTCCCACCTAAATATGCCGGCCTCGGCCTGCTCTCTGCTCCTGTCCTCTTTTGCCAGGCTAGCTTTGTCTGTGAGGGTTATGCCCCGTCCAGAAAAGCATGAATTAAATCCACAGCTTATTTACAAACCAAGAGCTCTGACCAGCTTCTCCTGCCTCCCCCACACCCCTGCGGTCGGGGCAAAACACAAGCACAGCTCCTTCTTTCCATTTACTTTTTGTTTCGGAGTGAGAGCCAGTGCCCAGTGCTCCTGCAGTCGCCAGGCCCTGCTTGGGGATGGGGAAAGGGAGCGAGACCTGCACAGAGCCCTGGCTCCCATCCAGGGCTGGTGTCTGACAGAGTGACTACAGCAGAGGGCAGGGCTTAGGAGGGAGAGTATTATGGGAAAGTGATGCAAAGACAAAGCAGTACGTAGCACAGGAAAGAGAGAATAAAAGAAAGACTGAAGTGCTCTGTGCCCTTCCCCCTTGAGACAGCAGCAGGGAGCAGTGCAGTTCCTTAAAAAGAGGCGACCTGGCTGAAAGCGGTCACCCTTTTTTTTTCCTGAGTCAGTTTTGGCGAAGGGCACGTGGCTGGGATGGAGCACGGCCGTGTTGTGCTGCTGGCAGGACGGGCTGTGCAGGGCCCCGCGGGCGATGCCTCACCAGGGCGCCGCTTCCCCGCGCGCCCCGCTGCTTCTGGTCTGCGAGCGGCGAGGGACAGAGAGCCCGGCCACACTAATTAAAACTCCTTTCTCGGTGCTCCTTGGCAAGGTGCAAAGAAATCCTCTTTTCATCCTTAATGACTAAAAGTAAATCCTATTTTGGGTTTAAGGAGCCGCATGACTGAAATGAGCCGTTTGGTTTCATTCATGTTTGCTGTCTATTAATCTGTTCTCTTCACCCTCAGCAGGGTATGACTCAGAGCTTCTCATTGTCTTCCTCCCTAAACTATATGTGTTTTGACTTTAAATTCTGCCGTCTGACGCACAGCAGTGCTGAAATCATGACAGTTTGATCCAGCCAGCTCCCCGGAGACTCTTGATCTTTACTGCCTGGTAAACGTAACACCCCTCACAGCTATGCAAAGCAGATATTGATATTTTTACACCAAATGTTGGTAAGCAGATGTCACAGGCTGGTGAAGATCTTTGAAACTCCACAGGAGGAAATATGAGTGTACGTACGTGGGGGAGGCCTGGAGATAAAAATACTTCGGTGGTTATGGGAGAAGACATCTATTCCTTAATCTGTTGGTGTTTTGCTATTCTTGTTCGTGGTGATCAAAGTGGAGGCTGCCCTGGAACAAGTACAACAGCAAATTCGTTCTCTGTTGATTCATCTGCTGCTTTTACACCCTCCTGCCAGCCGTGGCTTCTTGCCTCCTGTCCTGTCGGAGGCAATGGCTGACCCCAGCCCCCCTGTCTTTGCAGGGACCTGGGGCCAGGTGTGGCAGGACATCAGAGGCTGGGTCACGGCGGCGGGCTCCAGACAGCCCAGGAGCAGGGGAGGACCCAGCACTGTGCCAAACGAGGCCCAGCAGGAGACACAGGGCACTGGCCATGCCTGGAGCATGCCATGGATGTACCTTGGGCACGGCTGTGGGACCCGTGCTGCCTCCGTGCTCCTCTTTTTGTTCATTTATTTTTTTTTAAGGGCAGGCAGTATGAAATCCTGAACATGTTAATTTTGGGGTGAAAGGCAAAGTTTATTTTCTTGTTGTTGTCCTTAGCAAAATCCATTCCTGAAGCATCCCTAGGGAGCGTGCAGCACCACTTCAGGGAGGCGTGTTGGTCAGGCTCACTGTGGGCCTACAAAACCTTACTGCAGCGTGGAGTAACGCCCAGCGGCCTGCAGCCACCACGGACCCCTGCCTTGGCACTCATGCTGTTAAAGAACTGTGTGTGCAAACCACAAAGCCCCCGATCTCCTTACGTGTTACATTTTCCCTGCCCCTTACAGCTATGGTAATGGAATTTGAACCATTTATTGTGTACTAAGTCTAGGGAGGCCAGAAATATTTGCATACAAATATGTTTGATTTCCCAAGAATGCAAAATGAGCACAAAAATAACAAATACAGTGTTGGGCCAAAGCAGAGGTCAAGTATTTTAAAATCAAAATCATTTAAATTCATCTATATCTGTGATGGCAGATGAACTTTTTTTCTGATGAAAGCAAACCTCCCCCTTCTCATTACATACAGAATAAATGCAGATACTCAAGTCAGATGAGGAATGAATTCTAAATGTGACAATGGCACTTACTCTGTAAGAAATGCCATGTCTGTAATGAATTGTAAATTATTTTTAGTTGCCCCTGGAAACAGAGGAAGGGGTAAAAACCATCAATATTGACACAACCCCGCTTTATTTTTAAGCAGCACTGATCTTTTGGTGACACCAATTAGATGAGGAGAGAGATAGAGCTGAAGTGAAGGGTACAGCCTGCAGACTATTTTGGGTTTTAGACAACAGAGGCACAGGAGCCAAACAAATGTGCTGCCTGCTGCTGCGTGTTACTGCTGTGTGGCCATAATCATCGAGATCGCTGCTTTGTCCTCGTGTGAGCTGGGGTGGGAGGCAGGTCTCACCGGGACCCCATGGTCCATGGGTGGCGGTGGTAGCCACCATCACCCCCCCAGCTTGATACCAAGCTCTACCTCAGACCTTGCTACCTCCCAGGCATGCTCCTGACGCTGCTCTTCCAAGTGGTCTGGCTTTTCTTTCTCCACTGACTTCAGTGATGAACTCGATGGGTGTAACAAACTACGGTGGGTTCAGTTGTCTTGCCTCTGTTTGCTGCAGTGAAGTTCCCTCGCCTCCCCGAAGCTTTGCTTACTCTTACGTTGACATGCAAGCTGCAGGTTTGATTCGCTTCTAGCCTCTCACGATGCATAACTGTAAGGCAGCGCATGAGACAGGGCAAGCCGTTCAGAGAAAATGTCACATTTATTGCTGTTCTGTTCCCAGCATACACAAGAGGATGCAATATGGTCAAAATGCATTCAGAAAAACAAGGTTACCATCCTCCTATGGTTAAGCAGTTGATATTGAGGTAGTTCTAATGCAATTACCGAAATTTCAGAGATGCTGTGTTGTGATCCTACTCTTGTATAAAATGCCATGGAACTTCTAATGACAGCACAGATCAAATTTTCTGTTTCATGACTCATTCCAAAGAAAAGAATGCAACACAAACACACAGAGTACATTAATTAAGGGCCTCCTTACAGGACCATGTGTATACAATTGTTAGCACAAAGTCCATGCAAAACAAACATTTTGATGTGGAGTAAAATTGACAGCTCAGTTGTGGCTAGCCTTCTGTGAATTTTAGCCACTGAACCCAAAATAGCCACGGCAGAACACTAAGCCAAGTGTCTGACTTCACATGCTGTGAATCTCAAGTGAGAGGCTAAGGAACAGAGGAAAGCATCGTGCTGATGTGTCAATTAACCTGAGTTGTCTGAAATACGCACTGATGCTAAGGATCAGGGATAGGTGGATGGGGGCAGTAGGATGACTTCACGTGAAAGAATTTGCTAGACAAATGTTGGGAGTTTGGTCGTGGAATGCACAACAAAGAGCCTGTCGGAAGCACATGCAAAGGTACCACAAAATTCTTGGAAAATCTGAACATTTTTTTCTATTTTTTTGTTTTGATCATGGTGACCATTTTCACAACGGACTAAGGTATGTTAGCTGTAGCTGTGTCTAACCACACATTTTGTGGGCATTTGGAGCCCTGCTGACAGGACACGTGTGCTCAGCAGGACCATTTCCAGGTGGTCAGGTAGTGCATAGCTCACCTGGACCCTGTTCTCTGCATCCTGTGGCTGATGTCCCTCTGTTTCCATCTTCAAGGATGCCACCATGGGTCCTAGCAGCACTTTTGGTTTAACTCATTTCTTTCTGGGTCCAGCCATCAAAGCAGGCATTTCGGATCACGCCTGGGTCCTGAACAAAGCTGCTGCAACTGCTGTTTCAGCACTGACAGTGATGGGTCCTATAGTTTACTAATAACTCCATATGAGGAGAAATGAGAGGCTTCCTGATCTCCATTTCAGCCCCAATGAATGCAGCAACTACAGTCCTTTTGTCTGTGCTCATGGCTGCAATTATTTCTGCCTTGCTATTCTTATGACAACTTAATTTTGTAACATTTATTGGCTTGGAAGGTATATTCATCCTATTCATCCTTTTTTTTTTTTTTTATCTTGTGCTGTAAAAGGTCAAAATTGTCAGGAAAGATTTATTTTTGGGGAAAAGGAGTCCTTATTTAAAAGCCAAAGTAAAATAACCTTTCTAGAAGAGAAGGGAAGCAGGAGGAGCGAGCTAAAACCCAGAGCAGCGCCTGAAGCAGTGTGTTACCTTCCATGCTTCCTGACTGGTGGCAGTGGTACTTCCTCACCCTACTGATCTACGTGCCCACGTGCTGCCCTTTGGGCACTGTGGGTGCTGAGAACACGCTTACAGCCGAAGGGTGCTGCTGGCACGGCCGGGCTGTGGTGCGGTGCCTGGGTGCCCCTCCTGTGCCTGTGCCTGCCCCGGGGAGGAGCGGGGGTGCCCCTCTGCACCAGCAATGGGGTTCCTTCTGCCTTGTCCCTCCCTGACATGCTTCAGTCGCTCCGTCTGAAAGCTGCCATTCCCCCACTGCACCCAGCCCTTGCCTGGTCTGGAGCTCTTGGGCCTGTGGTGCTGGATGGGGCGAGCACGGACACCCCGAATTGTCCCTGCACTGTGGCAGAGCTGTCACTGTGTGACAAAGGCTCACCCACTGGTCATCCAATGGCTCACCCAAGGCCTCACCCAACAACACCTCACCCAGAGACTCACTCAACGGCCACCCAAGGCCTCACCCAACAGCCCACCCAGCCGCCATTAAGTGCCTCCCGCCGCACGCAGCCACCAAAAGGCCGCCCTGTGCCACGCGAAGGCCGGGCGCCAGGTGAGCGCGGGGCTGCCCCACACGCGCTGACCCCACAGACCCCTGGCTGCCCCTTTCACCCCGCTGCGCCCGGGGGGTCTCAGCACTCAGATGTGCCCATCGTGCCCCCGCTGCCGCATCCTCCCCTGCTTTCTGGAGCCAGGAAGCCAAAGGCGCTGCCTGCCCCCAGTACACAGTTTCCTTTTTTCCTCCTATTTTTTTACCCCCACCTTTCCCTTTTTCCTTTTTTCATTTTTTTTTTGACTTTTTGACTTTTTTCTTCCATTTTTTCCCCCTTCTTTTTTATTTTCCCCTATATTTTCCTTCTTTCCCCTTCCCCCCCTTTAAGCCGCTACCCCCCTTCCTTAACGCCCCCCAGTCCCACCACTGGGGGGGTGGGGGGGTGTCCCTGCTCGGCGGTGGGCGGGGCCCCGCGGGGGGCGTGTCCCGGCGCGGTGACGTCAGCGGCAGGGCGGTATAAGCGGGCGCTGTCCGGGTGCTGAAGGCGGCGGCGGCGGCGGCGGCGCGGCCAGGTGGGGGCTGCGGCGGGGGGCGCCGGGGGGCGGCCGGGGCTGGCAGCGCCCCTGCCTCGCTCCTCGGGCACCGCTGGGGTGGGAGCCGGGGAGAAGCGAGAGGAAAGAGGGGCCGAGAGGAACAGGAGGGGCGGCGGGGAGTTGGCGGCGTCTTGGCCGATGCGTGCGCGCTCGGCGATGCGCGTGGGTCGGGGGACGCGGACCCGTTCGTCGGTCTGTTGGGTGCTGTGGAGCCAATTCCTGGATGCATCAGTCAGCCTGTGAGGGGTTATCAAAGCTTTCCTGGGTGCGTTCGTTGGTTTGGTAGGCGTTGCGTTGCTGGCTGATGCTGCGGGGCGTGCTGCCGCTGCTCGTGGCCGCGTTGAGTCGCGCCGGCTCGGCATGGCACTTGGGCTAAGTACAGCATGCCAGGGTTCCTTGGAGGCGAACGCAGTCTGATTAGCCCTGTGTGTCCACAGATACAAACTGGCATTACGTTCGTTCAGAACTGCTGGCGGTCTGTTTGCTTTTCCCCTCCTCCTCCTCACCCCGTTCTGATCTTGTTCGTGTTTGGAGTCCCTTGCGCAGCACAAAGGGTTAGGTAGGCTTTCATAACAGCAACTTTGCTGCAGTCACGCTATTTATTGCAAAAGTAAATGGGAGGAAGAGTGCACGATGTATTTCCTTATTTTCGTGGAAAACTGCTGTTGGATCCCCTCTCAGACTCTTTAAGGAGTCATCTGTGGGAAAGCTTATGAGTTTTCATAGCAAATTTTCATTGGAAACGTTACATCCACATCAAAAAAGACTGCTGGGAGAGAGAGAGAAAGAGAGAGGGAGAAAATTACTGCTACCATGGAAACATCCCAGTACGGAGATTTATTGTCTTTTTTTTCAGGGAACTTCTGTCAGTCTGCATTGCCTTTGTGCATGTTAAATTGTGAAGTCAATCCCTTCATTTTATAAATAGAAACTTGTATATTTTTATTGGCCAAAAAATGATCTTACTGTCTGTTAGGTTCTAGTAGAGGAGAAAAAAAAATGCACCCCCCCTTCCAGGCTAGCTTCACGATTATACGTATGTAGATAAAACAACCATTTCAGCATATTGTCCTTTGAGAGGCACAAAAGAGAATATTTTACTCTGGATCCTAAAGATAGGTAGTCTAAAACGTCCTCTGTTTTCCCCCCAAAAATGTGAATTTATGTCTGAGAGACTGGGGAGAGGAGTCCCCTCACCCTGAATAAGGCAGTATATTTAATGACAAGGTTTTATGACCTGGACTCAAACTTTTGAAATAAATCATTTCCAGCTCTATTTGACAAAGGCTTTTGAGAATCATCTACCAATAAATTAGAGTTGAAAATTGATCTAGAGACAAATGTACTCCAAATGTCTAGAGAGGAACCACTAAGCTGTTAGTCCTGCAAGGGAAGTATTCCATTGAGCAGCATCCTTATGGAACACTAAACAAAACTTTGCGGGGCTACACGCATTTTGGTATTAATCGAATGATGCTGACTCTTACAAAGGATATAACAATACATAATTGTGTGCTGTGGAGGAGGCTGAGTTCCTGGTCTCTGTTAGGGGGATGTGCCTGGCAGATAATTATGGAACAACTCTCCCTTCCCCCTTTCTCAAAAACAACAGAGTTTCTCCTCTTATCAAACTAACTCTATTAATAACCAGTTTCTCTGCTAGAAAAATCTTAATTCTATTTATTTGCTGCAATAGGTAGCAAAGTTTTTCTTTTTTCTTTTCGTTTTTTTTTTTTTCTTTTTTTCTGCCTCAAGATACGTACATTTATATATTGGACTATGCCTTTTCTGAGATAGAAAATGAAGGGATGCGTTGGCTTTGTTTTAGGGCAAGCACACACCTAGAGGTTGGGACCTTCTAATCAGCTGTTCTGAAGTATTGCTTTCTGAAATCAATTCCCAAATGTATGCAGACCTGAATATTCAAAAATGTCTGGGGAAATTGTTTTCTGTTATGTCTGTTAGCTTGTTCAGGCATACTGAGGTAAAAAAGCGGCTCTCAACTAATACTCTTTTAATTATTTTGTCACATTACGTTAGGAACAAAAACAGCGGAAAAATGTACAATTGAGCTGAAATGAGCATACTGATGCTCACTTTCTATGTACAGCAGTGGGCAAACAGCAGTATACGTAGCTCTTTCAGCCTGTCATGAATCACCAACTTCTCGACAGGATGGTTTTACCAAGCCAAAAACAAAGGAGCCAAACCAGGTCAATTAAGCAAAGTGGTTTCTATCTTTACCGTTTCTTTCTCATTATTGTACTTTATTCATTAATGTAAATGGATCAGAAAAGAGACTAATCTGTCTCACGGCCCCAGGATATGAGCTCCCGAACATCTCCTAGGAAATAAGTGACTGCAATTTTTCACTTCACAGAGTGGCGGGTGCTCGGCTCGCTGCAGGACTGGGCTTGTGCAGCTGTATCCTCATTCGCAGCAGTGCTGTCATTTTGTTAATTCAGTCTAATGCATATTTTTCCCACTTATATTCCTTTAAACAGAGTTTATTATTGGCTGGCTTAAACTGGACACACTGATTAGACATGGGTTTCTTTTGATATATTCTAACTGAATTTATCTCATTTATACCAATAGTCAAGCTTCTGCTTGTCCTGGGACCTGATTCAATTTCTGCTGAAGTGAAAGAATGAATGAAATCACCACTCTGAATCTATTTACTTGAGCCTATTTCCAAAACTGTCTTGGAAAATATCAGTAAAATAATTGTATTGTACCTGTATGATAAATTGTAATTTGTCCTTCATACAGGATATTACTGCTTATGGGGAAATGCATCACTCATAGAGCCCCTTGACTACAATTCAGCTGCAATACAAATACTTTTTAAAAATTATTATTATTTTTTATGAAATAGCCAAAAAGGAAGTAATAACACTAATGGTAATGACTGAAATAAACCTGCAAGTCATTTTATATGTCATGTTCTCCACTTCATTACAATAATTTTACTGCAGTCTAGCACCATTCAGAGGTATTACCCTGACAGTAAATGAAATGCCCCATGGAACAATCTCACAAAATAATACCGTATGCAGTTTTAATATTAATATTTTGAGCTGCATTTAAATATATGGACATACTGTCTTTACCATTTGAAGCCTTCATTTTAATAATCCAAATGACATCTGGAATCCTCTATTGGCATTTCTTTAGCTATAAAGGATTTTTAATTTTTACTTTGGCACTGCCATTGGAAAACTGATGTTCATAAAGTAAAGTGAGCATAAAGACAAGACATTTCTAGCTTTGCAAACCAATCATTTACACTAAACTGAGGAGACAGAGGAAATGTTTAGAAAATCTCAAAATAATTTTCCATTAAAAATATCTTCCATATGTGAGCTCTATTAATATTTCATGAAGAATAAAAATGTAGTACTAATATTCTTCACAGTGAGTTCCTGTTTAAAATAACAATCTCTTTTTTACCTCTCAGTTTGCTAAGTTTGTCTCCATATATTAACTATCTCTTTTTTTCTTCTTATTTTAAGGAAATATACTAAATATGGCAGAAACTAAAACCTTCCAGCTTGGAGCAGCCTGCGCTGTCACCTTTTTCTTTGCCCTAATCTGTTGGGCTGATGCAGCTTCCTTCCAGCAATATCAGCTGCTTCAGAAGGACCCAGACTATGTAATGAAAAACTTACAAAGGTTCCCAAATCCTGATATGATCAAAGCTTTGGAATACATAGAAGATCTTCGCAAGCAAACTAACAAGGGAGAAAGCAGCCCTGATTACAACTCCTATCAAAGTGTCCCATACCTCCTGCAACAGAAAGAAAGCAAAGATCAGGTTCACCTGCCAGAAAATTTGAGGGATTCTTTGACTGAAGATGAGTCTCAGTGGGTTAAGGTTATGTTGGAAGCCTTGCGACAAGCTGAGAAGGAGTCAAAAGTTGCCCCAAAGGAGAACAAACCTTATGGTCTGAGTGCCGATAATAGTTTTCCAGCTGGAGTAACAGATGATTACGAGGCTTACAAGTGGCCTGAGAGGTGGCAAAAATATCTCAAAATGCCTATTGGCCTCTATGAAGACAGTTCAAGAGACAGTCCTTTCAAGCGTACTAATGAAATAGTGGAAGAGCAATACACACCCCAAAGTCTTGCTACACTGGAGTCAGTGTTTCAGGAGTTGGGGAAGATGGCAGGACCTAGTAATCACAAGAAAGAGAGGCTGGATGAGGACCAGAAATTGTATGCAGATGATGAAGATGATGTGTATAAAGTGAATAACATTGCCTACGAAGATGTGGTTGGAGGAGAAGATTGGAATCCCATAGAGGAAAAAGTGGAAAGCCAAACCCAGGAAGAGATAAAAGACAGCAAAGAGGAAATTGATAAAGATGAAGAGGAGATTGATGATGAAATGAAGAGATCAGGGAAACTCAGCTTCCCTGAGGACGAAATGAGAAGAGAGAATAAAGATCAAATGTCAGAGGATGTTTCAAAGCTAATGAATTATTACCTGAAGAGGCTGGTGGGCAGTGCTGGAAATAGGAAATTAAGGACTGGAGGAGAACTTGAGGAAAAAAGAGCAACCACATTTTTGGATAAGCAACTTGATCCTCAGTCTATAGCTCAGTTAATAGAAATCTCAAGGAATTTACAAGTTCCTCCTGAGGATTTGATAGACATGTTGAAAGCTGGGGAAAAAAAGCAGCTTCAGAGTGAAAGGTTGGAAGCTGAGCAGGAAGCAGAGTTCCCAGAAGACCTTGATGAGATTGCTGAAGCTAATCTAGGACAGAGTGACATATTTAAAAATAATGTAAACTCTAAAAATGGGTACATGAAGCAGCCTCTTAATGCAATTCCCGAAAATTTACCTGAAGACCTCAATATTGAAGACATAGTCAGTCTTCTGGGAACTGACAATTTAGGTAACCAGAATCCCTCCTACTTACTAAATCATCTTAATCAAGAAAATGATTTGCCAAGACTGCCTTACATTCCCAGAAGATTGAAAGGACGCCCATTTCCTAAAGCTGCGTGGATTAACGACTTGGAAAGGCGACAAATGGAGTATGAGAAACTGAATGAGAAGGATGAAGAGCTGGCTGATTACTTGGCAAAGATGCTGGCAAAATATCCTGAAGTTATCAATACGAACCAGATGAAGCGAGTTCCCGTTCCAGCTTCTGAAAGCGACCTGCAGGAAGACGACCGGCTGGAGCAGGCCATCAGAGAGCACCTAGGCCAGGTGGGACCACAGGAGGCCGCGAAGCTGGCATCACTCAGCAAAAGGCTCTCCATGACAGGGGACACCGATGACACGCAAAACAGGCAGTATCTGGATGAGGATATGCTAGCAAAGGTGCTAGAGTATCTAAAACAGGAGAAATCAGAGCTTGAAAGAGATCACATTACCAAACGGGCAATGGAAAACATGTAATTGTTCCCCAAATATGATTTCTCTTCCCGATGTGTTGACTTCTGTCCCAATTCAGTTGTGATTTACTCCCACTCTCCCACTAAACAACTTATGGTAGACTACTTACCATTGAACAGTCTGCATATCTTTCTCAGAGCTGTTATCTTGTTTATTGATATACTTATATATGTTATAAATGATGGGGCAAATAACAAATTGCTTCAAGTGTTTTAAGAAACAATCTAATGAAATCAAGTAAAACTATAACATGTAAACAATTGACCTTTGCATTGTTAATAAAACATGATAAATGAAAAGTGACAATTATCATTTGAAATTTTTAAGATTAATTGGATTATTTTGTTACTGTCTGTAGTGTTTTTTGTGGAGTATTGAATAAAAAAATAAAGCATTATATATATAGTTTTATTTACAAGGCTTTTTTCTATTCAGTGTTTTATTGTTGATGAATAAATTATTTCTGGACAATAGACTGTGTTTCTTTCTGGCACTTGATAAAGTCATAATAATTAGAAGTCAAAACATATTTTTACTTCTACGAACAATTTTTGAGGCCTATTATTTTACTGTGAATTAATTTGGTTGAATAATTATGTTTTTCTATGCTGTAATACCACCGACTGGCATTATCATCAAGGGTACCGAATACCTGAAGAGCTTGCTGAGGTCAACCAGGGCAGTAACTGCATTAGATTTTTTGAAAATTGGTCCCCAAATTACTAATGATTTTGTATCTCTTGGGGTGGGGCTGTAGGGGGGAGGGGAAGATAAATTATCTAACTAAGACAGACTCTATTGTGAAGCCCTAAAAATATAAAATTGAACCTTCCTATCTGAGCAGGACACGGGAGGTTCTGCAGATGGGGTCCTTGCCACCTTTAACGATGGCTACCATGCAGAAAGAAACAAGCCCCAAGGGAAGCAGAGAACTAAGACTGGTGGTAGCATCACTTTCTTGTCTAACAAAATGGTTGCTAAATATACTCAGAAGCATACACAAAACTTTTATTATTCACTACATTACGTGATATTCTGGACACATGAAAGGTCTCTTGAGCGCCTGTTAAGACCTGTAGTGGATGTTCTGGAAAAGCTACAGCTCTTTTCCAGAACTAAATGTGCTTGTGTAACTCTGTGAGTCATACATGTTTTTCACTGGGGTATCTCAGCCATAAGCATTTCCAGGATTATAGTTTAAAAGTGGTTCTCCCTGCGGTATTCTTCAGCATCTCATCTCTGCTAAGTGGGGTGGGGATGATTTTTGGCGAGGTAATGTCTAATGAAGCAAAGTACAAAGGCTGCAGAAATAACACTTCATTTCCAGTGTCACCATTACCCGGAGCAATTGTAGATGATAGGAGTTCAGCCAGAGCTCTTGCTTTGGGCCACATTAAAATTCTTCTCTTCCCTCTTATTTGAATGAGTCAAAACATTAAGTATAGAGTTGAAAACATGCAAGAGGTAATTTTGCGTCTGTACTCTAAGGAGCGACAAACCTGTTGCCATTCCAGCAGTACTTGCTTGTGACACTGGCAATGTGGAATCACTGTATTTTACTCAAAACAAAAATGTGCTTTAAAAATATACATGTATCACTTCTATCACTTTGCTTCTTGATGTTGTAATTCTGCTTGATCCCAATACTGCTCCGGGCAGGGCTGGGCAAACCCCTTGGTGGGGACGGACGCCTTGCTGAAATGAAGCCTGGGCTGTGCTGGGGCAGGACCACGCAGCAGGAGGCAGAGCTGCAGGAGCAATCATAGTGTCAGTTGGAGGCATACAGGGGTTACAGAGGTGCTGTTCAACACAAGTGACGAGCACCACCGGGATACCAGGATAAAAGATTACAAATGTCTTTAGCAGGGCTTGGTCAAAGTTCAGCAAGGATAACAGTAACCTCAACCATGGTTCTTGTGTAAGTCCTCACGGCTGAACTAGATAAAAGTTCATTATTATTATTTATTTTTTTTCCCACAGTTTGAAAATCAAAAGTACTTTTTTTCTTTATTTTTTTCTTTATTTTTTTTCTTTATTTTTTTTCTTTTGCTGCCTTCATTTCTTTCAATGGTGACATACAAGGGTGGTTTTAAAAAGGAGCATCTCCACCCACACCAGTGGCAGCCGAAGCGAGCCCCGAGGCGCAGCACCCAGAGCTGTACAAGTTGCTATGGCAGCCCAGCAGCAATCAGGCTGAGCATCACACCGAGGACACGGTCGTAAAAACTGCTCTGCAGTCTCAACCTTTGTTTCTGCTTTGTGCTAAGATGGCACTCAGCCTCTGCTGCAGCCCTGCCGCCCCACCATGGGTGTCAGCACTGCACTGCCCAGCCTCGGAGCGCTGCTTTCCCTGGTGCCCCTGCCTGCAGCACTGCAGGGCCCCTAACACCAGGGAAGCTCCGAAGAGCCCAGTGTCTTCCTGAGGGACTTGGCTCAGAGTGCTTGATGTTTTCTTCAAGTAGAGAACAAAGCCAGCAGGCTGTAGACTTCATGGTTTATGTTTTGGTTGGTTGGTTAAAGTCAATGCTTGAATTTGTGTCAAAACTATGATGTTTGACACCAGATGTTAACTTAGCATTATTCCTACTGCTTAGCTATCTCCCTGTCTTGGAAAGACTTGTTCCAGAGAAGGGATGAGGCTCACGGGTCCCATCTCAGCCTGGCCATACCAGGCAATGATGTACCTCCAGCTACAAGGTGTGTGGAGGACCCAGACGAGATGCCACACAAAGGAAACATGGTCGAGCCTGACTGATGGTAGCTCTAAGCCCATCAGCCTCATTTCCCTTCTATCACAGCTCATAGCACTCCCTTCCCCTGGGCTCCTCAAAGCCCCAGCAGTTGTTTGGCACAAGTGCTGCCTCCTGGCTCCTACTCAAGGAGAGCACAGTGAAAAATGTGGATACAAGATTGATTTGGGGCCTAAGGAACTGAAGCACCTTTAAGTCTCGTACAAATATGTGCATTACGGGGCAGATTCGTACAGAGACTGTGCAGAAGAATAAAACAAAGCTGTACCTCAAAGCAGAAGGGATGTGACCCCCAATTCCTCACCTTGCCACAACCTGCCTCCTTCATTGCATGGGGACATGGGAGTCCTGTAGCCCCTTTGCAAAGGGACCTATAAGAGATTTCCTACAATCTTCTTCCTCTCCCGTTTTTTCCCTTGTTCATACTTTCTGAGCACCGAGGCAGCCGTATGAGCTTCTTGTTGTCTAGGGGACCCCCTCTGCAGCGATGCTCCTGGCGTCTCGCACAGCTGGGCCAGCAGCAGCCTGGCATGCAAGGATGAGAAAGGGCAGCCATTCGTTTCAGCTCTTTGTTGAAGTACCAAGCGGTAGCTGTCTCTTGGTACCTAACCAAAGCTCCTACAGACGAGCAGCTAGTTATACCCGGCTTTGCAAGGCATCACAACCCAAACACACCCCGTCGGATGAGAGCTGCTCCGTTAAGCCAGCGCAGAGCCGCCCCCTGCAGAGCCACGCTGCGGTGCCCAACTGCTCCAGCGCCCGCAGCCGCTGGGCTTTGCTTTGCTGCGCCTTTTTGTTTTCCTTATGAGTGTACGGGGACAAAGCCATGCTGTTAGTAATGCATGCAGACTGCATAATGCACAGCAGACACACTGCCAAGTTATACACTTACTGTTACAATTACGTACAAAATAAAGTGACCACCCTGCAAGCTTTACTCAGCCAAAGGAAGGAGTTTTAATTCCCCTTTTGTGCTACAATTTCACAGCACCCTGGATGCAGCTGGTTTGCACTCTCTGTTTTTCAGTGGCTTTTGTCTAGAAGATAAAAACCTTTCTGCTCGGATCTTATTCTTAAAGGCTGCAGTAACTTTCATAGTGTTCTCATGGTTCAACTCCTCTCCAACAAGCAGATTGAACAGAAATTCTGTATTTGGTCTGAATCTAGCAAGCTGCTCAACACATTTCTGAAGACCTGAGGGAATTCTCCTTTGTATATACACCAGAATTCACTGTATTAGTATCCATGAGAGTTAATACCGTTTTTTCCCCACTAATTCACATGCTACTTCAAGTGTTTTGTTTATATCTGCTTCTTGATGGCTCCATTATTTTGTCAGCTGGGGGCGATGAAATGACAACAATTAATGTAACCACATTACCTCATTTGAAGAAATTAGATTGTTGCAATTATTTTTAAAGGGTATTTCTACACTGCAGTGAAGGGGGTTTGACTCGCATACACTATGGCAGTTGTTACTGTTTCTCAAAGCACTTTACAACATCTCTTGTTTTGCTCCCAGAACAACATGAGGCACCTATGACTTTCTTTACACACCGGTGGGTGAAGCAAGGCTGGGACCCAGGCATCCTGAGCAGAGCTTTAATTCCCGACTTTACTTTGGTATTTTAGCTATTGCCAGCTGATGAGAAGCCCAATGTTTCGAACCCTGCTTCTCCTGGTAAACCCCACCCGGCACTGCTGTGGGCAGCAGACACGATGAGCACCACGTGGGGACGGCATTCCCTGGAGCACCCTCACCTCCCCCCAGGACACATCCCACTGATCCGTGCCTATTTGCTAAATGATGTATAAGTCCAGGCAGGCACAGCCGGGTGCCAGCTGTACTTTGCATTTGTTCAGCTTCCCCGGTGCCTCTGCAGAGGTCTCTCCGAGCCACAGGGACTCCGGCTAGCAGCGGCAGGCAGGTGCAGGGTCTCTAGCACATAAAGTGGGAAGGAGAAGCCCTGAATCAGAGCCGATTATCTGAACAGCCACACTATTCCTGACTTTTGGATCATTTGAAAACATTTGAGATCGTTAATAATTCATTTGCAGATGTTGCAGAGCTCTAAATGTGACTGATTAAATGCACTTGACGTTTCTCTTGAGAGAGGCTGTTATTCCAGGAAACCACTCACTCTCTGCAAATGTCTTGGAATTAGCGTACTCAAAATTATGGGCTCACTTACAATGTTTTCCCCTTGCAAAGGAAGAAAAGCAACCTCTGCTTTGAAATGTAAGGTACTCTGGTGAATGCCTGTATTGCAGGGGTTTGAAATTCACACCAGCCATTCAGCAGAACTACTAAGCGATGACCAGTGGTCAGGTGCAGAGAGCTCTGCCTTCCTCTGCTGAGATGTGCTGCGGACACTGAGCTCTGCAAGCCCACCTCAACGGAGAAGAGCTGGAAAATTGTTGTTTGGCAACTCCCCAGCTCCTACAGTTACAGCTCTGTGATGCATTTCCCAAAACCTTCCTGGTGTCTGCCTAAACACAGAGCCCCTCGCTGCATCCCGGCAGAAGAGGCAGCCTCGGCGGGGTGCCGCACAGCTGAGGCTGGTGGGTCAGATGAGCAGGAGCTAGGAGAAGTAATGAGCTTGATGCCACCTTTGCGGCTCCCTGACTATGTCACCAAAGCTGGCCCAGCAGGTTTGTTTTGCTTTGTGCTTAAATTGGAATAAACCTTGCTGGGTGTAGCTGTGGGATGTTCCATTTAAGTGGGAGCAGAGCATTTGTGCCAATCTGGCTATGTGTATTTAAAGAGGGTGGCCCCAGCAGGGCAGTCTGCGGTGGCTGCAGAGCAGCAGGCATCCCCCCCACGGGAGGCAGTGGGACTGATTCCTGCCAGAGCCTCGACTGGGGTCCCCTGGGTGAAGCCTCTGTGGGTTGTTTTCCTCCTGCCCCAAGCAGACGCCGGCACCAAGCCGGGCACCGCAGCACACGGCAGGGCAGGCACACTGCGCCTGCTGGGTCCGTCCTCCAGGTGCAGCACATTGCAGCTACTCCCTCCATGGTTGTTTCTCATTGTCTATTAAAACCCTTTCCAAAATCGTGATTCCCTTATGTGTGTCTGTTTCCAGCTCAAAAGACAGATTCCATTTAGGTTGACATTGTAAATCCATCGCCCCTAACTTCCAAAGGAAGCCTCCTGTGCATGCTTTTCTCTCTCCTCTTTGACCCAAGGGAAGGCATCGTGCTGTTTGGAGGCACAAGGCTCACTTCTGCAAGGAACCTGTTTTCTGCTGCGGCTGTGTGTTTTGCCACCTGCTAGTAAATGTCAGAGCAGAGAAACAAACCACTTACATGCTACCGGTACTTGTGCTCCTACACGGGGGATGTAAGAGCCAGGCCAGGAACACCACGTACAGACACTGCAAGGATGAAAATAAAGACACATCATTAAAGGGCATAAAACCAACGTGCCTCACTTGTCTTTTACGTGACATAACAGGGGGAGATGTGTTAAAGCCCTGTAAGTGGGTTTTGGGACGCAAACACAGTCTGACAGGAAAACCGTTTTCCACAAAGTTATATTCACTCAGAGCCAACATACTATTGATTTTCTTCCTGCAAAAGAAGTGCAGAAAAGCAGGAGCTGCACACCAGTGACCAGTGACTAGCACATAGAAGGTGAATAAGAAAAAATAAAAATAAAAATCTGAAAATTTTATTCTGTATGTAAGCCTGGAAATGCCACTATGTTCCACAGTTAATGTAGACAACAGAAATGTTGGTGCTATATGAACTCATAAGTCCTTTAATCTTACGCAAGGCGCTGGACTTTCCTATAGAAGCAGTGGTCAGGTTGAACTTTGCTTACACATAATTTTTGGCTCTCTAATTTCTATCTGAAGGCTGTCAGCCCCCACTCTCTCCTCGCTGGGTGCTGGGAAGCACAGACCGAAGCTGGTGCCACCACAGCCAGCACCACCCTTAGGGATGGACAATGCGTGGGGGCCACTCTGGTGTCACAGGGCTCTGCCTGGTGCACTCCTGAGCCTCCCCCTGCAATGAAGGGGTTGTTTTGTTCTGTGGCCTTCTTTAGCTACTGGGAAGAAGGCTGGGGGCAGGACTCAGAGCACAGCCTCCACCTCTGGCAATCACCACACATGGGGAGCCACCAAGCCAGGCTGGGTTTCCTCAGCGTTGCTTTGGCCGTGAAGTCTTTCGAGACCACCCTCACGCGCGCCCTGCAGAGCCGATCCCTGCTTGTCACACAGATGGCCACGTCAGATCCAGATCTCTCGGCTCCACACTAAGCCGCTGTTTGTAGCACCCCCTCAGCCCTCCCGGTCTCCTTTCCAAGCCGGCTGCAGTAGTAACCCCCCAGACACAAAACTGTTCAAGTACGGGAGCACATCCATCAGCACGACTAAATGCTGTTATTGGGGTGTGTGTGTGGATATCATCCTCAAGGCAAGAACGGAGGGATGTAAGTAGTTTGAACATTAAAAACATGCTAAGATAAATTGTAGCAGGTGAATCAAGTCCCTGAGGAACAATATTTTGACAGCAGTCTTCCAAGAAAATTCTGAAGTGCAATCAATGTAATCAATACTCTACTCAGACACCTTCGCCCATCCATCCAATCTGTATCGACTGCTGGAAAATCAGATTAGCCTTATTTCATCAACCCAGCTCAAGGCAACATTTACATTTTTAACCCAATGCAGTGTGCTCACTGAAATGCTCTCCTAAGACAGGTGATGAACGATGCTGCGGAGGCCTCCCATCCCTGTCACCTGGCTACTGCCACCTGCCATGGAGAAAATAAGTGGTAATTGGCAGCCTGGCCATGTGGCAGAGTGATGGAGTTGTTTGGGGAGACTGGGCTGGTGACTCCCTGCAGATCAGCAAGAGCAAAATGTCCTCTGCCAGGCCTGAGGACTCCTGTGCAGCAGTAGGCACTGCGAAGCCTTGTGTCTTTGAGCTGACACCTCAGTGGTTTCTTTCTTGGCTAACTTGTTTGCTAATCAGGTTGCACAATTTCCTTTTTCTGCCATTGTCCTTCCTTCTGGCTCAGCTCAGTGCATGATTCAGTAAGCTGGATTAATCATCTTCATAACAAATTCTGAGTCTGCTTCACTGCCGAAAAACTTCTTGCTGACCAGCTCCTGCAGCTAAAGCATCCACAATGGGAAAAAATAAATAAAATAAAATAAATAAAATAAAATAAAATGAGTCTTTAGATTGTAGGTATTTTTTAGAATTCATTCCCATGCTACGGCACCTTTCTGAAGAAGCAGACAAAAGCAGCAGAGGACTGTTTTATAAATATATAAAAGATGTGGCCTTCTAGAAAGACATCCTTCACATATCATGCTGCAGAGATAGAGCAGAATTTAGCTATTATACACCAAGACTGTTGGCACATTTGCCTTACCCCTAAGGAAATGACATTGCCTTGTAGCTCACCTTTTACGGTACATGCTTTTCTGCCCATGCAATTCATTATTCAGTAGTCGATCTCCTAAACAGTCTAAGGCTGATGTCCCTAGGAAATGAGTTTTTTAATATTCTTCTTGATGAACATGTGCTTCGTGGCACCTGAAAATAGATGTACTATTTTTCTAGGCCCATTGCATATTTTACCTATTGAGCCATACATTTTAGTGGATGCATTTTGCTATGTGCTAAGTTGGAAAACCAATTTAAGCAGTCATTTGACTGACAAGATGATTATTTGTCCTCCTACATACCCTCCAAGTACAAAGTCGGATTTATAGCTTGCTACTTTACATCGTTCAAAAGCCAAGGAACAGGGAACACATTGCCTTATCAGTTCTTGGTAGGTGAGCACAGGAACGGCAGTGTACCTCATAACGAAGGCTGTCGGGATGTACGGAACAGCAGCTCCCACAGTTAAGCTGTTGGTGGGTTAAACCTGTTCGACCTTCATGGATGAAGAGCGAGCTGTGCAGGGCCCTGTACTGCCACCACATCTGATGTGGGCAGCGGGACCAGCAGTGGGGCTCCAGCTTGGTTGTCTCACGAGGAAGGCTCCAGCCCTGGCCACTCAGTGCTCTCACTGCTAACGCAGGTTTCTGGTGAAAGAAGCTGCAGAGAAGGCCAAGGGATGCCAGTGTCCTAAAAATATTCAGAACTGCTAAAATATTTGGCTGCCTAAAACCAGGCATCTACATTAAGCTATCTCATTTTTCGAAGTTAATGAAAATGTTGAAAACATTGGGCTTTGCACTGCCTTTTCCATAGAAATAGAATAACTTTCGTTCCTGATAACTTTCCAAAGCTTTCCTTACAAGTAGGGAAAACTGAAGGCAGTAGCTGGAGCCACACAAGAGCAGATTTGCTTATCTCTGACCCATAGTACATTTATCATTACATTAATATGTTATATGAATCAAAAAATAAGTTTCTTCAATTGAAAGAAAAACAACCCTCAACACATTTTTTTCATACACATTTTGAAGTTGTTTTTAAAGGTCTTACATAAAAATGAAGTACAAGCTGAAGGTAAGCACCATCCCTAGATGAAATAAACTGTAATAACTTTTGAAAATTTCCTTTCTGTTTAGCTTCTGGATTTTTTTTTTTCTCCCTTTTCAGGAACCTGCAGTCTGCTTTATTCAAAAGAGTTTCATTTTTGAGGAAAATAATATTTTTTCAAGAAAACAGAAGATCACCCACTTCTTTTAGCCCAGAAAGCAGAAAACAATCTCATTTCTAGGTGTTTCTGTAGCCGACAGCATCTGTAACAGGGTTTCTGCCTTTCTTCGTGCAAGAGAATTACTGAAGAATTAAAAATAATACAAACGTACTGAGACGGCACTACAGTTCAATGCAAACTATTCTACATTAAAAATCAAGCATTCTCATCACTAGAAAAGCACAGTGAATCCTATCAAGTCTGGCAGGGATCACGAGCATGTTGCAGCATGCAACAGCCGCAGGCTGGTCCCCAGAACGACCCACTTGGCTTCCTCCACCTGTGATTTGAAATTCGGAATGATTTTCAATTTAGTAATGCTGGCAGAGCAGTTCAGCTGACTTTTAAAGTTCATTTCCAGAATACAGGCCAATTTAGCAGGTAATTTGCTGAGAGCGTTCCCCTGATTGCAGTCTGTTTTTCTGTCCATTTCTGAGAGCATGATGAGAGCAGCAAGGCGGAGAGCAGCACCAGTCACCCCAGGCAATACCCTCTAAGCATGAGATGTGACTCTAAGTGGACATATTAAAGCATTGAGATGCCAATTATCTACTTCACTTTAATGAAAATTATTCTTTTCATTTGCAGGGTGATTCTTCCCCAGACCTGCAATTGCCATTGCTCTGATGCTAGCACCAAGTCATGAGACATGAATCACGGTGCCGGAGAACTGCTCCCACAAAGTCTTCCATGCTCTCGAGTCTCACCTAACGTTACAGTGCTCGTAGGAGACCGATGACTGCACATATCTGTCAGATGGAGCAATGCACGAGGGACTTCTTGGTGAAACATCTGCATGTCTCCTCTGGAGCCCAACCTACACGGCCAGATGCCTGCAGCACGAGCCAAGGTTCCCCCAGGTCCATCTCTCCCCGGGGAGCACTGGCTCCTCTCCCCTGCTATTGGGCACCTCACAAGTCATTTTCTGAGTGGGTTTCAGAGCATTAGCTGTTACAGGGAAAATATGTTGATTTTATTTCATTTTGGTCTCACTCTTTGCAGAGCTGTAGCAAAGTTTGTTATCACTTGCCTAACCGTGCTCTGCTAATAAATGCATAGAAAACAATTTATGGTGAGAAATCTGATCACACTGAGCTTGGTAGGAGTCCACCACAACCAGCATCTCCCATACTTTGTTCTAATCTTCAGAGTCCATGTCTGTGAAATAGGGCCTGTCCTTAAAGAAAGGTCTGCAAGTTCCCTCCTGTTTCTAACGCGTCTTTTTAATCTTGTGTTAAAATCTGCCTTAACTGGGCACTAAGCTCCTAAGCCTTTCCACAGTTCCTAGAAAATATTTCATTATGTTCCTACGCTTAAAATAGAAAAATTGCTCAAGATTTTGGTGAAAACAATGTAACTGTAACAGGATGCTTATAGCTACCATGTGGGAGTTCAGTGACACAGCCCCAGGACCAGCTCCATGCCTGGAGGCAGCGAGGTGCGTCTAAAGCGGGGTTATTAGAAAAGAACAGAACCCAAAGCACCCAGCATAAGTGAGAGCTGCAGTCACATCCAGAGACCCAAGGCAGCTGCTTTGACCTCCTGATGCTCTCCAGGGCATGCACAGGCACAGACCAGGGCCCCACCAGCCCCGAGAGGACGCCGGCTCCCGTTGGTGGCAGCAGCAGCCTCTGCACCATTGCTCATTCACATGGGCACATGCAGAACGAGCAAGCGACTTAGGAGAGATTGCAGTGTAAACTGTTGTTCAATTTCCATTCCTGTTACCATCACTCATCTATTTTGCTGCCTGTCTGCTGCCTCCCAGGCCTGATCTCCAGAGAGATTTTCTGCTGGGGTGATTTCTTTTCTGCAGGACTATCTGCCGTTCTCGGGTTGACTGTGCAAGTGGAAATGAAATTCTGCTGAAACAGATTCATTAGAAGAAGATTAGTGAGATTAGCTGAGCTGTAACTGTGTTGTGCCTTCCCTGTGTGCCCGAATGCAAAGAATCACTCTGCAAATGACAGAGCGAGGGGCTCGTGGGTCTCCGGGAGCTCGGCCTGCTGGGGCCCTGTCAGACAGCTATTTACCAGCAAACAGATGTGGTGCCATCTTCTACAGGCTTCTGTTGCCATACACTCACTTGCACACAGAAAAAAAGGATTTTTGTGGCAGGTGAGAGGCCTCCAACACGCACGGCACCGAGCTGCGGGCACCCACCCCCCCGGGGCACTGCTTTGCCCAGGGAAGGAGGGCTCGGGCCTGCTGCTGCCCCTGCAGGCCCGAGGCAGAGAGGGGGGAGCTGTGCTTCGCAGCTTCGCACCCCAGTGGACGAGAAGCAAAATCCCAGCTCCCGGGCACACGTGCTGTGTTTCTTCGCTACCTAGCTGGTGCTGTTGCTGCCTGAACCGTTCCCTGCAGGTAGTCTCTGGTGCAAGTTGACCCTGTGCTCCCCGAGCTCTCCAGAGCACCCCAGGTTTCTGGGGCTGCCTCAGCGGCTCACAGCCATCAGGCGATCGGTTTCCCACCTCAGGCTCCACACAGACTGTGGTACTCAGCTGTGTGTGTTCACCGCCACCTGCAACACTCTGCCTGGCCGCCACGGCACTGCCCGCCTTGTCCCTTGCACCCAGGCGGAGGAGGAATGGCAGCGAGCAGTGAGCAGCAGGGAAGAGGCAGACGGGGAGCTGCTGCCCTTCCTGTCTCAAAGCACATGTGCAATCCACGACATTCAATATCAGCAAACACAAAGCTAGTGTAAGGAAGGCTCACCAGTGCCTTGGGCTCCACCAGCACCTCAGGCACCCATGTGTGGGGTGCCGGACCCTGGGGCACCCTGCGTGCTCCAGAGCCAGAGACTGCGCCTGCATGGACATGAGCAGGCCACCAAAGGGCCTTGCAGGAGGCATTTGTGTCCCTTGCTCTCATCCGGATCTGTTCAGCTTCAGCCAGCTCTCTAGCAGACTGCAAACAGGATCACAAGGGCTCTGCTGTTTTGGCTGCATTTCTGGAGAAAGTGAGCCTTTGCGGGGCTTGGAGGAAGGTTATCAGCCATTTAGGAACGAGAAAGAATCAGGGATGTTAAAACACTTAGGAGAGTATTTAGGAAATATGTTTCATTACAGTATATGCAAACTCCATTTGCAGCTTGAGCACACAAGAGTCTTTACAAGGGGAATTTACTGCTGGAGATAATGAGCCCGTTTTCACCAACATGTAAATCTGCCCGCTGCTTGCAGGGGCTGGTGAACAATCAGAGCTCAGATCATCACTACTGAGTGCTTTGCTAACAGTGTAAACAGCAATGGCATTTGGAATTTTGTTTAACAGAGGGTGGAGATTTAAGTCATTTTTACAATATCATCTAACGCAGAGTAAGCCTCTGCAGATCATACATCACTACTCTGGCAACAGTCTGTAATGTCTTTAAGCTACATCTTTAAATTATGAATAATACCTATTAAAAAATCATAACTCTTATTTGTGGTAAGCATCTCTGAGCAATCAGAATAATCAGAGCATATTTCACAAATGCAGTATCTGTCCACATCCCGCGGTACAGTTTGTAGGATTGGCACACCCATTACAACAGTTCATTGCACCTCTTAAAACCAACAGGCTGAAAAGTGCTTCCCAGCAATGATCTTCCTGCTTAGGAAGCAAGTTAAGTTCCTTCCAAGCCTACAACTGAGCATCTGAGAGCATGAGAAGTGAGGGGTATGCAAATGTTAAGAAAGTCCTCTGTAAATTTGAGAAAATGATTTTATCTAGGCAAAGATTGGCTTATCTTGGCTCAGGTAGCTTACTTTCAGATAACATGAGATGAGCGTGATGTCTCCTTTCTGTCCCCATAGTCACCAGGAAGCTCTAGGTAAGGTCTGAGCTGCATCCACCGTATGGTGAGACCCTTTTGGGTGACATCCTGGAGGACATCAAGCTTCTAAACCCTAAAGTGCAATCCAGAAACCCACCCTCTGGAACACAGAAGTCTAGCCATGGGCCTCAGCTTGCTTCACACACACAGGCTGGTAAGCTTTGAACCAAATACCCACCGTCACCGCCTGCATGAGAAGCACGCCTAGGTGGGTGAGCTTCCTCAGCCAGTGCCACCAGTCCCTGGGTGCTCTGGGGCAAAGACACCCGGCACAATGGGGCAGAACCATGGCACGGCCACAGTGGTACCTCCCACAGGGGGCTCTTGGGGTCCTGCTCCCCCCATCTGCCTCCAACTGCTGGCTCGGGGGGTCTGGAGGGCAGGCACAGCCACGACCCCAGCGTTTCTCTGATCGCACCAACTGAAGGCAGCAGCTGGCCTTAATGCAGGCTTTTCCTCTAACCACTTTTCTTCTAATCAGCTGCATAAAGGCCAACCACGACCCGTGCACCACAGAGCAGGATGGAAAAGCTGAGCTGAACTGCCAAGTTGCAACCAATTTAACCTCAGTAGTTTCGTTTTCTGACTGCCTCAGAAAGAATGGATATGTATAAATAAAGGAGCAAAGTGAAGACCATTAGCAGAAACAGACTTTATGAGATTTCACACACCTTTATCAGGAATCCGTGCTGCACTCGATGTGGGTGCTGCAGTTGGCGGTCCGAATCGTACGGGCCTGGCTCCTGCCTGCAAGGACTGTCCAGCTGCGAGAAAGCCGGCTTTGAAAGCTGCACCCAGACCTGCCTGTTTTCCATGTGCACCGATGTCCGACAGCGTAACAACAGACTGAGGGGTTCGGCATACTGATGCCAGTGAGGCACACCACGTTTTCCAAGGCTGTAGCACTGGAGGCTCCCTCCTGCTCTGAGCCCACTCCCCAGGCAGCCATTTCATATAATCCTGTCCACAATGCAGCTGACCACAAGGTAGTCCTCGCGATGAGCTGTGAGGACAGGAGACCAGCCTCTGTTGGGCCACAGAGCTCCTCCAGAGCAGGACTGAACCCCAGGCAAACGTCCTGCTCACCACCTGGAGAGCCAAGCGTCCTTTTGTTCTCCGTTATCTGGTCCCAGGAACCTGCCACTGCTTTCTCATGAGCAGGAGCTCCGTCCCTCCCAGAACACATTAACCTGGAACAAGGTTAAAATGCTTTATTGAGAAGGGGTACGAGGTGTTCAGTCCTGTGAAGGTGTGGGAGTTCCAGAGCCTGGTTAGTGGCCTCCTGCAGCAAGCACTAGGCTGGCATGCCCAAAGGCATTGCTGCTGTACCACTGGTACCTCAAAGCACCAGGACAAGATGTAAGTGCCTCTGGGTTTCTGCAGCACATAGAAAATAGACCAGTTACACCGTGGGACCACTCTAGGCTGCTGAAGGAGGTGCTCCTTGGGTATCAGTCTTAGGTATCGGTAGGTCTTGGTAACGCAATAATTTTTGGATGTCTCTCATGTGTTGATGGCCAGTCTCCCTTTCTGGCAGCTCATTTTTCCCCTGAAGAAGCCAGCTGATGACATCAGGCTCATCTGTTTGGAACGTTAACTCTCTGTAATTCTCACTTTCTTGGTGGGCCTTTGCCATAGAAACCTGCCGTAGCAACAGGGAGGCAGAGCAGCAGCGGCTCAAGCCAGAGGCATTAATGAGGCAGCCCCAGCCACTCTGCCCGCAGCATCAGCTCAGCTGGGCATCACTAACACATCAGCGTTTCTAGCTGTAAGAAAAATCTCAATTTTCTTCAGACAGGATCTTCTGTGAAGCTATTTCATTCGCGATTGCAATGGCGGGCGTCCTGTCGATGAGGAGCGCATTTTAGTAAACAAATCATAACCTTTTATTCCCTATTACCCGACGCCTGATCACCTCCCGTTTCCTCATTGGCTGAGCACTACAGGTTCACAAACCACTCAATGCTCCTCTACATCATATATGTACAATTTTTCTTTTTTTTCAGCCCTTTAATTTCTCCTTTGTTGTGTTTTGAGAACTTGTGATCTTTGTTTTACTGTTCTCACACTGCTCGTCCTGTTTTTCGCAAGCTTCTACCTTATTTTGGAACAGTGAGGCCTTCTACTGTCCACCTATCTTCTTAGCATTTCTCCTTACTATGACTACACAACTACCTTGGAATAAAGAAAAAGAATTCTCTACTGCAAAAACACAACTTTGTTTCTCACAATTCCCCCCTCTTCTTTTATTACTTCTATTGTTGTTTTTGCACCTCTTCACATACCACACTCTTGAGTTTTTCCAACATTAAGGTGCAATATTCTTCTTCAGATGTCACGGGGGATGACAGATACACAATGCCTTTATTATTACAATACCAACAAATAGTTGTTTGAGCCAATGCTATTCAGGTAACCATGAAGTTAGTTTCTCCCAAATGTTTCTAAATCCCCAGGAACTGTCATCTTGAGCTACTCTATGTAGGATCTTGTTGTGTTTTTTATTTGTTTTTTTCCCAAATATTTTTGAGATCAGTCAAATTCGTCCCATTTGATCTACATATTTATAGCAACTAGTATAAATTACAGTGCACGCTCCTCCTTATGAGGTTATTAATAAATCTAACACTATTTGATTCTAGAGTACTATTTTTGCAAACTTGTCAATCTTATTTTCTAGTTCTTCAATTATAGCTATTTACAATAGCGTTTTCTAATTCATACACCATTCATTTTTTTTCCCCCTAGGTTTACTAATTTTTCAAGTATCTACATAAAGCAGAATTAATTTTCATTTTCGAAGTAGTAAAACTCAATGATGTCAGTTGGATATTAGAAAACAGATATTGAGAAAATAGATTAAATATTAATAATATTTATTAAATTAATTGATAAATATTAATAAAATATAAATAATAGATAATAGATTATAGATAATATTAATAATGTAGAATAGATAAGAAAGAGCAGTCAGGTGTTGGGACAGGTTGCCCAGGGAGGTGGTGGAGTCACCGTCCCTGGGGGTGTTGAAGGAAAGGTTGGACGGGGTGCCTGGGGACATGGGTTCTTGGGTGACATTGGTGGTAGGGGGATGGTTGGACCAGGTGATCCTGGAGGTGTTTTCCGACCTTAATGTTTCTGTGATTCTATGTTACGCTGATGAGAGGCTAGAGCCTGAGCTGGAAAACATCGTGTGGAACACGGGAGGTGCAGGGCAGTCCCTGTGGTCAAGGGGCTGCCTTTCTCTCAGGCAAGCCAAATGGCCCAGGGGAGCCAGCCCCAGAAAAGGGGCCCTCAGCCCCCCCAGCCCTCCTTCTGCCACGTGAGGGCATCTCCCAGGCTGCTCCCAACACAGCCGCCTTTGGCCACGTGCGAGCCACTTCATCACAGAGGCTTGCTGAGGTCACAGTGGCCACCACTGCCTCGTGGGCCCTATAAAACAGGCCCCCTGCTGCTGGCCCGCCACTCGCTGAGCTACTCGGAGACTAGAGGCAGCAAGGCGAGAAGCGGCTCTGCCTGGTGTGCGAGGACAGCCATGCCATGCAGAGCAGCAGCAAGAAGGAAGGCAGCTTGCAAGGAAACGTGTCATGGGCAGAGATAGGGCGCCAGCAGCACCAGATACAGCAGGGCTTGAGGGACCTCTGGTGTGCAGCCCACAGACACATACCAGCAATATCATTGGCACTGCAGGCGTGAAAATCAAGCCGACAGCGGTGTGGGACCTCAGGGTGGAACAGGTCAACCCCCTGGTGCGGCACCCTGGCCAGAAAACATGCCGAATCAAAGACATCCTGTTCGGGCAGTCCCGGGCAAAGACTGGCTCATCCTCCTGCCCAACACCGTGGAGCCCACGGAGCTGGATCCACCAGAAGATATGGAGGAGGCAATGGAAGTGGATCCACCACAGCCAGAACGGACCTGGGACTACCCTGGCACGTCTTCACTCTGTGCCATCAGGAAGCACAAACTGCAGCACAGGAGTGCCCGGCCAGCTCCCTACTCATTGCTCAGGCCCCATCCCAAGCATTAGCGTGGAGCCCCCAGATCTCACGGACATCCCGCAGGTTTGCCTGCAAGATGTCCTGGCAATAAACCACTCTTGCCAGTTCTCAGGGGTTGTGTGAGTGCTTCTTTCCCATCCCCCAGCCCTCGTGCAACAGGTGGCATCTCCTGCACAGAGCCTCGAGGAACAGCACAAGAGAGGACACAGCTCCCTTCGGGATGCCGGAGGAGTCCCCGAGGGCCACCTGCACCTTTAACACTTGTGAAAATAGACTGAGGGGTGAAAATGGGAGTGTGTAAGTGATTATAGGTGGCTAATTTCTTATATTAGGAGTGAGTTTCTATATCTGAGTAATTGGTAACGACAGACATGGGGAAGGCTGAGGTACTCAGCAACGTCTTTGCCTGCGTCTGCACTGGTAGATGGGCTTCCCAAGTCTTTCATTTCCCTGAACCCATAGATGGAGGCTGGGGGATCAAAGTCCCACCCGCTGTAAGTGAAGAGCAGGTTCAACGCCACCTGATGAATCTGAACAAGTACAAGTCTATGGGACCTGATGCCATGAACGCCAGGGTCCTGAGGGAACTGGCTGATGGAGTTGCCAAGCCTCTCTCCATCATAGCTGAAAAGTCCTGGCATTGGGCGATGTCCCCAGGTATAAGTCCATCCTTTCTCAGCCGTTCTTACCGTTGTCTCAGGAGTCAGGAGCACTTGGAACAGTCCGTCCCACTCAGGCTGCAGTTTTAATTCTCTCCGTGTTCACATCAGATCCCAATCTCCTGCTCGGAATGGATGGATCAGGACTTCCAAGGGTGGGGTTTGAGCTAACAGTCCACGGCTCCTGAGAGATGACAAAGAGGATGACAGCCCGAGTATATAGTTCTTAAGAAAAGCATCTTTTGTCTCAAAAAACTGAGGTAATCCATTCCCTTTGTCCATGTACAGCAATCCAAATAGTATTTCATATGGTGAAACTCCCACATCTTTTCTTGGTGCAGTTTGAATTCGGGGAAGTGCCGAAGGTAAGCACTTTGTTTGGGGAAGCTGAGTTTCAATTGCTTCTTTACTGTCTGATCCGCTCCATCCTTCCAGAAGAGGAAGGATGCCAAGGAGTGTGAAATTTCCACTTAATTCTTAGAGTCCACGTTAGCCCTTGCAATATTTCTGACATAAAGTGATTTCCTTGATCAGAGTCAATATTTTCAACAATTCCATACCTGGGAGATATTTGTTCTAGAATTACTTTAGTTACAATGTTTGCAGTAGCAGATACTGAAGGGAAAGCTTCCACCCACCCTGACAAATAATTGACCAAGACTAGTAAGTATTTAAATCTACCTACTCTAAGGAGTTCTGTAAAATCTTGTACAGTCTAGTTCTGTCAAATTCCTGTACATTTTGGAAGTGTTGAATTCCTGGTTCTCGCCCCCCTTGGTCTGACTGCAGATAATTTTCCTGTTTACCTTTTGACATACTGCACCACTCCTGCATACTTGTTCAGCCGGAGTATATATATTCCTACACATACATATTTCCATAGCACAGCGTCACACGTTGCTTGAATTCCCCAATGACCCTCTTGATGTAAAACAGTTAACATTTGCCTCATTAGGACTTTATTCAGCATTTCTCTCCCATCAGGGAGTATCTGTTTTCCTTTGGACTTCGTCACTCCTAATTCCTTAAAAACCTCTTATTTATAACAGCAATCTCTCCTCCTTCTTCCACTCTGGATACTCCTATTTGAAGTGGCCGGCCTGGCCACACTTAAAACATCTTCTCAAAGCCTGTCCCTGCTAGGATTTAGGCCACAACACAGGTAGCTTTCCCTGTCTGCCATTCCTCTGTCTCTCTTCCTCTCCTTGCCATCCTGGGCCCTCTGTCTCCCCCTCTGCCTCACTGCCCAGCGCGCTGTGAATACCATTTGTTTTGCTCTCTGCTTTTCCTTCTCATCCCCCCTCCTGGCACACACCTTCATACTACCGGCACTGTTCACTCCATCCTCCCACTTTCTGGAGCTTTTTCTGTATATCTGGCCAGGCTTTAATTACAAAATGAACTTTAAAGAGCCCTTGGGCTACTGGGTCCTCAGGATTCATCCCCGAGTACTTTCTAATTCTGACCCCGAGTCTCTCATAGGATTTCTATGTCGTGGGTTGTTATTATTGCAGTTAGATAAGAAGATATTTCTGCTCTATCAGAATTACTCTCAGTCTGGGGGGGGCGTTAGTTCTTTCCCATTCTTGCATAGCTGCCCACTGAATCATTCCCCTCCTAAACATTCTTCTCCAGGGAATAACATACTCAGGATTGACATTTGACTGTTCTGCTGGGCCCTCAATTAAAGACTTCATTTCCTTCTTAAAGCTCCTAACCGCTCTGCTGGTGAGGGGAGAGTGACACCGGCCCCGTGTCGGCCCTGCACGGCCCCAAGGCCCACCAGGACCCCCGCCCGCCTCCACTCGTTCCCCCCCTCACCCCCGAGGACTGTTTAGCACCACTTTGAAACGGCCCTTCAATGTAAGTGCAGAAGTGCAGGTGGCCTGGCTTACCTACGCAACACGCCCGCGGGAAATTCTTGCAGCTGTAGTGCCCTAGCACGCCCAGGGTGATTTCTGGTGTTTGTTACCATGGGCACAACATGGGCACTGGAGGAGCCGAGAGGAAAGGATGGGATCTGAAGCATCTCAGCATGGGCTCCGGAGTTGCTCTGCACAAGCGAGAGAGAAACAAGAAGATTGACTCAAGAGCCTGAAAACAACCCCATGCGCTTCGTGGGGAAAGAACACCCTGACCAAACCATGTCTGAGCAGCCTGAGCCCAGAGCCAAGCCAAAGCCATGCTTCCCTTGCAGAGCCTGCTCGTGTCCTACCAGCATGGAGTTCAGGTCTCCTGACAAGACGTCTCCGCAGCTGCATCCCCTCTGGAGAGCCAGCAGGACGACCTGCACATCCCGGCACTGGGATGGGCACATGCTGCCATCGCCGGCCTGAGCATCCTGTATCTTTCCGCTCTGACTCATCCCATCACAAACACACCTTGCACGCTGCTGCCAGCCTCACACCATGACTCACACGTGAACCTACACCTCCGTCACTTTAAATCCTTCCCTGCCAGGTCTTTCGTTATCTGCTCTGCTGCCTCTGGGATAATCATCCAGAGGAAGAGCCCCGGTGGCCTGCATCTCCAAATGCCTCCTCTGCTCACCGATCAGCATCAGGGCATCAATAACTGCTAGCACCTGACCCGAATTTACAAACCTGGCTTGTAGGGAATAGGGAACAACCGCCTCACCCAGCCTGTCCAGAATCTGCAGAATTTTTGTTATATATAAAAACACAATTGGCCAAGAAAATACTTCCCTGGTTTTGTTTGTTTATTTGCTAGTTTGCTATTTTAGTTTTACATTTTAATGTTTTCTAACTTTTGCCCAGTGATTAACATTTCTGCTCCAAGATGAGCAAGCGTTTGTTTTAACGTTCTGACTGAAACTCGGCCCTGAGAGGGTTCGAATTAAAGCACACTCATTCAACACCCAATCGAAGAACCACAGGCTTGACTAAATGATTCATTCCTTATGTTTGATCTTGAATACATTTGGATATTTGGTTTGATAAAAGGCTGCAATTTATGAAGTCTGTTTTCTTCTAATATAAAGACATGAATCTGCACTTTTAGATGAATATTTACTGAATGAAGTCTGTTTTCTCCTAATATAAAGACACGAATCTGCATTTTTATATGAATACTTACGGAATTAAATAAAGGAATCAGCTTTTACTGTACACATAATATTCTCACACAGATCTATGAGTAACTGCACATAACAAAGTTCACGGAAGAATCGAACATGCTAAAGGTTAACCTGAAATGTATCTTTTACCATCAAAAAGAGAAAATTTCAACATTTAGCATATTCTGGACATGAAGTTGAAAGTGACTATTTGTGCCTAAGAAACAGGCAATAAGGATGTGAGAAACAACGATGGTCCTGCCTGAAGAAAATTATTGAGATTTTTCTCACAAGGATAAGATGCACAAGCCTGCAACAGGATGTGGCCATGAGTCTCCGTATTTTAATCAGTTGCTAATCAGGTAATCCAACTGAGCAGTTTGCTTTGGAAATTTAAAACAAAGCCCCCCAGTTTCCGCCAAATGAAGCTGATCTGTTAAGTACACTGGGGAGAACCTACTTTTTATTTATCCATATATTTTCCCAAGAAGCTCTAATAAAGACAGGAAAAACTTCAAAAGTCACCCAACTCCAAACTGCTCCTAAAGAGCTGAGATTTCAGCGTGGCTCTTCTGCAGCCACCCCGAGCACCGAGGAAGTGAAGATGCCCTCAGCACCTCCCCACTGGCCCTCAACAAGGCTACAGGTGGAGAATCTTTCTGGCTAGCCGGGAGGCTTGCTGGAAGGTGAAGGTAAAACCTGATGAGCACTTCAAAGTTGAGTATGACTTCAAAGAGCCCTGCTGGGGGACCTGCACCTGCAGCTTTTCAGGCTTTGGCGCTGTTTGACTGTTTATCATGAAACCATTCATTCAGCCAGCCCTGTACGATAAGTCCTTTAATGGATCTTAGGGTGAAAAAGATCCAGCCTGCAGACATCAAAAGTAAAACTGCAATCTGTCTTTCTTAAAGGAAGCTTTGATATACCTTAAAATGCCGTATTTTCGGAGGTGGTTTATTATCCAGCCTTTTATCCTTCCTGGGGGCTTTTCAAGACTTAATAAATCCATGAGTTCCCATTGACCAAGCACAGCAGGTGCACATCCAGGAGCATCTCACTGGAGCATAGTGTGGCTCTGGCAATCTGCGGCTGCAGCACCGTGCCCAGGGTGTCACTGGAAAGCCTTCTCATGCGGCTGTAAGTCTAAGAAGCTCACATCACAGAAATGTCTGCAAAATTTTCAACGAGCCTGGTTCTCAATGATTCAGTGAAACTGCTTTTTCCCACCAAGGACTTGGCTCAGTGTCATTAGATTTCAAAAACTAAATTGAAATATATAAAAAGCTTTCCTGGTTTTCTGCCCATCCTTGTTATATAGCCTCCATTACCACAGTATTGAAGTGCTTCGTGATTTTTAACATACTTATGCTCACAGTACCTCACAGGGATGGAGAAGTGATGTTTTCTTTCTTTTACAGGTTGGAATCCAAAAGGACCAGGCTCCAAAAACAAGACTCTCAAACTCTTGCCTTGAAGTACCCCTGAAAACCCACCGAGTCCTTAGTCAGAAGTTTAATTGTCTCGATGCTTGGTGCTGTCATCTTCCTTTCTGGGTACTTTCTGGGTACTAGAGTGCAGGAAAACTCACCCACCAGAAGATCAGTGCTTAGGATAAGAAAGAAATCAGATGCTCTGAAATTATGAAAGCAAGTCAAATCACACAATCCTGTTTAGGGCAATCTGGCACATCCACACGATTTCTCCAAACAAATAGGCCTCTTTGGACCATGTGGAAATCTGTTGATTTTTTCCCTGGGCATGATCAACACCCAGGCCAGCATGTGTCCATTGGAATATTTTAATCCTGCTCACCCTTAGTGGGCAAAAGTAGCAGAAAGTTATAGATGAAAGGGATATTATGTGGTTGTGTGACTGTCACATAATGGAACACTCTCTCCGAGTAATTGCGTAAAGAGCAATTTTGTGGGTTTTATTGAATAACTCAAGATAATTTAAGCCTTCATAAAAGGATAATGAAAATAAAAAATAACTCTTTTACAGGAAGCTGTCTCCTCATATACAGAATGCTAGAGGCACAACATTTATGAACGTATTTTAATTTTAACATTTTTCAGAAAACTTTGCAACATTTTAAATGGAGGAAATTTTGTTCAAATTACCCAATTATTCATACCACAGCCACAAGTTCTGAATGCTGTGCATATACAGTGCGTAGCTGAATTCAGCATACACATGATATACGTGCATAAAGGAAAGGAAAATCCCTGTTCCAAAAAATATTTCCAACCACCTAAGAGAAGGGGATCAGAGAAACTTCTTTGTTCACCAGGTTTGTCTCCTTACTACCTTACCTACACCTGCATCAGCTTCCTCCACTCATATACTCAGCAATTTAAAAATCTGATTCTTGCCCCATACGCTCCTAGTAGAGGGCTGTTGCAGAGCTACTCCAGGATCTCATCAATATCATCTAAAGACTCAAAATGCAGAAGTTACGTACAGTTACTTCTCCTTTTTGGAAGGGGACAAATAGCATCAAGAGATCCAGCCATTTACCCTGATCTACCCAGAATCTCTGTGGCAGAGCTGGAGAGTTGGTGTTGGGTCTCCTGCCTCCCAGTCCTCACTTAGCCAAGCAACAACAAGAGTTGTTAAACGTGCCACTGAAGATGAAAGCACTGAAAACACACCCAAAGCCACAGCATTCAGATTTAAGGACTGGTCCTCTGGTTTGTTTTAGTTCTGTTGGGCTTCCCTAAGAAAACACCAACACCACATCTTTCTCAAGGTGAGGGTTTGGTCAGCAGTATTATTGTTACTCTGGTTCGGGAGAAACAAAAAGCAAACAATGACAAGCATAATTCTGTTCTCTTCTTGCAAATGCCACGCTCGGTGGCAGGGAGCCAGCCTCTGATCTCATGTACACTGGGGCAAAGCCATGGCAACAGCACTGCTGAAGCACGAGAGCATCTCCTGCTGCAGGGAGCGCGGCAGCCGCGCGTCCTCCCTCGGCAGCAGCTTGAAGCAAGACACAGCCTTGCTCAGTAAGAGCGAAAGATCTAGGTTGCTAATCAGGACCACCAGCAAGGTGCAGAATCCTGCACGGTTCGGCTTGGGCAGCGGCTGGTGCCCGCTGGGAGGTGTTGTGGGGAGCGTGGCAGTGCTGAGTCAGGCCAAGGGGAGTGACGCAGCCGCAGCGTCAGCACAGGACGAAGTTTCTTCTCTCCGGGCAGCCCTTGTGCTTGTTTTTCATCCTGCAGAGCAGGGCCCCTTTGCACCTTTCCAGACAGCAGCTGAACTGTCTGTAACAGCAGAGTTTCGAAACGCTGTTCTTTCCTGATGTTTCTCTTGCCGCAGATGCTCTGCTCTGTTCAGCGCCAATGACACAAGATGCTGTGCGTGTTGGCAGCAGCGTCAAGTGCAGCAGAGCCATAAAGAAGGCTAAGTGTAATGCAGCAGCAGGTTTGGGAGGGCAGGACAGCCTGGCTGCCACCTTTGTGCAGCAAATGGCCACACACTGGTTCCCCACGCTGCCCCAAGCCAAGCGGTGACCTGCTGTTTCCTCTCAGTCTGAGGTGGGAGGACAGGGCAGGCCATCACGTATAGGTAAGCATTACACAGGCATGTCTAACAGATCAAGTCATCACTTTTCATGCTTCATACTTTCAAGAAATCGAGCCTGTGTATCACCGCAATAATAGAGAGCATGAACGCTTCCAAGAGACACAGCTACTGCCATTAACTTGTCCCTCCCTGCCCCTCGCTGCGCCCTGCGGCCCACCAGCGGTCACCGAACGATGGGCTTACCTTTCTGACCCAGCTCTTTGCTTCTGACACCTTGCACCTCCCTGTGGTTTAAAACATGGAACTCAGTCATCTGGGTCCATCTGCTCAATTCCAGTAGTCTTCCAGGCTTGTGACGGTGATAACTTCTTTGAGTAGTCTCTTTGCACACGTGTTTCCACTTACAAAAATAAGGGATACCATATTTGCAAATACAGTAAGAACAGGGTAGATTTATAAGAAACAAGAAAATCAGGAACCGAAGAGGGTATTTGTCTCACAAACAGGGCTGTAAATCACGGGCTACCAAAATAGTTGAAACATCTTACAGTCCCATGCTAAATTACCTATCTGGCATTGTTTCATGACTCATTTCACTTGTCAGGTCTGGACAAAAAATCTTTAATTCTTAACAGCAAAGCTTAGGTCAGAGACTGAAGAGCAGAGGACTACAAGAAAATAGTCTCAGATTCAAGACCTAACAACATTTAGGGTACCGATATCAAATCTCTGGGCTTATCTGAGACACTCAAGATTTGTTGGCACATCCCACCATTCTGATGGTACTGGCATGGTATTTTGCATCAGATTTTAGAGGCGGTACAAGGAATGAGAAATTTGTCTGCAGAATTTCATCCAGAACAAAGGAAAGAGCAAAACCAGTCTCTCCATTCAAGGCATGGCCCTAGCCTGTACTTGTTCCCGCTGCCAACACGGAGGCCTCTCAGCTCGCTGTCACGGCACACTGCTGGGCTTTCAGGGAACGTCCTCTTGGTTCCTGTGCTGCCCCCGTGCAGGCTACGTGACCTGGCACAGGGAGCATACTCACGCCTGGTCGGTCAAAGGAGGGAAGAGAGAGTGTGCCGTGCATCTTGCATCCTCTCGAGTTGACATCTGCTCTCCTTAATTTAGGTAGATTTGCAAGCATGTTCTCAGTGTGGGTCACAGCTGCCCACCAACACGTTGTTGGGATCCAGAGATATTACTGAGTTTGCATGGATTACAACACTTTTCATAGAGGAGACACAAGTACTTGACATTTTAATGGTATAATTAGCACTCATTAAAATATCTTCATTCTAAAAGCAATTGTAAGAAAGAGAAATACAGACTGGGAGCTTATAAAATTTTATCAGTTTTCTCATCTCTTTTGAGAAAAATATGCCTCAATTCATTATGCAATGGTATAGTAAATGTTGGAAAAAACCTCGTGGGTTGATTACCAGAACAGCTTTACTCCAGCCTCATTAGAAATCTAAATAACTTTCAGTTGCTCTTCTGAACAGTAAGGCTGAAGTGCAACAACAGAGTTGAAAAGTCTTTGGCTCATTAATGAATTAGCTGATTGCATTGGTTGCCATAACCAAGCATTTCAGCACAAAGCAGCAGCATTCAGTTATAAATAGAGTTGAGCAGGGTATGGCATGTGCACATTTGCATAAAGGATATGAAAGGTTGATGAGTAGTAACTGGCACTGGAATTTGCTCGGGTTCATTAAGAGCAAACTTTTGTGCAAATGTAGGGTAGAATATTGAAAAAAACACCATGCGGACTCATATTAATTAGAGGGCTAAGTTAACGACAAAGACCACAACCGAGAGTCAAAACTCAAACCCAAACTCACTTCCCACCAAAGCAGCACCATTCTCATTGCACTAGATTTACGAGATATGTAAGGAGTCAGAAATATTTTCACAGAACTTCATCCAGAACAAAGGAAAGAGCTGCCAATGGCTGGTTGCACGCCGCACGGCGTACAGACAGCATGGGCACCACCATGACATCCATCACACGCCGATCTTCATTCAGAGCAGAGAAGAGCAGCCTGCCCGACAGCCACACCGGGCAGCCCTTGCTCCAGCACGAGGCAGGGCTGTCACCTACCAAACACAACAGGGAGCCACCTGATTAAACGAGAGATTAGTTCCTCTGCCTGTGTGAATGGGAGCTTTGTGCATGGACAGCACTGCAACAGCATCAAGCCTGAATGTGTTTTAGGCTGGAGGTGGGAAACAGAGCCCAGCACAGGAATGAAACTGGCAGTATTTTTTGGACCCATGAGAACTCTATTATGTTGGCCTGGTAAGGGATGATTTCTGTGTTGCTAAAGGCCTTAATCGGAGACCTGCTGCAGTTATATTTGTCTCTCGGGTTTCAGTAGATGCTGCAACAAACATCAAGTAAGGATTTAATTATCATTATTAAGAATTGAAAACAATTGCATTAAGAACACCTTTCTGTTGAGCAGCCTCCATCTCTGTGCAATTCAGCATTTCAGTGAGCAGCCTTTGGAGGGCAGAGGACGTATGCTGTAACAAGAGAAGTCCATCAGGGCGGCTGGGACACCTCACCGTGTCTCTGCCAGGTTGTGCTGGGGCAGTGCTTCAAGGGCTGTTGTCACAGTAGGAAAAGCACCTAGAGAGGTTCTCAGCACCCACCTCAGAAGCAGAATGACCACCATGGACACATCACAGGCATGCTTTGCTAGCTCCTCTTCTTGTCCAGGATAATTTCAGAATTATTGCCAGTCAGTAAATCTCACATGAAGAACCAAGTAACCTTGAGATGGCTCCAGCACCCACCCATTCAATGCAGAGCACTACTACAACAGAAAGGATGTAGCCAGAGAGATCCAAGCTCATGGCATAAATTATTCTGCTGGCATTTCCCCCCCCCCCCCCCCATATAGTAGAGCTATGCTTCCTTTTCCCTTCTACTAACAGTGTAGACACACAAAGTTCAACATCAAGCACCTTATTTCCTTTGCAGCTGCAACGTGCTTGCATGCATTTCCTAATGCCTTCTGGAGACCGTTACCTGCCCAGCATCCCAACACCTGTGGTCCTTCAGTTCACCCATGCAATATGTTACACACAGCCTGCACAGGTCAGTCAGGCCTGCCAGCTTTTCTAGGTAGCCTAAAATTTAGGTACTCCATGTGCAGTATTGCAATGTACACATTCCCTTAGGCCCATAATCTTAATCATCCTTCGAATATTGGGCTGCTGATGTGGGATCTAGGTTTCTTTGTTTATCCCTTTTGTTCTTCTTTCTGCTCTTTGGAGTGGGTAAGTGCTTTTGGATTGATCCAACTCATTGTGCTTTTTCTTCGCAGCCTGACGCCCGCCTTTATTCTGTGCATCTCTCTCAATAGAGGAACAGATCATAGACTTGCCCGTTTTTTGCACAGCAGTTTTAAACACAGAAAAAAAGAAATGAGCTGTTCACCTGAAATGGCATATTTCTCCCTTCTTCCCATCATAAACACGCATTTTCCCCATGACAGCATGTTTCTAACTTACAGGTCAGCCTTTGGCCCAGACCTATGAGCTCCTGAGGACTAACGCATTTGCTTCTCGTCCCAGGTACAGACCCATGTAGTAAGCAAAGCACAGGTCCACACGACTTGCCGTTTGCATCTTTAAGTTAAGCGACATAGGTAACCTTGAGGAAAACAAAATAAAACAAAAACAAAACAAAACAAGACCAACCAACCAAAACCAAACACCAGAATGGCAGAACGGTGAGTAAATGAATTAATAAATCACGCTGTGGTGGCGCTGACTCCACAGGAAGGGAAGAAAACTCTTGGGAAACCATTTTGATAGTTAGGAAATAATCTTTGATCCTACTGGGAAGCCTAAAAGATCAGCTGCAGATTATAGTTTAGGATGTCGTAATGGAGATGAGCCAATATACAGCAAGTTGTGAGGTTATTATGCCAAAGTAGTAGACAGTTTTTTCAGTAGTGTATAAAGGACATTTGTGGGAAGGGTTATGAGGAGATATTTCTTAATCTTCTTAGATAGAATGTACAGTTCAAGGCATTTAGAAAAAAAAACAATAAAGAAATAACAATGGTTATTTTAAACTATTTTCTGTGTTTACAAGCTTTTAAGTGCTTTATAGAGACCACTTTAAAAAAGTGCTCTGGCTGCTGGACTGGAGAAGATCACCTTAACTATTACCTCTTTGCCAACTAAAGCTTAGCCTTCAAGAGGATAGTGCCTGACCTATTCTACCTTGCCAAATCACCCAAAGTGGGTGACCAGCTCAGGCTATCATGAATTCTTGCCCAGATTTCCCAGGATGAAGAACTTGCTTGGCAAGAGGAAACGCATCATGGATTTCCTTTCCTATGGGATGTGAGACAGCCCTGCAAAAGACTGACAGCATTCCCTAAGAAGGGCTTCTTAGAAATTATACTGAGTTGAACATAGCATCTTCATGGAGGGCTGATGGCACACAGCATGCCTACCGTGATATCCTTCCTTAGACAGCAAAACCACAGCCTCGCTCTGGAATGAAGGCAGCCAGAAAATAAGAATGTCATTGCTACCAGAAGATGTACATTACTTTATTATTAACCTTTCTCTGAAAATACCTGGTCATCTATCATATCTTAAACAATTCTAGGAGTCCAAAAGCAGTTTAGGCAGTTAATTACCCACTTGAAGTGAAAGAGCAGAGTGTTCCTGCGTACTTTCCCATAGCTCTGAGGTGCTCAGTAACAAACTAATGGGAACTCATTGACGGCTTTCTAAAAAACCCCCCAACTCTGGAAAGAGCAAAGAGAAACTGTGAGCAAAAAAGAAACACACAGGAAAAAAGAAGTGTACTCTGCAAGAATTCAAATACCTCACGTGGTATTTGAATGTGTTTGGAGATGGTCATGTTTAGATGCACAGCTCATCAAACACAATTGTCTGACCATGCGTGGTTCTGCCATTGCAGGTCCCATTGCGGATCCCAAACGATGGCCCTTTTTCCATCATTTCATCTTGAGAAACAAAACCAAAAATCATTGTGTGCTTTAGGAAGCTATTTTGTTAAGCATATTTTGAAGCAAACCAGAAAATGCTGACTTGCTCTGATTTAATTTGGAGAGCTGGCAATAACTGTTTCTGCAAATATGTAGCGGAGAAATACAGTGCAGCTTTTTGATTCACAAGAAAACAAGGAAAGGTGGGCCCAAAGCTGAATGTTCCTGGCCAGCTCCAGATGTGAATATAACTAGAACTCAAACATATTTTTAAAGTTGGATTCTTGCTTAAACTCACAGGAAAAGTGCAAGGCAAGAAGGTTCAGAGAAAGGCAAACTTCTTAAAATTCTCTAGACATGCAGGGTGTCTAAGTCAAGATCTTAACTTATTCAGCAGGGCAAAGATGTCATGCAACCGATAGGAACCATACATAACACACTCCCATTTTTCTACAACACAGATATTCTCCATAACCCTTTAAGTACCTGAGAAGTCAAAATGGCAGATAAATTTTGCTCTTAGGTACCAAATCCCTAGTGTTAAATACAACAACAACACAGCTGTGGTCCATTGTTAAAGCTCTTAATATAAGGAAACAGAAAATAAATTCTGTCAGGATTTTAGGCTTTTCACAGATCCTTAAGTATAGATCCCTGACATTCATCACAATAGAAATGGTATAACTTTTTTTTTATTAGTATTGTTGTTTGATTGGGTTTTCTTTGCACTGTTACAACATAACAGTGTTGATATTTGCCCAGGTCTTAAGCTTCAAGGCAAGCTATCTTCAGAGAAGCAAGCTAATATTCCAGGAAAAACAGTGATTTAGAATTTGAAATCGTGTTTTTTCTTTGTCATTCATTTTCTTTCCAATAAAGCATTAGTCAGAAAAAAATGCACTTTCCAAAGCATCAAATTAATATTAGGCCAACATCTTAACTGGCAAACATCAGTTAATTTCAATACGTGCATAGAACTCTAGACCAGCTGGGAAACCAGTCCAATGATCTGCTTCTATCCAACTTGGATTGATTAATGTACAATTTGACCTTAAAATATATATATTCCTTCATATTACTGGAAATCCTGTGGCTCTGTACGAAAGAGAGTAAACATCACAGGATTATTAAATTTATACCTTAAGGTGCAACTGTGAAGAATGGGTACTTAGCAACAAGAAACAGAGGAGCACAAGATGTTCCATCCTAGTGGCACATTTTGCAAGGAAATAGGAAAGCTCACACCAATCTGTAACGTCTAAGCCAATGAACTGATCTCTATGAACCCGCCCCAAACTTGTAACCAATAGGGAAGTGACCAGACTGAAAAGCCCGTGTCTGACGAATGTAGCTTAGCTGCCCAAATTCCTTGACATTTGTCTCCTTACCATCACCATCTTTTCCAATTGGATTTAAATGAGTAATCTCAGTTTTAAAAGGTTGGCTCGATATTTCTGTTGGTTATTAAGGTCGAGGAGTCAAGAGATGAAAACACTAATTTCTGCCAGCAGATTGCCTGACATTTGAATAAGATTGAAAATTCCATCAATATGGCACATTTTTCTCAGCAAAAAAAGTTCATGTAACTTCTCAGGCATCAACCAGCAGAAGCCAACCCTGAAAGAAGAAGAAATGACAACCACCTGGATGCTCTATACTGTGTCATCCATTCTCACTGGGATGTTCACACAAATGGGAGTTACGGATTATACATCAGGAGAACAACCCAGGGTCCCCTCCAGTGCAAGCTTCAGATCTGATTGGGGAAACTGTGGGAATCTGGAGGGGATGAACTCAGGGATGCAGCTAAAGGGCCAGTCAGGGAAATAAATCAGACATATAAATGAGAATAATCTCAAGATGAAGGTGATTACTCATTTTAAAAACTGAAGTGGAAAAATGAAAACTGAAATTACTCCAGAGTTACATAGATATATGAAAAGTTGAGGACTACTGCGCTTTTTGCTTCAAGGCTATTTTTCCTTTCCAAGATACCCCAAGGAATGTAGATGATATTGAAAAAATATCCAGCTAACCCGCATCACCAGCACATTAAACAGAGAAAAGAAAAAAAAACAGAAAAAATCTTAAACTGATGATTAATGACCAGATATTATTGCCTTCAGCATACCAACTGCACAATTTCTGCTGTTCAGAAAGATTTGTGAATTCTGTCTCCAATTGATTAAGGTGTGATTAAATTTTTGAGTATAACTTACGGAAAGTATGTTAGCCTGTAGGTCTTTGAGGAATGAAAGATGGGACACACGCTGCACTGTCCTGCTTCTGATGTTCAGCACTATCACGTGCCCCTGAGGACGGTGTATCATCTCCCCATGGGCAACTCAAGAAGACAAAGGCCTGCTGGCTTGCCCAAAAAGCCCCTCTGTAATGTCCATCAATTAGTGGCTGGTTTTGCTGAGAAGTGCCATCCTCTCGCGTGCTCCCCAAACAGTTGTTTTGCAATGTGCTATTAAAGACAGAAATTCTGGGGCCCCTTTGTGTTTTGACCTTCCTCTGGAACTCCATACAAATTTAAAGGAATTGAAGTAGAGCCACAAAAGCCTGCACCACTCTTCTAAAGGCCACTGGTCAGCTCTGCCCATGTATACATATACATATATTATTCAAACTCAGTCTATGCTGTGGAACAATACTGTCTGTAGCTGAGGTTTCTGTACTGATAGTGCTGAACATGAGAAGCAGGAGTTTACACACATATATATAAATATATAATTTAACTAAGAGAAGAATTTGATTAAGTTTCAACCAAAACACAACAAACAGAATAATCACAAACAAGACCTAAATGGTGTCGCATCAACTTATCTGCTAAATATACTAACACGTTCAAGAAAACTTCTAAAAAACCTTCAGAAAGTGTAAAAAAGTTTATTTGAATTAAGAAACAACCATCTGTTTCCTAATAATTGAATTTAAAGTCTCTGCACTGGTCCATTTCCATATGTCCTTGTTGCACTCATGGGATTTATGAGCTCCCTCTCGTGGCTACGTTAACAATTAGGGACTGTTTTTTTCCAACCCAGCAGTTGCTGCAGATTAATGGGTGACACCAAAGGGCAGTTTGTCATTTTCTGAAGCAGGAATTGATTTTAATCTCCTCAGCAGCTAGATGAGTCACCAGAGCTCCTGCTGAATCACCTGTCACAACCTCTGGTAGATGTTTCTTTGCTGCCTCAGGACGTGTAGGAAGACTGGCAGTATCCATACACAGTGCCACAAGGAGGCAGGGTGAGTTGGTGCTGCTGGGATCCTGCACCTCCGGCTATATCTCAAGGCTGATCCTGTGAAGTTGTGCAGCATGCCACCAGCCTAGGGCAGAGGTGATGCTCCTATACACCATGGAGCACAGCTCAGGCAGGAACTTCTGGGTCCCAGCAGCCCCAGGGGAGCACTTCTCCCTCTGTGGGTCCTGCCACTGCTTCATTTCCAGAAGGGAATCCAGGCTGGTTTGCTCCCACCGGTGCCTGTCCTCCTGCAGGAGCCAACACACTGCCAGTGTCAGTCCAGGGGTCGATTAATGAGCAGGAGAAGAAGCATCCAGAAGAAACATCCACACCGCCATGTAGGATGAGCTACAGGGAGAGCACAGACTGAGAGAACAGCAGAGAGATTTGCAAAGCAAATTAAACGTTTCTGAAACCAGGGATTTCAGAGTTTGGAGGCTGAGTTGAAAACTGCATTTTTAAAAATAAAAGGTCATAATGTGCAAGCCTATCATATGAGTTCTGGCAATAGCTGTTTTTTACGCTGACAGAAGACGATTTACAAACTTATGGTACCAATTTGAAGACAGCCATTAAAGGCATGACTAAGATTTCCCATCTATTTTTAACACAAGCAAAATGGAAAGAGCAAAAATGCTGTTTCTTTCATCCTAGATTCATCTTTCCCTCAAACCAAATGCATTGTCTCCAGAGACCATTTGTCATCTTGCCATTAAAAGTTGGTCTGGAGGCTTAGCAAGTTAACCCTAGACAAATTTGGTTTTGTGCACATGGCAACAAATGAGCAAATCCTGCAAATCTGCTAATTTTGGAAACCTACTTACTGAAATGTATTGGAGGCTCCACACCATAAGAATAACCATACAGTCCTGCAGCCTTTAGAGTAACAGACCCCTATTACTCATTTTAAACCCAGGAAGTGTGCTGAATAAAAGTTCACTTATTAAAAATAATTAATTAAAATTCATCAGTAGCACTTTTTTTCTTGCAGACCAATACTACCCACTAACAAGACTATCAATACCGGGTGAAGTTTCAGACCAGAGGTCCCAGAAAGAAGCATTTAGTTTGTGCAAAAATGAATTTCAAACCATTTGTATAGGCTCATTTACTACAATGACATATGCAAAGATGATGCTTAAAATGCACAAATGGCTAAAAGCCTCTTGTTGCACCAGTTGCTATCTGGCAGCTATCTTTCATAGCATGTAATGTGTGTGTATGTGTTGCTATCTTTCTAGAGAAAGATGTTATAGAGAAATAGAGCATAGGGAAAGATGTGTTGCTATCTTTCTAGAGAAAGCATATCTGCTTTCTTTAAACACGCTCACCTGATTGTGCACATACTCATCGTAATGATTAGACCTCGGGTTTCTTATTTTTAAATACAGCACACCTTCCCATCCCCTCCTTCCTCAGGACTTTTAAGGCTTTCTCTCATTGCAGTCATCAGACTTTGGATCCAAGCTCCAAGACACAAAGCCTTAGTCACAAGACGTGTTGTCAGCCAGGGAAGTTAAATGCTTCAGCTGTAAAGAGCAAGCGACAATAAAGCTGCCTCAAAAGGCCCCTCAACCCATCAAGCTGCTGTACAAACTGCAGCACAAGCTCAGTTCTTCCTGCAAGCAATTATTTCACATTAAACAGCATTTTCCTTTTTCAGAGGTCTCAAAAGAAAATAAAACAACCCAAACTGACAGCCCAGAAGAAAGCCAAGGGCTCCAAAAGGTAGACTTCAGATGGAAGGAGAACAACGTTATGTCGAGTGCTCCACGGCCACGAGGAGCTGCTGCCTGCAAGAACGACCGCAGCACCAGTCTGATCTGTGGGTGACCTCATACTGCCTGTTTTCTGGTGTTTATGGTGGCATTTCACTGCTGAGCTGTTGCGCTCAGCTCCCCATGGTTGGGACCTGCAGAACGTTTTCCACAGCTGTGTTGTTCCTGCCTGGGGCACACCTGGTGATGCGCATAGAAATTAAAGGCTTCTCCCTTCGCTTCCCACCCTCACCCTCCTGTAGATTAGGGGCTGGGAGGGAAAATGAATTTTCGCGATCACTCCCACCGTCAGATCCTAACACAGGCAATTCTGCAAATAGTTTAATTTTGAGCTGAAAACACAAGCAGCAGAGAAGAGTTTAATTTCGAGAAAATTTTAAGTGAAAAGCAGATCCAAAATGACATCTCAAAAGTACCCATTTCTCCAGGCTGCTTGTCTAACCCAGTCCTGCGCTGGGAACACTGCAGAACAGGCTCGGAGCAACGCGATCGCAGCGATAGCTAGCATTGCACTGTGAATTATGAACTGCAGATGCAGAGTTTGGATAAGACTTCCAAATGCTGAAGGGCTACACTTGGAATCTGATTTTCCAGAAAGCTGTTTTGGCACATTTTAACTCTGCATATGTAGATCTTTATTTTTTATTTTTCCTTCACATCAAGGCAGAAAGAACTAGGCAGACTAATAATACACACATTGTAGAGATAATGCCTTCGGGGAAAAATAATACTTTGTAGCTAATTTACTTAGGAAGGTAAGTGATATTCGTATCCTTGATTAGCTAGCATGGTATTTAAAGATGCTGCAAATCCTAATTACATTACATGTTATGAAGCAGATATAAGACAAAAACCTGTTTAATAGTTAAGCCTGTTGCTATAACAACCACATTTCAAGGACACGGATATACAACACACACACAACAACATCCGCATTAACAAGATGTCTCATTACAATTGAACTTTACCTGGCAAAAGAACCAATTAAATTTGTTCCAAAAAAAAAAAAAAAAAAAAGGAGGGGGAGGGTGGGGAGCAGGGGGGTCTTTTGTTACTGTCAAGAGTCTGGTCTTGAAACTCCAACAGTCTCTCCAAGAGAAATTTGCTATTTAATTTTGAATCTGTCTCTAAATGTTTCCCCTCCAAAGAAAGGAATACAACCTCAGTATTCCCACCTCAGTCAAGCAGATATTTAGGCATCCGGCTGTTTCCACTTAAGTGGGTGGGAACATTGCTTTTGATGCACATTGTGCCATGCTCAAAAGACGTGTTCTTCCAACCTTTGTCCACAAAATTGAGAAGGAAGAGAAGAAACGAATGCTTAACATAACATAGCAAGCCAGGCAAGGAATTAGTAGATTATTTATTTATTTATTAACAACTCAAGTAATCATTTGGCACACCTTTTTCCATCTTAGATATTTTTTAGCTGCCCACAATAGAAGGATAGAAGGTATAGAATAATACAATTAAAAAGAGAGAGAGAGAGAGAGAGAGAAGAAAAACTAGAAGTCAAGCAGAGCTGAGTTTTCAGGGGAGTTCAGGAATGGGAGACGGTCTGTGATGCTCTCAATAAATAAGAAGGATTTTTACAGACTAAGAAAGTTGCTCTACTTGAAAGCAAGAATGCACAAAGGACTGCTACACAGTGTGGGGTGCTAAGACTGTTACCTCAAAATGGAGAGTAAGGAGAATAAAAACTTTTGCATAATATTTTCAGCCATTTGCCTGCTCTAAACAGAGACACTACAAAGGACAGTGTTTATTTTCCACTACACGGTGATTATTTCCATCATATGAGGAGACTTCAGTTCAGCCTTCAAATATCCCACAGCTAGAAAGACCAAAAGCTATTTGGACCTAGTTTAGGAAATGATGATTTTTGGCATAAGTATTCACAAAGAAAGTTCCAAACGCATAATAATATTGCTCAGGGGGCCGATAATCATATTACTTTGTATAAAGGGATGAATATATAGCTTCCTCCTAGTTAAATCTGTTCTTCACATTGCCAGTCATGAAAAACACCGGTGGAGAGATGAGTGCAGGTACACCTCTGATTTACAAATGACTTGACATTTCTGTACGCCGTTTCTCTGATCAGCGCACCTCAAACAATACGGCTCCAACAATAAACACAAATGACTTTGACTCACTCCATTCCCTCCTCCTCCTCAGTTTCTTGGATTTCAATATTTACATATTCTAGGAAGACAGCCTTCAGAAGCAAGATCAAATTCAGAACAAGTTTCACACAGCTTTCCAGAACAGTGACTTTGTTAATAATAAGCAGAAAATACAGGTTTCTCTACAGCTGTCTTTTACCTTCCTCTTGAAAATAGCTGCTGTGGCATCGAATTAACGTTATTGTTTTCATTTGACTGCACATCCTTTAAAGAAACAACAAGAGCACTGGAAGCAGAAGTTGGTAACTGTTTTACATTGTTCAAGGTTTCTGGTTTGAACACACACCATAAAAGCAGTAAGGCAGTCTGCCAAAGACAGACCACAGGAAGAGATTTAACAATAAAAAATACTTTTTTTAAAATTATTATTTTAGTGTAAACACAAACTCTGATGTCTGTTAGATTAAAATTGTTTACAGCAGAAGGCAGTAAGAATATTATGCCATCAGTGATGAAAAAATGCAAGTTGCAGGCCTCCTGCTTAAACATAACCCGCCCCATCCCTGTGACGTGCTTTTTGGCTGGATGAATTTGCAACCAGCCTCTATTACCTGTTTTTAACTTCAGAGGCTTTCGGGCCCTTTAAGCAATCTGCTTATCAATTACCAGACATACTCGACTCTTCCAGTTTGGAGGAGTAACAGGAGGAGAGGGGAAGGTTAACCGTATGACAAAATGTGTTACTGCAGCTGTCAGAGTCAGACTGAACTCCTAACCAGCCCATGTGAAAGGGGGGTTTGCCCCCTGATTTCAAAGGAGATGAGATTCCACCCACTGATCTGATGTGTTAATTCACAGGCAAAACACAGAAGTAGAAGAAGCTGCTAATGTGTAGAAGAAGTGATGCTAATGACAGTAAACAGAAGCCCTAAACTCTCAGCTATTTATTCAAAAATATGTTTAAAAAGTGAGATGAAGATCAGGAAATCTAAATCTATGGTCTTAATTTACAGGACCCAAGTTAATGCTTGTGCACTCTGCTTGATTCCTATCATCTAAAGCTCACAAAAACCTAAACTAAACATATAAATCAGGTTACTAATTAGCTTCTGTCTAATTACAAGTAAAGACTGACAAAAAGGGAGGCAATTGCCTCATCGTTTCACTGACATTAACAGGCAACACACTCACACCTGTATCTAGGATACAGTCATCATCTTCTATACCACACTCTTTTCTTCCTAACAAGACAGGTGAAAAAGTAATCTTTTATTGAAACCAGGTGATATATCTGGAAAAAAAAACAAAACAAAACAAACAAACAAAAAAACCACAAAAACACAACACCAAGCTATAAGGTATATCATCTCTAGTTCAGTTATTTTGTAGCCTCAAGCATCTTGAGGCCACTGAAGAGCTTCAGAAGAGCAATGATGCTTGCACTGCAGTTTCCCTACAAGAAAAGCTTGGACACAGCCAAGACACACACCAGAGCACAGATAAATGTTGGGATAAATGTTGTCTTCCTCGGACAGACTCTAGTGAGGCTGACCATCTACCTGGAAGGCATAAGGACAGGGCTGACCTCCAGCTCCAGCCCAGCAGTGCGACGCCAAGGGCTGCCTCAGGGCCTCCACCACGCAGGATCACAATGATCCTTTCGGTTTGCCTGTGCCATCAGCAACAGTGGTTCTTGCTTCTCAATGAAAAGGAAATAAAGAGTTGTTTCACAGAATCTTCTGAAATGTCCAGCAATCTTTCCTATCCCAACCAAAACGTCAATGCCTTGACCAGAGGAGAAGTACATACCCAAAGTACACAACCCCCAGATCTTTAAATCCCTGTTTCTAATACAACGGCTCGTGAAAGCCTAGCTCAGGCATGCCCTGCTCCCGTTCTGCCCTATGAAGATGGTTTCCTGAGCAGTCTTGCTCAGGATGCTCCTGGAGGTAGAAGACTGCATATCAAGAATGTGAAATGGCCAAGCGCATCGTAGGAGATCACAAAAACTAGCTCATGAAGGGCATGGACGTGAAGTTGTGAATTGTGGCCTTCCTAGTATGCTGCCCTAGCACAGAGCTGCAACCTTTCATATGGAAAACACATCCTTTCTGGGAGAAAGGCCCACAGGAAAATAGATCAAGCGCAGAACGTTCGCTTCCATCCAGGGATCAGCACGCAGAAGGTAACGCATATATCCACGGCAGGTTAGCTGTGCTGAGGGAGCTCCACGACGGAGCACAGCCACCCACGCCTCGCCCACCTGGAGGTCTGGCCCTCTCTTCCCTACAGCCACTAGAGGTCAACCCAAGCACACACTTCGCAGCACCCCAGCTCCAGCTGGTGCAGGAGCACCAGGCTCTGGCGGCTCCCACGGCTGGTGCTTGTGGCCATGGGTTGAGGAGCTGGGTCAGGGGCACTGCTGGCCCCCGGGAGAGGGTCCTGCACTCCGCATGGAAAGCTGGAGGCACTGCCAGGGGCTGCGCAGCCCCAGCCCGGAGCAGCGCCACAGCCACCCTAGAGCCAAGCAGGCCTCATCCAGCCTGCGGAAAACGAGGGGGGACAGTCACCTGGAGAGCAAGCAGGACAACACACAGTGCTCGTTAGTGGGTGAGGAGTCACGATGCTCTTCTGAACCGGGGCTGATGATCTGCTCAGACTGATATACAACCTCAGGAAACCCATATCTGCTTTTATGCAGAATGCTTCCAAACACACTTCATGTGCTATTCAGATTCTCCATGAATTTCAGAGATGGTAACCAGTTCTTATTTCTGTGCAGGCATGCTTTTTTAAAATTGTTGTTATTATTATTTTTTAATCTGCCCTAGGACCTCGTGTAACAATCCAGCAGTTCTGATTCCAAGAAATTTGTGGGTAGACAGGCTGGTTCCGTGGAAAACAGCTCTCCAAACATTCAATAACCCCCCAAGAAACAGATATTTTATGGCAAGCCTAATGCAACTGAACACTGTTATGAAATGATGGCTGTCATATCCACAGTTTCACTGCTGCAACTTGATAATTTCCTCCCAATCTGAATGTTTATTTTTCATAGCGTGCTGCTGAAGTTACCCATTTCACCAGTCTTTTTCCAACACAAATCCACAATAACATCTGCCTAACCTTCTAGCACCACCAACAACCATTTTCCACACCCCAATTAATTTTGTCACCTTCCTGTATAGCCTTGAGCAATGCAGGAGGTGGAAGGTGCTGGTTCAGCCTCCACTGCTAGAAAAGAACAATTCCTCAACAGCTTTTTCTCAATAAATAGAGATTTAAAGTTCAGGTAACAGCAGATTCAAGTTGTTGCTGACTTATGAAAACCTCTATACTAAATGAAAATATTATTATAAGCCTTAGTTTTCTCCTTACTGACGTGCCAGCATTATAAATTAACTATCAGAATTGTGACTTACTGTAGGACACCAACTGTGACATATGGTGATAGTAATAGCTTTTCAATTTCTTTTTATAACAGTAATCCCATTTTCTGCAAGTAATTATATGTATTTATTACACACTGCAAACTGCTTCATAGTTTTAATAACTTGCTATCTCACACTGCTTCCAGAAACCAGAATCCATATTCAATTTTCACGTCTGGAAATTTAGGACAGTAATTGCACTTAATTATTAGAAATTTTACAAGGTCCTTGGTACTCTGTGCCTATTTAGAAGAGATTGCAAATTTAAAATTATTCTCCTCATCAGTAAAACATATCCTCATCTTTTGACTTTTTCTTGTATTATTCTGCAGTTTTTGTTGTTGGGAAAAAAACACGTAGAACAAACAAACTAGGAATATGGTTCTTAAGAGACCACAGCAGGAGTACACATTGTTTTCTAGAAAATAACTTCCTACAGCTAAAGAAATGCTCAAGAAATAGGTATTAGTTTAGAAGGTCTTTAGAAGACTTTAGACTTTCTGAACTCTTTCCCAAATGCTAAGAGCAGACCCACAGACACCCCCACAACGTGCTTCTGGTGAACAAATGTTGCCCGCCCTTCCTGCTGAAGCTTGCCTGCTGAGCACCAAGGATGCAGAGGCTCCTGGGGCAGCGAGGTGGCCAAATATTTACTGCTGGCCAAATATTTATTGCTGGCCTCAGCAGCAACGAGAGAGTTCTGAGCTCCATTACTGCCCTCCTTCCTCAACCCTCCCTAGAGGACAGGATCTAGAAAGGGATCCCGGGCTGCGAACATGGACAGGACTTCTTCTCCCTGGTGGGATCTTCCTGCCCACCCAGTCTCCTGCTGCCGTCCCTCACTGGTACCCACAGTAGTTCCCCAGGTGACACACCATGTCACTCACAGTCCCCAGGTGATTTCCTATCGTTACTCCCTGTTGAGAGACTCCCTGTTTCCAGTGCAGGGAAAGACGGTGAAAATAACAAATGCAACTTCAGCAAGAAGAGGCACAGGGCATGAAACGAGGAGGGTTGCTTCCTATATCAGGCCACGGTTCTCATGTATTTCAGGCATGACTTTAGCCACTCCAAAGTTGTTTTTTTTTTTTTTTTCCTAAAAAAAAAAAGAGTTGGAAAAGCCTTCTCAGACCTCATGAATCATTCCCAACTAATGAGAGTAAGATGTGGTTCAGCTATCAAATAAACACGCGTTATCTGCACAGCCTTGGCGGACGTGACTGCATGGCTGCAGCTCATCAGCAGTGCCTCGGGCTTCCAGCGACTTGAATAAACAGGTAAAGATTAAGTTTTACTTTGCTTTTTTACTGTTGTGTGTACTGAGTTATTTGGTAACTGAAAATCCTCAAGGAAGACAGTGCTAAATGCATGGGTGAGCTCCTATAAGGTTCAATTCATTCTTCTACCTGTAAGGTTTTAGTAATTTACAGAAAGAAAACAGTGGCTTCACAAATCTCTCCAGGCCTCTTCCTACCCTAGGTTTTCAGCCATTAGGTTCTGAAGGTAGGATGAACTAGAATCACAAATTATAACATCTGGGAAAAAAAGGAAAACCAAGAAAACAAACAATGCTTTAAGCTTTTTGTTTGTTTGTTTAAAATTCTCCTGGCTCTTCACTTCTGTCTGCAGACAGATACTGAACACTTGGAGAAACACATTTTAAAAAGTTGTGGCTCTGAAAGACATCAATCGTAGTCGTGTGTATGGATGGGAAGGTATATCAGAACGCTCACACAGTCCTGGCAAGCTGTATCACTGAAAAATGGGTCAAAGAGCTTCCACAAAGATACTCTAAAGCAGGCAAAATTCCCCCTGACGCCACCAAGACTGCTGCTTAGATAAAGGCTGATGTCTCAGATCATTGGAAGGGAAAGCACATTGTTGAGCAAATTTCATCACATCAGAGACAGTTCAAGCAGTCCACACCAGGAACATAACCATAGTGATAATAATTAAAAATATTAATCAGATGTGTGACTTTTGTTTCTTTATAATTTCAGCAAAATTCCATATTTCACAGCTTCATATAAAATAAGAGCCTTATGCATTTACACATCTAACCTAGGAGCAGAGTTGGCACTTTCCTAAATCAATATATTTTTTTCCAGCACACCTGTATTTAGAGAATATTAAAAAATAAAATAAAAAACGTGCATCACCTAAATGCAACTCACTCGGGTCTGTTGTTGTGGGTGGACCAAATCAGCCAGTCCAGTGACAGGCCTGTGACAACCAAACGATGGTCATGGCCATTGTAATACATCAAATATTACAGAGGAAAATTTTTCCCAGCTCCTGAAATGTAAATACAACTTCTGTTCTACAGATGTGTGGAGATGTAACTGAGCAACACTTGATAGCTCATAAGCAAATCCTAAAAACATCTTGAGGAGACTACTTTCCATTTTTAATCTGTCTGTGTAGAAATAAGTGATCTCAAATGACTGGGGTTGATTTGTGACGGCATGCAGCACGTTATCTTTGTGAAGAGCAGGATTTGGATATCTAGCATTCCACCATCACCAAACCAGAAACCAAGGCTCTATCCTGGATCCCCCCCTGCTCAGGCCATTCCTGTGGTTTTGCTGGCAGCAGCGTTTGGTCGCAGCCCAGACAAAAAACCCTCCCTCTTCTTGTGTGTTTCTTCTTCTTCCTGTTCCTGCCCCTAGCTGGGCAGCCCGGCCTCTTGCTGTCTGCCAGGCACCAGCCTCAGCAGCTGGTTGGATTTAGCTGACCAGAAAACTTGTGAGGCTTTTTGTCCCGTTAGTTAAATTGCTTCCTACGTGTCCAAGCGAGCACCAAACGAACCAGAGGCAAAACGGTAGGGGAGGCATGGCTGGAGTGGGGAAGGTGGAGATGGAAGAGGTGGAGAAACACCTTCCCTGCTGGACCTCCAACATTTTTCTGCCATGCTGAGCCACCAGGCAGTGCCCTACCTACCCTGCTGGGAAGGAGCATGGACTGAGAAACATTTCCCAGGGGTGGGAGGGCTGGGGGGGACATGGGACTGGAAACTGATGCGTCCAAGAGCAACCTACAGCTTTATTATAACTATTCATCTAATACTTCAGGCACAAATTTTTGGTAGGCTGGGGAGGAACAAAGGCAGGAAATGCTGGCATAGTTTTTCAGCCAATAAATATCTGCCAGTGTCCCCACCACCTGATTTTGTGGTGCGATAAGCTAACAGATGTTCATTTAAAGTAAAATTAAAATTTCCCCCAGCCTCTCTTCTTACAAGCTGCACCGAATGGCTAGGGAGCTGCTCTGCTCTGAGTAATGCTTCATACACCAACTGCAGCTCTCTCTCTTACCTTGTGCTCAGCTCATCATAGCCACCTGCTGTTTTCTACATCGTATTGAGACTGCGTATGGAGCAACAGTCCTCTTCTATATACTTGCTCATATGCCTGTCTCTCGGGCTGGGCTCCAGCTGGATCGTCAGTATGATTAAAAAAAAAAAAAAAGGATAATAGAACAACTGTCCTAAGGAAAGAGTCCAGCTACTTGTCCTCAGGATACAGCCTGTTGTAAAAACCAAACCCAACAACGACAGCAACAAAAATGAACACAGTGAGGAGGGGTTCCTTTCCACATGGGTTGTTTTTTGGGGTAGCGAGGATGTAACAAGCAGTGGGTTTAAAGACAGTTTCCCCCAGCAGTTTGATGTTTCTTCCTTATACTGACAGCCTGCCTCGCAGCTGTGTTTCAAATTAAACATGACAGACAAGTGATGCTACCGCAGAGGTTGGCTTGTGCGATTGATAGGAGTATTGTTGTGATGACCTCAAGGAAACATTCACAGCAAAAGACTCCTTGGTGTTTGGTAGTGCTCTGTAGTACAGTGAGGTCTTGCAGCAGCTACAGCCTCCCTGAGATCTGTCAGGAAGGCTTACATTCAGCAAGCATGTAACTGATGCAGTGCACCGGACAGCTTGCAGGCCACTTGCTTGCCACAACAATATCAAGATCTCACAATGCTATATCTGTACTTCTGGAGAGGCAGATAGAGATAACATGATCTTGAGAGACAGGGCTCTTCGCTCTCTGCCAACTGAACATCCAAGTAAAAACACCCGTGTAGGATGCTTAATGTTTCATCTGTGTCCAGTACTGCGACATATATCATTTTAGCAAGGACATCCCTGGATGATGAAGTGAACTGAAATTTTCACATTAAAAAATAACGAAGGGAAGCTATTCTTGGAGCCATTTGGGCCACCAGATTCTTCCTAAATGGTGCAGAAACATCAGCTTTGAATAATTAATACCTGCAGTGGGCAATTCTCACTCAGGAAAAGGAAGCAGCATAGGTTGGTCCTCCAGTAGTCCTTCCTTCCAGCAGGAGTTACCTTTGGTACTGCCTTTCACAGGGGAGTGCAGAGCAGCAATGACAGGTCACAGCCATGCTCAGCTCTGGGAGGGAGAGGGTCAAGATCTAGCCTTGGGGGCCTGTTGGAAAGAAGAGGGTTCATCATGTAGCCCAGTCCTCCCAATCCAGAACCTCAACAGCCCTAACCGTGCAAGTGCTCCCTTCTTTTTTAAATCTCACCACGTCAAACACCTGCACATACAGACCTCAGGGATGACCTCCAGGTGCTGTTTCTTAAAAAATGCTGGTCTGCATTTGCAGATCCATTTGATAACAGAGTCGAAGACCCACTTCAATATGAGAATTTGTGATGCTGAGCAAGCAGTGAAATATCAAGCAATTAAAACAGGTCTCTGCCTTGGAAGTCAGGGTGAGAACTAGAATACAACCCCGTGTTCAAAGCCGGCATCTCCATTCAAGACCCTCTTCCTCACAAAACTTAAGTAGAGACTGCAGAAGTTGAGAGGCAGTTTTCAGCTGAGCTTGAAACTAGAAAGACATTATAGCAACGCACAGAGCTCTGAACACAAATGTGGCAGCGAGATACCCCACTCCTGCAGGGAAAGCGAGCTCCATGACAGCACCTCAGCATTGTGCAACTACACGGCAAAATTTTAGGTTTTGAAACAGCGAATTTCTAAAATCACTCACACAATACAAAGGCAGACGAGATGGCAAAAATACCTGCATACTCTTTTTTTTTTTTTTTTAAACATGCTCCCATTTTTTGTAGCGTGTAAATGAGGTTTATAGTCCAATAAATGCAAAGTGGGGTCAGCTCAGTGGATGCTCTCACGTGAAAGAAGACTATCCTAAGGCTTCTCCAAGGTACCTCATAAGAACTAGCAGCTTTTCTCAGCAAAGAAAGTCTGTGTGAGCCCTGTCCCAGCCTGCTGCCCTGCCTGGTTCAGCATTTACAGACCAGGCACAGTCTGCTTCCAGAGAATTTCGGAGAGCTGTCGATGTGCAGCGTATGGGGTTTTCAGTAGCTGAAAGCCCTCATAACTGGGAAACACTGAGACCATACTTGATTTTCTGTCCCATTGGAATGAAAAGGCAAAACCTAGTTAGGTCTAGGAATAAAGCCTGTCAGTTCAGAGATCCCATGTATACCTTGTCTCTTCCAGGAGACTAAAGCTCAAATCCTCAAGGCTTTGTTTTTTAAAATCCAATCTCATGTGATGCTGGGTGCAGGTCAGGACATGAACTCCAAGAGAGTTAAGTCTATTCAACTGAGAGGATAGTTTAAATAGCAGGACACACATCCTGGAAAGGACAGTGCTGGAACCAGGAAAATAACTACACCAGTGACTAAATCTTGAGCCTTCAGGCAAAACGAATGACCTTTCTCCTTTGGAACCCAAACAAAAAAATAAATCCTGCTCCACATTAGTGACATATAACAAATAAACTAAATAATAATAATGACCCTCTGTATTATTATTTTTTTTTTTAAACATTATTATTTCCGGCATAACTCCGTACAAAAGAAAATAGTGGTTGGCAAACAGAAGGGCTGATCTGAGAATGAAATGCTCTCCTCCTCTGCTCCTTCTAGTATGGATTTAGGTCTTTTCCAAGGAGTGTCGAGGCTCAGGAGTACAGCTGTGACTAAGAGCAAGTGTAAGAAATGAGTCATATCAAGATTCCCTTTGCTGATGCCCACTTAATACCAGCCTAACACGCTATTATTTCCAGCAGGGCTGACAGGGACAAGTGCTGGATTCTGTTAGGATTTGCCATGTTGATGCTGATAAAACCCCTCCAGCTAGGTCTAAGTCTTGGAACGTCTTGGTTCTTTTCAGTAGCTCTGTCAGCCCACACATGCCTGGCCATGGGCTTAGAAAACAGCCATAAACAGTATCCTGGAGCGATCTGGAGAGTCAGAAGTTGGCCAAGGAGCAGGGGTCTATTCGGTCTAAATATGCCGTGTCAGGATGATAGACTGTACTGGGGAGAAAAGACCTAAGTCCTGAGCCCTAGGGAAAATACAAGAGATGTAGCAAACTCATTTGAAATAAGGCGTGCTACCAGAGCAAAGCGATCAGAGATACTACATTGTGTTACACCTTACATTAGCCAGAACACACCAAAAATATGCTTACTATACAACACAGTGCCACCCCCATGGCCGAGCCTTTACTACATCGAGGCAACATGACAAATTTGCCCTTATAGGCATTTCTTTGAAATGCTGTGCCATAGAGGACACGGTGAAAGAATGGTCCAGTCATACGGGACAGATGCACTTGCCCATTACACAGCCAATTAGACTAAAGCATGCTACTGCACAGCGATGGTACCTGACAAGAAGCAAAAGAAATTTTCGGGCAGTTCCATCAGAAATTCAGCTAATTATTAACAGGGACTTGTTATAGCTGACATTGACTGGATTAGAGGAAACCCCCAGCGCTATAGCATGGGGGTGAGATTCACTTCTGGTTAAATGAGCCAACCTGGCCTATAAACTTTGGCAGCTTTTCTTAGTTGGCCATAAGCAGGGAGAAAACTGAAAGTCAGAGATCAGGAGAGAAAACAATCTTTGTGAACTACTGACCTCATGGCAAAGTCTAGACTTTTATCGACTCCAACATTTAAAGTTTATTATGCCAATGAAAGTATCCAATGACTAAAAAGAAAAATGGTCAAGTCTTTGCCTATGTCTGAAAGAGTTTTAAGTGAGAACGTCGTTTCTTTTCTTCTCTTTTTGCATTTTGAAAGAGGGAGGTTGGCTTGCAGTCTGGAATGGATACTCTTCTCCATTGCCATGGACCTATTTAGAAACTTGCTGAAGATAAGAACCTCCTATTTCCAAACAAGACCATTGAATTTGGTAGACAAATTTCTGGCATGGTAAGAATTGCCAGTCACAAACACTCATCTCATTTTTACAGAAATCTCTGCAGTTCAAACATTTTCATGCCTCTGAAGCTGGGGAAGTACTCTATATAGCACTTCAGCAACTCCCATGAGAATTGGGAACAATGTCACAGGGAATAATGAGGGACGACTGCAGGTGATTAACCATTACTTATCAATGAAAGCAGGAATATAAAGCCACAAGGCTTTTGGCAGCAATATGTAGAAATATATCCAGAGAACAAGAGGCTCAGATCATGAAAAGTATGCTAAATTGAAAAAGGAGCAAAAGAAACAGAGTTCATAACCAATGTCCAGGCTCTGTTTTCTAGAGAGTTTGTCTCACAATCAGAATCACACTCATTAATATATCTGGAGAGAAAATATTTTCATTTTAGGATGAGGCCTTCCTTTATGGGGCGAACTGTGAGGACAGAGGCGGGAGTGGCTTCTCGTGGCTTAAAACATGAGGCAAATGTTCTCCATCAGCTGCTCTGGTGAGTGCTTACCCCTCGGATGGAATGAACTTCTGAGCAATAGGTGAAAAGCAGACTCAGATCCCCTCCCTATTTTATTTATATTTAAATGCCATGTTCAGATATTCCAGCCAAACTTTAACGTTTCCTGTGATTTGCTGTACAGCCTATACCTGCATGCACGACACCGGCAGCCTCGGCACGCTCGTGCTTACTTTCATACTGTCTTTTCCAGCTGCCATCCCTAAGACTTTCCACAAAGCTCCCTACCAGGGCAGCTAGGGTAACTCCACACGTGCAGTGTGGGAATAACAACCACCTTTGTGGTTAGATTTGTGACCCCTAAGGATTTATTTTATTACAACTCGAAACCCTAAGGATTTCACCTGCAAGTAGTTCAACTTCCCAGAAGGTGAGGGAAGGAGCCTCCAGAACCACATTTTGTTGCTGTTGGAGGCAGTTGGAAGTGCCTTTCTGAAATAAACAGTTTTTTCCTCACATACCAGAGTCCTGAGTGATTTCTGAATACTACAAATACTGGCACGCTGCCTACTGCTTCCAATAAGCTTCTAATTACACAGTAATGTATGGAATATAATGCAAGAGGCATATTTGTCCATTAATATGGATGCGATGAGACCACACAGAGTGTGTCTGTATGGATTGCTAGACTGACTTGAGAGTGATTGATTGTCTTCATTTCAGTTTTATTCCCAGAGTTCAGTGTTGCTTGGTGTAGGGTTTGGAATTTAATAGGATTTTCATCTAGAATATTAGAGCTGAAAGCTTTCATCTCATCTGAACTTCCCGGAATTAGTTTAAATATTTTAAATAAAAGATGAAGCAGGGGAGAATGGCAAGGAAGACCCCAAACACAGTGGTAGAGCTGCCCTATTTTGAAGGATTTTGAGAAAAAGGTGTGAAAGTTGAGACTGCAGACAGATACAGTGTCTGCCTTAAAAACAAACAAGCAAACAAACAAGCCCATGGACTTCCTAATAGTGAGGCTGTGTGAACAAAACGAAACAGTTAATTGCACATTTTTAAACTGAAAGAAAACTTCTGGTGCAATGAAACAAGAGTAACCCCACGGTGCCATTATGAGAGTTCCCTATGGGAACTAAGGATAGGGAACGGGCTCACAGGGGATGAGTCTCCGTGTCTTAACCAGTTACCACATTGATCTGGGCCAGCACGTGATGGGTGCTCAGTCCTGGTCCGAGGGCGCTGCATGGCCAGGGAGCAGACCCCAAGTCACAAAAAGATAGGAGCCTGGGAGAAAGCAAGGAGAGGCACTCTGGAGTGACTGACATAGTCCTGCCACATCCCCTCCACATCTGCTTTTGTCCCTGCAGGAGAGCAAGTGACTCTGCAGTGTGACCAGCACAGCTGTCATATCATCTCATCACTCAGCCGGTGTGTTTCTGAGGATAAGTGGGCAGGTATTTTGCCCTGAAGTGAGTTTCTTCTATTGAGTGTTTTGTTCATGTAGGTCTGCCTACAGTCAGCCCATCTATATGAGCATAAGACCTATACAGGAGCCTACAAAATCCTCACGTGGCAACAGCTATTTTCTGGCAGAGTTACATGCAGAGAAAGCTGCAGGGTGCAATCACCTAATCAGGCTGCATTAAACCAAAACCCACCAGCCCTCTGTGATCTCCAAAAGCCTACTGCTTACAGCAGTCACTGATTTGTCAGACTCACCACATATGGATCAACTTTCCATGCCATCTACGCTTCACACCAGAACCCTATGTGACTATTTCTGCCTGGCAGTGCATAGGTAAGATGGACATTTCTAGATACGAAGGGAACATGCCCTATAATCTATTTTTTATGAAGCTTCTTGGGAGAACAAACACCTAGTGCTTTATATCCCTGCTTCAAAGAGAACTAAGCTTTCAGAAAGCCAAAGCATCAACATTTCCCTAACTATGGAGTGAAGTTTCTCTGTAGAGAGTCCAGTAAATACAGGTTTTCTCTGTGTTGTTTTTTTGCTTGCTTGTTTTTAAATAACTGTGTTGTGATGTTAGAAAACCATATCTGATACCTCAGCACATCAGCTATTACTGTAAGACTAATAGAAAAGATGGGTAGAAAAGAAGGATGTCCTGTGGGAGAAGCATCAGCTGGAAGGTAGAGGAAAGGTGGGGAAAGATTAGCTGGCAAGAGAACAAGTTAAAAAGATTGAGTGAGGGAGAGAGAGGAAGGAAGAACAAGGAAACTTGAAGCTTGGTCTGCAACAGATACGGCCCTGTCAGCAGAGAGAAGATCCTGGGGACAAAGCAGAGGGAGGCCAGGCAGCTGAGGTGGAAAAAGCGTTGGTGTAAAACGACACAGAGACGCCTGGCTTGCAATCCAAAAGCAAGCAGGCCTGAGATTAGGAAAAGGAGCACAGGCAGCAGATAAGGGTCAGAAACAGTGTTGTTGTGGGAATTGCCAGCAGTGACGATGAAACAAGGAGGCAGCCTCGGGCAGGGGTGGCTGTGGGGGCTTTCTGAAAACCACCTAGAATGGTGGGCATCTTCTGGTGCAACTTGGTCTGAAAGCCAATATTACAAACACTTTCAGTGCCTTGAATTGTAAAAGGACAGACTGTAGATGCCACTGGCTGCAGAGAGCAGGAGAGGCGTGGAAGAGAACTGAGTCCTGACTCTGGTCTTGTGCAATGAGCATTTTGGAGCTGATGCTCAAGGCCAAGAGGACTGATTGATAACCATTAGGAAGTTGCCATCTGACTGGTATGGGGCTTTAGACATACATTATCTTAGAAATATCCTACCCTTTACTTTAAATGGACCCCCCCACACTTAAGTCGTGTAAACAGTCCACATACACTTCAGTCTTGCAATGAGCTCAGGACCATTTTTCTCAGATCTTGATTTTGATACAGTTCAACAGCTTTTGTATTTACTCTCATAAACCATTTCATGTGCTCTTTGGAGCAAAGTATCCATCACCACACTTTCACCTACAGTCCTCAGTATTTATCCAGTCACTAACTGCTGCACCTCCTTTGCTCTTAAAAACATTCTTTTTCCCATCTTGCATGAGAAGCTTACAGCTTCTCACAACTGAGCACCATGTAAATATTTATGTTTCAGACCAGAAAGTAAGCTTCAATAGGACACATTTTCCTTCCCCACCAGCATAGACGCGGGGAGGGGCATGAGCTGAGCTGGGAAGAGCAGGAAGGACATAACTAGGCTTGTCCTGAAACGTTCTTCAGTTGCGTTCCCCTTCCAGTTTGCCAATATGATGGCCTACTCATGTGCTGCCACTGGGATCCTCAGTACCACAGCATTTCCACACAGCCAAGGGCCGTGGGTGAGGCGGGCAGAAGCAGGCTGCCAGTCTGGCTCTGGCCTTGCTCCCAGCTGCCCACCTGGCGTAGGCCAGGAAATTGTTCCTTACAGGGATGGGATGTTTTGTGTTTCACTTTAGGCTCATTCGTCCTCCTCTCCCCCTCCTTCCCCTCTCCTGTGGGTCTGTGGGACACGGCCGCTGGCGTGCTGAGACAGGAGGCAAGAGCTGTACAAGAAAGAAGGCCACGCAGTGCTGGTGCAGGCCCTCGCTGGGGCTGCCGGACCCGTCTGAGCTCCTTCCTACGTGCTCTGCCCCGAGCCGAGGAGCAGGTCAGGAAGGGAAAACTGGCTGGCTGCTGCCTGGAACACCTTCTGCAAGTAAATGAAGAAAATAGCTCTTAAATAGTGTTTTCCACTAGAAAATCCCCTGCAGATGGCAAAGGTGAAGCAAAGGAAGAAGTGACTTTACAGAAGTCACTGAACAGATTGGTAGCAGAGCCTAGAAATTATTCTGTGTTTTCAAACCCTCTATCTATAGACACAGCAATCAAGTATTTAGGAGATTATGAATGGTAGGTGTCAGGGTGACATTTTTCTTTCAGAAGGAAAAAACATACTTTTTCCTCACCCATGCTGACCTTCATAAAGTTTTGCTAAGATTAATTCACTGAATATTTTTCCTACTGTTTTCTTTAAAAAAAATAAACGTTCAAACACTCTGAGATATTTTCCCCCTTCACCCAGTATTATGTAGTCTCTTGGAAAAAAACAAAGCATTGTCAATACACTCAGGCTTCAGATAATACCTTCTATTTATCTTTGAGTATTATCACCTTTATCTTGTGTTGAGGTGGGCAGTTATTTACCCACCTGTGGTCTGCAGATACCTATTTTTATGTAGTCCAACTTCTATATTGATCGCAGCAGCGTGCATGGATTTCTCTCCCTACTTTTTTCTCTCCTCCCAAGCACAGCAAACACTCTCAGGACAGCACCCTGCACAACCTGTATTCCTGCGGCATCAGGGGTTTTTCTTTTCACCACTACAGACCCACGCTGTGCTATTTATTGTGGCTATTACGTACCCAACCGCAAGTCATACTGTGACTAGTCAGCTCACGCCCTTGCAGGTCATTTATCCTCCAGCACTAATCTTTTCTGTAAGCCCTTTTCCTTTGACCACCCGCATGATACTCGTGCAGACGGCTGAGGTGACCTTCCCATTGCGTGCTTCTGCTACCTGGCCTTATCGCCAGCACCATTAGGCCGGATGCACCCTGAGGCTGAATGGGCTGTGCCAGGGGTGACTCAGTCCCTCAGAAGGAATGCTCCCAAGCATCCAGGCACTCAGAAGGAGAGGGTGGCACTCTGAAGGGCTGGGCACCCATGGAGTGAAGGACGCGAGACACACCGGTCCCTTGGCAGCCCCTGTCAGCGTCTGCGCAGCCCAGCTTACACAGCTGGGCCCCGTTTACAATTCTGAAAGGATTTTTCCTTTTTTCTTGTTTGCTCGGCTGGCTGTTTTACTTTCAGATCGCTTAACAAACAGGAAATAAAGAGGACATCAAACAAATGACAAACAGAACTCCACATACTGCCCCACTCAGCTGGGAAGCTCAGTGTGAGTCCTTGAGGGATGGGGGTTCCAGCGTCTGTGCGTCCCTGGACGTGACCCACTTCTTCCCAGCCCTTCCCTTTTATCCTACGACTATGAAAGAACTTTTTATTTAACCAGCATGGGGAACCCTTCAGTTCAGCTGCCTGAAAGCCAGACCGCTACTTAACTGAAAACATACGTAGAAAGAAAAGAGAAAGAGAGAGTTAAATAGAGGAATACAGTCTTCACTGCCTCCATGGACCACGATGGCATGTGGGGGAGGCAGCCTCCAGCATATTGACAAAAAAAAATCCAACTTATTGTACAGCTGCCAAATCAAGCTAAAATGAAATATTTTTGATGGAGCAAATGATACTTGCTTAAGCCCTGTGCAAAGCCCCAGCCTCCCACCAATTTAGTGATTTCAGCCTTCGCTCTCATACCACACAGCTGTCTTGAATGAGCTGGCACCAACCATTCCAGCCCATTTCAACTAAAATAAGAGTGTGGCAAAATTACTCCAATTTTATTTAGAGTTACTTTGATCAAAAGGGTTTTCTGCCCAAGGCACTGCCTCAGCAGATGGAGCTTTTCCAGCCTCCTGATTTCAGAGGCCTCTATAAAATCAGGAGGCTGAAAAAGCTCCATCTGCTGATTTTCGAGTGGCCTCCAGACTCCATAGGCTTCTCGTGGTTCATCACCCTTTTCATGGAATGGTGCCAAAAGCAGGAGGAAACCTTTACCTCATTACAGACTGTTAGAGCATTTTTTGCCCTTCTGTAAGGGAAATCCCTTGAATGTAATCTCACCACTGATGTGCTATGGAGGAAGTTATTAAAAAGTTTAGTTAGTAAATTCTGCAGCCACATTTTCCCTGTGGAGTGGACGTTCCTCTTCTTATTTACCCAGAATAGTATTTCATTCAGTTTTGGGCCTCTCACTACAAGAAAAATCGAGTTGCTGGAATGCATTCAGAGTAGAGCAATAAAGCTGGTAAAGGAACTAGAAAACTAGACATAAGAGGAGCAGCTGAGGAAACTGGGGCTCTAAGTCTAGTGAACAGACTGAGGGTAGACCTCAACACACTTAATAACTACCAGAAAGGAGATTGTAGCAAGGAGGCCATTGGTCTCTTAAGGTAGGCAGCAAGCAATAGGATACAAGGCAACAGCCTCGAGTTGAGCCAGGGGGAATTTAAATTGGATATCAGGAAGGATTTATTCACAGAAAGGGTGGTTAGGCATTGGAACAGGCTGCTGGGAAGTGGTGAAGTCTCCATCCCCAGAGGTATTCAAGAGACACGTGGATGTGATGCTAATGGATGTGGGTTAGTGGTGGTAGTGTTAGGCTGGTGGTTGGACTTAGTTATCTTAAGGGTCTTTTCCAACCTAAGTGATTCTCTGACTCACAGTAGAAAACTGAACCCTGAGTGACAACTCAAGACTGACCAGCCCCGCCATAAACACAAATCCCCTCTTTGAAAATGACATCTGGTGTTGTCATCTCATGTCACCATGCGCAAAACCATCCCCTTCCATAGGCATCACAGTCCAGTGTTTTGCTCACAATATCCCACCAATATTCAGAGGAAACCAGCTCACAACAGGGGACGATAAACAGGGGGATTAAATAGCTCCATAAATAAGTATCTCTCTATAAAGGCACAGAAGCCAGAGTTAAGTAGGAAATACCAGTGGCAAGAACACTCTAAAAAGGTTGTTGCTGTTCCCTCTCTTTGTATGAACTGCATGGCAAGTGTAACAGGAATACTACTCACAGCTCTTGCTAAGCCCCAGAATTTGTGTTTCTGAGAGGTTTATTTGCCCAGGACTGTGCTACCAATGCATTTAACTGAGATTTGTAGAAGCCCAAACCTACAGGAGATTTGAAACCAGGATGGGATCAGATTTAAGGATCTGTGTTCACCTCTGGTTACTTTTGAAAGCGTATTTCTCAAACACACACCAGCAATCCACACGAGCTGCTCATATTTCCTCTTCACCTCTCCCACTCACCCAGATTCCCACTGGTGCCTTCCTGGCAGTACAGCTCAGGCAGACTTGCATCCATGAGAGGCAAAGACTATACTCACACATCTCCCAGACCCACTAGAAGGGGGGTGCATCAAAAAGGCTGTTCCCAGAAGACCTCAGCAGTCCCACAAGCTCACATTGCTCAGTTACATTTCAGATAGACAGCACAGAGCCTGCAATAATGCCAGTGAAGAGGTGACACGTCCCCTGTCTGCCGTACCTCCAAAAGCCAGGTGCCTCACTGCCCCTTGGAGTCCATGCTCGGCCTTTACTTTCCATTCTCCTGTCCTGTTTCCCTGGTCTGAAACCGATGTCACAGCACAAGCACATGTGCTAATGCAGGGAAGAGCAGAGTGCATGGAAATGTATTCTGTGTTCTTCAGACTCCAGTTGCCACATCTTTCAAACTAGATTTATACTCCACATGAAGGTTAATGATAGCAATAAAATAAATCAGCCCTATTATAAGTGCTCCATCTCAGTCTATTAAGTTAGTAAATCTATACTAAACATATATTATGCGGTCATAAATATCTCTCCATATTTATATTTTAAACACATAAAACATAATTCACCATGGCAGGAATTACTTTATATTCAGTAGAGCTAGAGGCAGAGCAGGATCTGATGCCAGGCCCTTGCCACCCTTTCCACCTGAACCCACACCAGTATTTAGAATTTGTGAGAAGCTTTCCCAAACGCTTTCCAAGCTGTAAATACATCAACAGCATCTAATCGGAGAACTCCTAGAACACGGTTCTGAGGGTTGCCTTCAGAAGGGATCCTACACCCCGGGCTGCAAAGCTGGAGCTTCCTTGGGCGTGCTCAGCTCTTGCTTCTCTAAACTCAGAGAGACTTCACAAGCCAGCTTCTTCTGAAGGTGAGCAAAAGCCACCTGGGTATAACCAAAGACAGATCTTACCTTGCTATATAAAATGCATATAACCTTTATAAGACGAGAATATGACAGGTTTCTGAAAAGGCTGGGGTATGCTGCTCCATCCTCATGGCAACTGGAGGAGCAACTGGAGCTGTACCTGGGCAGACAGTCTTTTTTCATTATGTGTTGTAGGCAAGTTATTTGTATTGTTGCATTTGCAACATCTTTGAGTGATTCTGCAGCATTCAGACTGGTAATGAAGGCAGGGGAATCAGAACCAGAGCATTAATTAATCTGAGAAAGAGATCCCTAGTTAGTGTTTGCTCCGCAGTAAGTTGTATGTAACAATTAATTGACTAAATTTCTATAACCTAAGCCCACACATCTTGAACAGAGGTTTCTGTTCTTAAACCTTCTTACAAGCTTTTGACTAAGTACATGTTGGACAAGTCACATTATACCACAGCATTCCTTACATGCATGTACAGGGAGGGCATTTGCCTTAAATGTAGCCAAACCTGAGCCCTAAGCTCTGTTTTCTTGCTATGTTAGCCCACTTTTAAGTTTGAACCTGGTGAAGCTATCTCTGTGCTAGAGATACCCTTGAAAGCAATGGAGTTACTCGCAGGTAGAAAAATCACTACAGAAGGATGCTTAATTTGCTGAAACGCTGCTGATGGCAGGACCGTGGTGCACACTCTCTGCATGTCCCCATCTCTAACATTTTTATTCACAGGTTCAATGACAAATAGGACATTTACAAGAATCTAAAGGAAAATAAGGCTAACTGTCCAGCATCGGCCCTCACTGGTACAGTTAAACTGATTGCATACAACTGACATTACCTGGCAGCCAAAGCCCGAGAGCACAGAGTTTCAAACTTCTTTTGCTGGTCTGGCTTATTTCGCTCAACAAATCTGGTAAACTGCATTAGCAAAGGCACTTTTTCTTCTGTAAAAGAACAGTCTACACAAGGCCCGTTTTGTTAGTACAGCTATGCTGGCAAATCCCTTAAGCAGAGGCAGATCCCAGCAGAGCTGTAGCTGAGGGCCAGAGTTCAGATTCATAAATCAGAAACCACCAGGGACCAGCGGAGACCTCATAGCTGCCTGCGAACCTGCTCTCACTTGCAGCAAAAGCACCTCGACACAATAGTTTTGATGTCTTTTACCAAAGCTTAAAATGGCCTGTATTTCCTGTGAGCTAAGAACATACCCACAGAACATGTACTGAAGTTTTCTTTATGCAATTTGCTAAACCAAAGTGAGGGGACCCGAGCACCTGTGGAACAGCCAGGGGAGGCAATACTGATCCTCCTCCTCCTCACACCTGCCCCAGGAAACAAAAGCTGGCTCTGACTGCCGGACACGTTCCATTTTCCATCCTTCAAGTTCTATTAGATCTTCAGATCAAAGTGTAGCGGGGCTTGTCATCTTTTATTTTGTTGCTCTGCAAAGCTCCAACTTTTGCAGGCTACATTTCAGTCTGCTGTGTTCTGCTAAAGCAGCTTACAGCATGCCAGGGACAGAGACCAGCTCTCCCCCGTGTTTATATCCTACCAAGCACAGTGTAGGTAATCAATAAATCAGAGATTGTCTCAATAAAACTTTGTATACGTTTCATTAAATCATTTAAGCGTGTGTGTAAGTAACTGCATCAAAAACGTCCAAGTGGAGCACTGCAGATCTCCGTAACGCCAAAGACATTAGGGAAAGGGAAGACGGCCTTTGAAAAATGGATAGCTAGAGAGGTCGTGGCTTTCAGCCACGCTAGAGCCCTTTGCCTCCAGTGTAAAGCACACCAATCATTCCCCCTGACGGGCGAATTAAAAAGACAAGAGACTATTTAAGTGGTGGACGATTCCCTCCTCCATACTGATACCGTATTTCAGTAACTTTTAAATGCATAACTGCTTCATGTTTGGCTCTTCACCTGCCAGAACTCACGAAGAAATGCTGGGCAGGGCTGTGGCTGGCTGCTGGAAGAAGCAGTAATTAGGATAGCCAGCAATAATGGGCAGAGAAAACGCAGTGCCACAAGAGAACGCAAGTGAGTACTTGCCCCAGTTGTTACAAGCACAAAAATGGGATCCTGCAAGACCGAATATTTCCAAGGTCTCAGATAGGGAGCAATAGGGGATGGATAAGGACAGAAAGCCACGGGGCGACACCCGAGCACCAGATCTGCCGCCCATCCCACTGCAGCTCCTGCTTCTGACGGGCACTCCTTGCAGCAGCTGCACCCCCCCGGTGCATCCTGTCCTTCCCCAGCAGCAGCCAGCAGGGCTTCCAGGCAGTTTCACCTAATGAAAGCAGACACTGGGGACGCAGCTCTTTGGCTACCCCTACAACACTACTAGCATTACGGACCGTTCCCCTTGCTAAGGTAAAAGCCTATTTCTGGCTGCTCGGCAGCCCTGCTCCTGACTCTGGGCAGGCTGAGCAGCGTCTTGGGACGTGGACTTGGGATCGTATTCACAATCCCTCCAATACCCAGCAAGAACAAAGCTGGTCCCATTTGCTGTCATCCATCGACAGCAATGCACAGAGAACCTAAGGGCGATAGCTGCTAGCCTACCAAGTAGCCTGCAATTTAGAGCCACAGTTTCAAGTGGCTGTGAGTTCAGAGCCACATCTCCTTAACACGAGTGGAAAAAAGAAAAATCCCTGCAACCCTGTCCCAGCTCTTGTCAGCTCCACAGGGCACCCACAGGGTGAGCACCTCTGCTCTTTTTGGTGCAGGTATCACAGCACAGCTGCGTACAAGCAGCAGAAGGGTCCAGATGTGGAGAGCAGTGGAGAGGACATGGATCCAGACTGAAATGGGACCCAGGAGCCGAAGCTGCTGGCCCTCATAGGGAAGGTGAGGAAGAAGGATGAGCTGTGCATGTGCCAGGAGGTCCCACACCAGCACTGCCACACGCAGGGTGCTCAGAGCACTGAGGCGCTGCTGCTGTGGGCTCTGGGGTGACAAAACCCAAAGTGTTCACAGCACGGCTGCCTGGGAGGGACGGAGTCAGCACATCAGGCACTCCACCAGGAAAACATTCAGAGCTGGCTAAAAATGCTCCAAACGCTTTAATGAGTGCTTATTATTTTTAATGTCTGCATGTCAGTTCTTCTTGTTATTACTATTCCTCTCTTTTAATAAGTATAAAAGGACAGGGAAGAGCTAAGATATTTCCTGATGTATTCTGTTTCCCTTTAGATAAATAAACCTGTAAACATTTCAAAAGATGCTCAAGTTTTTGTTTTCAATACACACCACCCATGTCATTTCCTCTCAGAAATACACTTGTGGGAATGCTCCACAGTTCTCATATTTATATTCAAAACAGACAGCCTCTGATTTCAAACTAAAGCAGTCTGTAACCAGCACCTCTGCACATGACCAGGTCTCACTGATGTGTAGGATATACCTTCTTCACTGATATGGATTCATATATTTTTTTTTCTGCAGGTTGTAATACTTTTCCTAGACTGCTGATGTCTGATGCTTCCAGGTGTTTACTGGGTGTTTTGCTACAGACACACAGAGCTATGTCAGTTAAATAAATAAATAAATGAAAGTACAGATTAAGTCGTACCGGCGATTTTTTTTTGATAGTTCATTTTATCTCAGAACAGATAGAAATGATTCAGTCCCAAGCACTGGTTTGTGCTACTACTGATTTCATCTGTGCTAACGGAGTGCCTAAGCATAACCACAGCAGCAAACCCAAGTATCTCTGTTGCCCCCCGTCACCTGGATGCACAGATTTAACTTCAGGATGTGCTGTTTAGCAGTTGTATCCAAGTGGCTTGGGCAAGACCCACGAACACGTCAGCCAGTGACTAGATTGTGCAATTCTCAGCCCACCAGCAGAGCTCACCTTACAAGGGCCAACAGACCAGAGATGGTGGAACTGAAGGCAGCAGCACGGCCTTGCTGCTGAAAGGCTTGTCCCTCCCTTCACCTTGCTCTCTGCTGATGGCAGCGGAACACTTACCGCCGTAAAACCTGAGTGCCAGAAAAGAGAGAGAGCGTGCTGGATTCATCGTGCACAGCCTGCAGGTTGAAAGGCTATTGTTAGGTTTGTAGATGGAGTTTAATGTCAGTTGGTTATTCTGTGGTGTGTCAAAGGAGAGAACGTGACATCATTGATGTGTAATTCCTTATTTTTTTTTAAGCTATTGACAGATCTCTGACTAATAAACAAGATTCATTGCATAATACTACCTTGTTTTTATTCAGTCTGGCACTGGATTTATTATCTATTTCCATCAGCTTTTTTGCTTGCTTGTTTGAAATATCTACAAGAGGTGGATTCCTTAGGGAAAGAAAGAAAGAATAAGAGTTAACTCATTTCAACTCTGGAGTTCCTGAGAGTTTTTTTAAAGCCTTTTATAAAACAAACAGATGAGAGGAAAGGTCTCTGGTGCTCATAGGACGTGAAAGTAACCTTCAAAATGTGAGTCAGATATAACCTATGCAGTAACATCTGCCTGAGCTGGCAAAGAGCTCGAAGCAATAACGCATGAACTGCTGTCCAGTTCTGCTGCTGTAATAAGTATCCACACCAACTATTTCAGTGCTCAAAGAGCTCAGAAGGGAACGGGGCTATGACTGCAGTGATCTGTAAAATACCACATTGTCAATCTCTAATTTGAAAAGAGTCCCACATCAATTCCAGTTCGCCAAAAAGACAAGAGACCAAGGTAAAAAATATGAAATTAAGTACTTGTAGGCATTGTGCTATGCCTTCATATTTTCAGTTCTCTCATGGATACTGAGGTCAAAATTTTAGGCTTTCACCCACATTCAGAAATGTAAGAAAAACGTTAAAATTGTCTTGTAGCCACTTGGCTTTCAAGGGGTGTAAAACATTGCTCTAAAGCTCACCGTTAGCTTCTGAGAGAGCTGACATGGTCAGCAACCAAATGTGACTGGCGTCTCTTTTCTGGTGCCAGGAACAGGTGATTCTGGGCCTTGAATACTGCTGACAGATCGCCATCACTTCAGCACACGCTAAACTGGGCCTGACAGGGTAAATTCTACAGAAGCGAGCTGGCCGCAGGGGTGTTCCATGAAATCATCGCATTTACTCAGGGTAAAGGCTCAGCCCCCAGCCCGAGCTGAGACAGAGAAAATCATCACTGTAAAAGTCATCGCCTCATCGTTAACATCAGGGGTCCTCATCCTTCTTCCCGTATTTGTTACTGAAAACCAGTAACAAGTGTGTGCTGTGCAAATGTAGCCAAAACGGCAGTTCAGATAGCCAAAGGAATTGCCACAACACGGGAGAGACTCCCTCGTGTCTGTGCCCATAAGGGTATGCCGAAAAGCAAGTCTGTTTCCAAGCTTACTTCAATGGGAAGAAAAACATAGGCTCTTAAAGCACCGACTGTCTCTCTCAGTTATTCAGGTGAAAATGCCGGAGTGGAATAGCAAAAGCAGAAGTGTCAGTGACAAGAGCTGTGTAATACAGCTGTGATAGCCCTGCATTTAAGGGCAAGCTTTGATCCTGGGCTGGTGGGGTAAGATAAGAGAGCAGGGTGTGGTGCTCCTGTTTTAGAGGCAGGACGTGCTGTAAGCTTCCTTTATCCTGGTCAAGCTTTGAATTTGCGTCCAGCACAGCCCAATACCATGCTCAAGGCAAGGAACCACTGCACAAGTCTCCCACCGTGCTCCCCCAACCTGTTCTTGTCCTCAGAGATCCCCTTGGATCTGTAAATCTGAGCAAAGACAAGACAGTCCTTCTGTCTCCTGTGCAAGATTTGCCTCAAGTCAGAGCCTGGCTCCATTTCTTCAATAACATGAAAACGATAATACACATTTCTGCCCCTAGTGACTACAAAGTGCAGAGAAGGGAGAGGCAGAAGAGCAAGCCTTCGCACGCGCCGTGCTCTCAGCAGCATCCCTCGCTGTGCTGACACACGCCGCCCTTCCGTGGCACCAGCCACTCATTCAGTCAGAAGGCCTGGCTTTGTGCTCTAGGTGGTTAATAAGCGTGCTGTGCTGAGCTGGGGAGCCCTGCTCCAGGCACAACCCCTACAACAAGCTCTTCCTTATTGAAATCTGCTCCACTGTAGCTCAATTTTGTTTGTGCAAGGACTTCCAGAACTTCAGAGAATAAAACTTGTGCAGCGTTAACAGCTCTTTGCAGATCTCTTTCTCATCTCCAGTTATCCAAGGTCAAGCTGGACAGGTTTGAGAGATTATTTATCTGGTTGCAGACCACTGTATGTGCTCCACTGGTACAGCTCCCAGTGTGCTCAGTAGAAATTTTAACTGATTCAACTGACAGCTGAAATTTTGCCTTGCCTTTATGGCCAAAAAGATGAAGAAAGTGAGCTCTTCTATTTTTCCACAAAGGCTCCTTACCACTGGGATTATTCTCGTCATTACAACAGTAAGGGCTGTGCAGTACAGAACCTCGAGGCTTACCAGAAGTCCGTGCAGACAAACCATCTCCGAACCAGAGGGAAGAGGTCTGGCGCAGAAAGCCCACCGCAGTTCCTGCCCCTGTCCCTACTTCCCTACCTCGAAAAGAAAAATAAGCAGAGAGCAAATAGCCACCTAGTCATTGTCCCGTGGAGCTTGTCCTGTCTTGGGGCAGTGTGGGGGGAACCCTCGCACCAGCACTGTGCTCACAGCAAGAGCTGACTTCTGTCTTGAGCACCAGCTCTACCTAGAAAGGAAAAGAAAGAGCATGTTGCCCTGCCGTTTCACAGGGAACCAACGCTAGCACAACATATCATCTGAAGGCTCAATGTTTACTGCCATCAGATCCATCCGTCTTCTTTGGGAGGAGCCCTTTTTGCCAGTCTCACTTGTGTTGGTGAAGGGGCAGCAAAGAGGCTTTTATCTGAAAGCACGTTTCCCTGGAGATCAAAAGTATATTCTTTAGTTTTCAAATCTTCCCTCTTTATCCTCACAGTTCCCATATACGGGAAAAAAATGGCAAAGTGTTAGTGGGGTACGTATAAATCACACCAACCACTGATCCTCTTATCCAGTAACCATAACACATCAGATGCTGAGAGTCTTGCTCCAAGCGAATAAAATAAATTACATTTTGCTGGCCAGCATACCAAACCTTATGTTGGTTATTGTAAATTACTGAAAGCACAAAGGTATAGTCTTTGTGTGCTCTTCTTCGAGCGTGGAACACGAACATCAAAGAAGGCAGTTATCATAACTGCCCTTTCTCTGTCTCTGCCTTTGACAATAGACTGATCTCCCCCAATTCACTACGGAGTTAAAAGGAACAGAATTAGACAAACAATTTGCAAAAAAAGAAAAAAGAAAAACACTTGCTACCAAGGACAAAAAATTATCTTTGTTGTAAGTATCATAACTAAATATTTTGGCACTAAAATAACTAATTATGGGATAACATCTTAAACAGAGCTTAAAGAGAGTTGAAGAAAATGATATGTGCCATATGAAAGGTTTTAAATTTCTCAAAAACTTGAATATTACATCACCTCTGCAGTTGATCAAAAACAGAGAGAATGTCATCAAAATTTCATTTATAAACAATAAAAGATTATTTTCGTGCATGTGAAAATATTAGTCAATGTGAAATCATCCAACTTCAAGACAATTTTTTTTGGCCAGCTGTCAGAAGTGAGCTTGCCTCTCTCTAGGACGACTCGCACTGAGCCGCTGAGCTGCAGTCGGGATTCTTCTAGAACAAACCTGCACTTTTTGCATTCTTCACCACAAAGCCGTGAGAATCCAACTCTTCCTCACCATGAAAAACGCGTCACAGACATCACTGCCAGGTGTTTGTCCCACTCAAACTCATAAACCTGTTTTAATTTCCAGAGTACCACAAAGCCATCCATGGCTGTACCCTGCTCCAGCCCTGGGACCATCTCAGAATGAGAATGCTTGCTGGTGCAAGTCAGGCTGCAGGGAGAAAGTAAAGCAACCTGAGAATATTCATGACATGACTGGTATGGTCTATTTCTCATCACGACAGAACAGAGGATGGCTGCAGTTCGTGCTTTAAACTAGCTTTTCCCTGAGCAGTTGAATTTGTGCTTTCAGGTCTCTGCATCCCTTCCCAACAGACCGAAGAGATTCAATGCTTGCTCCCCATCACGTTAAACCTTCACCTTCTTTCAAGCAACACGCATGACTCATCAGCGCGGTAGTCACGACAAATAAACCAAATTTCCCATCTGTGCCACTGCAAGTAAAGGCCACTTAAAACCAGCACCTACAGATGCTGCTTTGACACAGCGCAGCAACTCCAGGGACGAGGAGCTGCCCGCCACCCTGACCTCCCAGCACAGGGCTGGAGCAGCTCCCCGCTCCCTCCTGTGCTAGGCTGAGAGGCGAACAATGTGAAAGTCACTCCAGTGAGAAAAGAGTGGCTCATCTCCCTGCCAAGACGGGCGTTTTAATTATGTTTCTTGGTTTAAAGAGGCACCAAGATGACTTTGTTTTTATAAGTGCTCTGGAGCCTGAGGCGCTCGTTTGTATTACGGTTGGGTGCTTTTATAGTATATTGTGTTTTTAATTGTTCCTTTGAAGAGCGAGCAGTTTTCCAATGAGTAAATACATTATTATTATTTCTGATTCCATAATTGTTTGGATCACTGTGGTGCATGTCAGCCACAGGACTTGTGTATATCTTTCTTTCTCCTCCTCTCTCAAAGGATTCTGTTGTTTGGATTATGCAATCATTTTGCTAATACCAGGACAGATGGCCACAATGAAAACACACCGAGTGCTCCCTCTGATAGATACTTGCCAACATCAACAGGAAAGAACAGAATTAAATTCATGAACTTTAGAGAGAAAGCACAAGCTTGTTCTTGAGCAGGGAACAGTGTAATGCTTTTATGTGCACAGCAATAGCCAACGACAACCTACAGACATGAAAGCTGCAAGACTAGAACAATCCAAAACAGGGCCCGAAATAACCTTTAGCATCCGTATAACAGAGCGTTGCAAATCTCCTGTCTGCCACAGGAGGCACAGGTTGGATTTGGATAGGACGCAGCACGTTGGAAACATCTTAGGAAGCATCTCCTGCCTTTTGCATTTAGCAGGACAGCCTCGTCCCATCCTGTATGATATGGGCAATTAGCTGATCACACACCTTGATGCAGGACAGCATCTCCCAAGTTTCACTGAGTTTCTATAAGGAATTTTGGTTTGGGAAAAACAAACGCGGATGTAACACCTCTTGAAGGCCACCAAGTCCTCACTTTGCTCATACTTTTGTTCAAAAGCTGAACGAGCTATGCCTAAACCACTGTTGCTTAAAAATCTTCCCTGGCAGAGCTGTCACAGCTCCCCCAGTCTGTTTGCTTTGCTAGACCCGGCCACTGGAAAGGTTTCTTAACATCAAACCTAAGTCACCCCCACAGACATCTAAGCCCATCATCCCTCCCTCTGCTCACAGTCCATTCCCTTCCCTTTCCAGCAGCCTTCTACAGCTCGGAAGGCTGTTCCTGCAGCTCCCTGCTGTCACCCCCAGAGCAGGCCACAACCCCGGGATGCGGGGTGGAGCAGCACACACCGTAACAGCCCGTCGATAGCTTCTGCATCAAACCCCTAGCTTGTGTGGGGTGCAGGTCAGCGTGCGTGCCACGTAATGGCGCGGATGGTGGAAATGGTTCCCTATCCACTACTGAGATAATCTGGATTTCAGCTTGAAGGCTTGCAGATCTGGCCGCTAAATTCACCAGACTCCAGTTCCCCAAAGGAAGTCTAACACACTCGGAAAGTTTCCATCCTCCCGATCCAGCCGGTTTCCCAGGGCGTCACTGTTTGTTCTCGACCAAGAGAGAGGCTCCTAGATGTCACTTAGCAACATCAGCAAATCCATTTCCTTCTCCATGGAAAGAACTTGTGGTGCAGCAGGCCACTCAAGAACAAGAAGATTAAGTCAGAGAATCCCCACCACCAATTACGGATATATTTTTTAAAGACTGAAAAAGAAAAACTGGAGAAGCTAGATTTCAATCTGGTGCTCCTGATACTACCAAAATCATGATGCTCAGTTGAGCGCAGCTGATAGGAGAAGGCACCTTGAACAAAAAAAAGCAATATTTGCTTGGTTAAATGGGTGGTCTCTGACACTGCCCACACCTGGTTAGAGTTTGGCACAGAATGTAAATCCCAAAGTCCCAAAATAATTAACCCAAGCAAGGTGTAAGAAAAAGAATCAGGCATCATTCCCCGAGTAAAGCTCTGCAGTTCTTTAAAGCAAGTGACGAAGACCAGATCCTGCTTAGGCCAATGCTCCTCATCTTTACAATCAAAATGCAGATGCATACACTAACCAGACACTCTGCCAAAGCTTTCACCTACATATTCTGTGGATCTAAACCTCAAGATGAAATGTAAAAATTGTAATACCATGAAAATGTCAATATAGATTTCTCTGGAATTAAGCCCAGTGTTCACATGCCCTCACAAGCACACTGTGGAACAATATTTACTGATACAATTATATGGTTTTCTAGCAGAAATTGGTAATATAGATTTGGATCAAACAGAAGTAAAACATCGTCATGTAAGTTCCTGCTACGAATCACTCAGGGAACTGCCTGCACTGAACTTCAGACCTTAAAGCTTTCTTTTGGTCTCTACCAGATAAATGCAAAAGGCATTGATATTGAGGAGACTGTCCCTCTATTTCTGCATGAGTGGGATCAGAACAGTTTTTACAGTTCTGCAACTGCATTTCAAGCAAAATCCCTGCTGTAAATAGCAGAAGGCAAGAGGCTGTGCCTGTGAAATGTGTGATTCAGAACAAGAACTCTGCTGTGAACTCTATGGCTCTGCCCGTGCACGAGTTCCACAGCTACAATCGTTTCAAAAAAGCAACACTTCTTAAAAAAGAAGACTGAGTGTGTTTGTGCTTGTTCAAGTGGCTCATACTAACTAATGCCAGCTTTTTGTGAAACTGAACTTCTACTGGAGAAATATAACCACTGGCCCTTGCTATCCAGAAGTAGGACAGATTTTGGAGAACAAGTATTTGCCAAGGCCAGAGACCAGCCTCTAGTAAAATGCACACAAAGGCCAAGGTTGATCAAAAACTTTCACTGAAAAAAAAAAAATAAAGGAAAATTTGAATGGTTGCTGCCAAGACCTACAGAGAATAAACAGAATTGCAAATAAATTCTCTCTTTCAGTATACTTATGAACACAATATACATATCCATGAGTCCATCCCACCAGGCCACCTGCTCTGGGCTCCAGCCATGGCACGGAGCCACCAAGCCCTGGCACGGTCCCTGGGGGAAGGGGCGCACCTTGGCGCGGTTCTTCCCTCCAGAGCAGCTCACTCCCTGTGCTTACAAGCATGGAAAAATGGACACCAAGAGCAGGTCCATCACCAGCGAGGATGGGCCAGCCCCAGAACCAGCAAGCAGCACAGATACTCCCCCAGAAACCGAAACAGCCTGAGGAGCTGCACTGCAAAGAAGAGACCAGAATCAACACCCCAGTCTCAGACAGCTGTGGAGCAGCAGCATGGCCGCTGTTCATCTCAGCAGACACCCTTCTGTGCAGGACTATGGCTGGCACTACAGCAAATGAGTAGACAGAAAGGCAGAGTCCTGAATTTACACGACCTGTTCTGAGAAGAGCTCAGGCAACTTCCCACAGGGTCTATAGTGCTTGCAGGGTGGTGATTTATTGCTGACCAGGAATATTTTTCCCCATCATAACATTTTATAACAGATGTTTTATTATATTCATTCCCATGCCAACCCAAAGAAAATGTCACGAACTAAAATTTAGCAAACTAGAATCATGAGAAAAACTGATTCAGGTTCTGCATTTCAATCTTTATATTCCTTCACAAACTTATCCTAGCTATCATTCCTTTGTTTTTATCATTTTTCATAGAATTTTTTTTTTTATGAATACATATTTTGTAATGAAAAAAATTTAGAAAAGAACCCAGCTGCATTCTTGTTCATTACTAGTCCTACATAATATCAAGTAAAATAGAAAGATGACATGTCGGCTCAGTTTATTTTCTCCATTTGACTTTTCCTAACAAGTGCTTTTCTGACTTGAAAGTTTTGTTTTAGAGTTCTTTAATGGGAGCACATGAAGAATTATGACAATTAAGATGACTGTTAGTGATACCTTCCCCTAAACTTAGCACTTCATCACAGACGTTGGAGGCTGACAGAATCCCACTCATTTCATTTGCATCAGCAACTCCAAAGATTTCAATCATATATATGAACACAGCAGGAAGAACTTACCTCATGGCTATGACACCACTGTTGGCAGTGGAGGTGTATTTAATCTCCTACAGATCGCACTGAAGTGTTTTCCCCCCTAATCCATCAAGTGAAGCTTCCCATAAAGGTACTTGTTAGCAGCGGGACTCATCTCCCTCTAGCAATTACAAGCATGGCAAAATGAAGATGCATTTCCCACGTAAATTAAAATTGTTGGTATGATTGCAATAGTTGTATCCCCAAGAGAAGCAGTGTGTTGGAGGTAGGGGATAAACAAATATTCTAATCGCATTCTTTTGAAAGCTGAAATTTCATTTCAACATCAGTAACTTTTTAATTCCTTCTTAGTTCAGTGGGAACTATAAAAAACAACAAAAAACATGTCCTTGTAGATGACTGCTTCTCAATCTGTGATGATATATTTGCACGTTTATTTTCTTTCCTATAACGATCGGTTTAATATATTTTTCTTTTTGTTGTTGTTGTTACTGTTTTCACAGTGCATTTCAGGGACCAGCATTCACTTGATTTCTGGCTGATGAGTGATTAATCCAGGGGGCAGTCGATCTGCAAATCCTCCAAACTAACTGAATTGCATTCATTGATGTTTCTACTCTCACTGGCAGTATTTTTACCACTGCGGACAGCGTAACAGTTGTGCAGACACTTTGCTTTCTTAACACATTTGAAAGCTCCAATTATTAAAAAACATTTGGCATGTTTCACTATTGTTTTATTGCCTTTTTTTTTTTTTTTTTTTAAAGGGGATGCAGCGAGGAATTTCAGTTTTCAGGAGAATCATCTGCTCGCCGCTATCCCAGAGGTCACCTAATAATTCCATTACAACACAACAGATGTAGCATATCGCCGTAATTTGGTGGCTCTTTCCGTATCATTAAAGGAGCTGTTTCCTCTGGTTACGGAAGATACGTCTCAGATGTGACTGTCCCATGAGCAACTGAAGGAAGATGCACAGAACCACGGGAGCAGAACTTTCAGACTGGCCCAGTACCGACTGTCGTAAGGAACGCACCCAAAATGCAAACTCTTATCAACTGCTTACTAACTCCATCTCCACTTGAGATGTTTCAAAAACACTAAATCTGTTTCAAAAGCACTAAAAGTGAAGAAATACAGTAAGTTCATATTTACCCAAGGAGAACGTAAGAATATACAATGGTATTTTCGCCTCATATGGAAACTCTGGAAATGAACGTTAGCGCCCATCAAAACACTTTTGGCTAATCCTTTTTCGTTCAACAGAATGTTGTCAAAATTGCAAGTCTTAGTGAAGATATCTTGCATTTAGATAGGGTAGGTTCCGAGGTCTCAACAGAAGTCACAGAGAAAAATCCTAAATAAAGAAAGACCTGACCTTGGGAACATGAAAATGGATGTCTCAACAGCTCTGCTTCATGGACACTGCAAGGTTTGATCTTGTTCCAATGGGGGATTTCAAAACCTTAAAGGCTGTTGCAAGACTGAGGTCGTTGTTCCTCAGCCAGCTCTTGTTAGCATAGTCATAATAATCATAACCAGAGATTTATGTATTGACTTTTATCCCCACAGAACTTAATTTGCAAGTGATTGCTGCCATAAAAAGCATGTATGAAAAAGAAAAGTCTCACTCACACTCCTCACTAAGAAAGGAGGCCAGTCTGCACTGAAGCACGACAGTTGTTGAAGAAATCACAGCGTTGGGCTTTAAGAATAAGCATGAGGAAAATATAGCAACTAATTGAACAGCAGAAGAGTTTTAAATAGGCAAGTCATAATTATTATAACTGAATTTGGCTAGAAGATGAAAGCAAACAAGCAAGCAGTCTTCACTGAGGATGTGTAAGTATCAGTGCGTTGTCTGCAATCTGGAGAAAGAATCCCAGTTACACTTGCCTCTACAACCCCAAAGTTAATCAATGGGAGCAGTCGTAGCTGCCTGCAGATCATTGGAATGACTGGCTGAGTTACCACTTCACCATAAGCGTCTTCTCAAAGACCACCAAAAGCAGAAGTGAAACGTCACAGCAGCAGTGCAGTTTGCACACCAGCTACTACTGCTATCATAGACATGAAGCTGGATTTTTTTATTATTATTATTATTTTTATTTTACTGTTAAATACCAAACTATTCAGCTCTTTAAAGAATTTTTGAAGCAGAGTTTTCGTATCTATAAAGTCAAGCAGCAAAGAAGATGAAAACAGTTGACGTGATGTCTAATGAAAAGACCTTTATCGTTCACACAACTTCAGAGGATCCAAATGCCAATCTCACATCATCTGGGGTTTAAATTCATGGAAAACTCCTCTGAGAGCTCCCATGGCTGCAGTTGGATTCCCGGTTCTTGATGTTTGCCAAGCACTTGAAGGAGATGCTGCAGTGCTTTCACATTGAAAACACTTTAAAAACTATTGTGTCAAAGAGCAAAGCAGAGAACGCTCTGACAAGGAAGGAATTTCCAAGAATTTTCTGAGTCAGGCTTCAACTTAACTCACAGCTTCTGAAGTAGAGCTTTTGCTTGGAGAAAAACTAACCGCTTTGTAGCAGAAACAAAGACAAGCTACTTGTGAAGCAATACATAAGAGAAATACAGCACCGAAGCAAGTGGCAATTGCTGTGAGGATTGACGGGACCTTTGCCGTGGTCATGTGAGAAATAATGTTTGTAGGAGGTACTTATCACCACGGTGAGCACTTGTGCACTGAAGGCAAAAAAAAGACAAAAAGTAATAGTGCAAATGATTGCAAGATCGGTTGGTCAGATACCGAGTCTTCTGAATCTGTTTGAATTTAAGCAGGAATAACTTAGAAAACTGATAACTGGAATACTCTTGCATCAGGTTTAGCTGCATTTATGAAGTCACGTGTAAAACAACATGTAAAAGATCAGTCAAATCATCCTCTGAGACAGAGAGAGGGTTCAGAGGTGGCCTAAATAACATTCCTCCTGACAAAGAACAAGCCAACTCTGTATGCAGACAGCTTACTAATAGACAAGCTGGACCATCAATAATTTGCTACTAATAGCAGAGCCAAAGACAAAACCAAATCACCAGGCACAAATTTAGGGAGAACAAGTTTTCAGATGAGAGGTGTTACCAGAATATTTGATCAAGATGAAGACAAAGCAAAATGATTTTAATATAGTTTAAAAAAAATTAATAAGAATGCTGTCACTGATAAGAAAGGTGTCATTTGAAATCTTTATCCATAGTCAATACAATAGCTTAATCAGGTGAGATTCTCAATAAAATTAAACAAATTTATATATAAAATATACATTTTATGTATTTGTACATTTACCAGAAGACATAGGTTAAATCTACCCCATAAACAACAAAACAGTATTTTGCCATGATGCAAACCTCATTTGACTGACAAAAATGCAAAGCTTAAGGGTTATAATAAGAATGTACCTCTCATCGGAGGGAATGGTACCTTTCATAACGCAATAATTACCTATCAGTGAAGTAAGATAGCCTTACCCAGCCTACACACATTTACATTCTATAGGTAGTGTAAGTAATTTAAGTGTTTATTTACTTACATGTAAGTAATTTACATGTGTAAGCCTACACATATTTACATTCTATCCTCTTTTTGTTGCTCTTCCTTTTGCACCAGAATGATGGTGACAAACTCTAGATTTGTCCATCTCCTCAGTCAAAGGGGAATTTTAGAGGAGATTTAAAATTTCTGTGATAATGGAATGGGACAGTCACTACAAAAAGCCGTTTTTGCTCCCTGACCGACACTGTTCGGTTTATCTTGGCAGGAACTGATGCCTGAGTCTGAAATAGTTCGGATATGTCTTCTGTGTCTCTTGCCACGTAAAGTCTAGATAAAATGGTTTGTCCGTGTCATGTTTTTATTATTGCCTATTTCATTCAAACCAGCTAAGTATACCAGGACTCGCTCTGAACCCGATGCTAGAAGCCATGCAGCTGAAGTGGTGCAACAAAAATGGAGAAAATAAAAAATAATAATAATAAATAAATAAATAAATAAACACCACAGTTTTTTAAAAAAAAAAAAAAAGGCAAACCAGAATAATGCCAGCACTGATAATCTCTCAAGCCAGGCAGGTTCACAATCGCAATTAAGGACAGGGAAAGGTTTAGAAATGGTGAAGCAGCTTCAGGCAAAACCACATCTTCTCAGGGAAATAGTTTCATATCTTCAATGATTTGCTGAGCACTTTCCAGCAGAGGAAACTGCACACAGGGCCTTAAAGGTTTTTAATGCAACTCAAAGGAAAGAGGGAAATGGAAAGCAGACTCCAAGCGCAATTAAAAATGCTGCTTCCTTTTTTTTTTTTTTTTTTTTTTTTTTTTAACAAAAGGAGCACAAACATGCCCCTGCTCTGAAAACGGCCCTGTTCTCACAGGAGGCTGGGAAGGTCCCAACAGCGCTGTGAAGGCTGCCTCATGTTTCTCATTAGGCTCATATGAATTCTTGGCTAGTGAAATCCCCAAGGAGAAATTAATAAGGCTGGGTCTGGGTAGAAAGAGAAATTGAATTCTGAATGGATACTTCAGCGGTGTGTTACCAGATCTCCTTAACTACATTTGAAGTCTGTTCATCACACACTGCGACCTCTATCAAACATTTGATATAATTCCTGGGGCATTGTGCTTTCCTGCACCCTTGCCTACAAAAAGAGGGAGATTTCTCTCTCCGACAAGAGAATCGTGGTCCTCCAGCAAGCCACAGGCCAGCTCAAACACCTCTTCCACTGACCTTCTACCAACACTTACTGGTATTGCTAAGTGCACAGGGTTCAACGGCACGTAGACTTCAGGCTTCACAGTTTGCAAGGCTGGGCTCTTGAACATGACAAAGCCAGGAAAGCATTTAAAAGGACTGACCTCTGGAGAGTTTATTCATTGCAAAAAAGTGGTAGGATGAATTAGAGAATGAATGGGTTTCTGGCATGTATTTTGCCCACAGAAATTAATCCAGTCACTGTTAAAGCTCCCTCCCAAGAGCTTCTAAAGATCTTTGTTGTCCGTTTTCAATTAACGGGTTTTATACAAAGTTATACAGTGTTTTGAGAACTGAAGAAACTTGCCCCAGCCCACCAAAAATGAGTATCTAAAAACAAAACCAAAAAAAACTTTTTTTTTTTTTTAAATCTAGACAACTTGCACCTAATTTCAAAAGGAAGCCGCTATTAAAGTAAGTCCCGTTATGCGAACCCTCAGCATGAGCGATATGACAGATGGCCCCGTTCCCCTTCTAGATGTGCACACGGACATGGCTAACTGTGCAATGTGATTTTATTTCACGTTGTCTTTACTTATACAAAAAATGGGTAGAATTTCAGTTCTTTTTCCATACTGACTATTCCACTTCTGGCTGCCACAGAAGAGATTAGCTGTTTGTTCCTACCAGCAGAGTTGGGCAGAGGCGGCACATGGCCATTAGCCAGTGTCATGAGCCAACAGCTACAATGAGGTACTTATCCCAGTTGCCCATTCTGTAGGAACAGAGACAGGGAAGCAAAGCCTTTTATTCATGAAAATCAGCAATTTTACTATAGACTGTTAAATCTCTCATGCCAACGTTCAGCCAAGTCTAAGACAACTCTATATTTTAATCAGCAGTAATTGATCTGGTTGCTGATGGGAGAAATGCATGCTCAATGTGCACATGACACATCATTAAATCAAAGCTCTGGAGGTCAAGAATGATCAGAATCAACTGTATCCATTCACCAGGTCAAATAACTTGTTCTAGTTCCAGCTCAACATAAGAGTGACTTCGCATTTTATCCGGCTCTGGTGAGAACTGCCTTCAGTCAAGTGATTTCATTACTTAATTACTGAAAATACCACAGCAGCCCAGCTATAACCATGACCAAACTGCACAATTCCTGCAGTTTAGTGACTTCAGAGGGGCCAAGACCAAACTTTCATTTTAGTTAGAGGAAGGAGAAAAGTGATATGAAACCAAAGACAACCCTGCAAATGTTCGGAAGAGATGAGTCCTCAAATGACACAGAGGAACTAAAGGGCACAAGTGGAGGAAACAAAATGAACATACAAGAAACATGAAAAAAATTATCAAAGTATGTTACCAAAGTACAGCAGCAGCTTAGATAGCAGAAAAAAAATAGAAGATGGCATCAACTCCAAATTTTTTGGTAAACAGCAAAAATAAGAGAGACATGGAAAATTACATATAGTTAAGCAGCAATTGAAGGTGTGAGATAAGGTACCTAAATTACAGGTTATGTGCTCCCTGTGTTACTCTCACCAGCCAACAGCTAGTCCTGCTAAGAAATGCCCAGCACCCAAGGGATGCCTCAAAATTCAGGCAACTTTTAACATGGCAGCAAGGACTTGATAACCACCACTACCTGCTCCTTAAAGAATAAAAGGGGTCTAGGTTCCCCTCCGGTTTTAGCTCGCTGCTGAAACAGGTACAAATTTCTGGAGTTGATGAAAAGTTCCACATGTTCAGGAATACAGACCTTTGTATTCAGTACCTGCAGTCCGACGAGCATCCCTAGGTCACTGAGGGATGGCTCCAGAGCTCCACCTCCCTTACAGTGCACAGTCCCTACTCCTGCACCCCAAATCTCTCAAATGGGATCCATTCTGGGATAGACAACCCAAAGGCAATTGGCCATGGAGACAAAACTGGGACAGGAAGAACTTCAATTGCAACTCACGGGCTGCCACAATGACATTTCAGCCTTTAAATTTGTTTTCAGATTATTTTTTTCCCAGTTTTTCTGCTTAACTTGGGTGACAACAGCTGTGGGTTTGGGCTTTATTTCACTTGAGACTTTGTAGATGTGATCTTCCAAAGAAACCAGGCTTTTCTACCCAATAAAACGTTTAAAATAGTCAAAACCAGATCAATTTTCATTTCAAGGCTGCCTTCAGACTTTGTGCATAGGGTGGGTGATGCAACATCAATTTTTGTTTGGACAAGATTTCTATCCTTGCAGTAACGAAGAGCAGAAGGCAGTAAGAGGTCTTCATTGTGGAAACGTAAGCAACTGGGCAGTTTCACCTTGACCATTCGATTTTCTTTCTGCTTTTCAGTGTTTCAGCACATTGTGAAAAGTACATAGGAATCTGCCTTCTTGCCAGTAGCTGAATGAATCACAATCACCCTCAACAAGTAAAGCAGGCTAAATATAGACACAAACACAAAACATTATAGACTTGCCATGAATTAATTTACTTGCATGTTACACAAGATTAAGCAACAAACAGAAGGGAATTCATGGAAGTGACAATGATTCTTTAAAAGCTTAAAAAGGGTTGGGTTCTGCATTGCAGTTGAAAGCAACACTGATTCTCATGTGAACAACTTATTTTGCAGATATGTACTCGAATATGACATAATTTTTACTTGATATAAGATGAAAATTTCTCGTTATGACCCTTTTTGAAACTAGAAACAATTAAGTGACAACTTTTTCAATGCTGTGGAAGAATCAGATGAATTAAAAAAAAAAAAATATTATTTTTTTAATCTGCAATTCTCCTTGGCTGGTTGAATAGTTTTCCATCTGTGCAGAATTATTTCCCTCCCCCCCGCATAAAGATCTCTCCCCAGTTGAAACAGGCCAAAATATAATGAACCTCATGCAAGGCTATATATTCCCAGATTTTCAAAAAGTTGCTTATTTGATATTAAAAAAAGGCAGCTCAGAATTAAGAACTCGTTATCAGACACATAGAAGGTAGCAATATAATTTATTATTAGCAGCTGCTGAGAGGCAGCTGTGTAAACTTTCTCCTGAATACTGAAGGTGGGTTGAGCAAGAGTTTGATTTACAACACCAAAATTTCCTCTGAGTTGTTCACTCTGCCATATATACGTCAGAGAACACCATGGAAAAATTCTGGCATGCCTTCAGTTTAAACCACTAGTGTAATACTTTGACTCAGGCGTCTCTCACACTATAAATGTTTTGCTAATATGATACAGTGTTCGAGAGGAGGGCGAATCGTCGCTGTAAGCAGGATTTGCATTCCACTTCCAGAACCCCCCTTTGTGTACCCAGATAGCTTTTCTTGGGTCATAGGTCAATACTCTTAGTGAAAACTAACTTTATAAATGCAAATCTATTATTAAAACCAGGCAAAATGTATTAAGAGGATGTTCACCTTCGCCTTAGTTTTTTCCATTGCATCAGGGACAGAGCAGAGAATTAAGGCTACGATTACTTTTTGCTGCTCTGTGGACCAGCTCATTTCACACACAGCGACACTGGGACTTTGAACACCCACATGGAAGAGCAATCACCAATGGTTTTGATCATCAGTAATTTAAGCATAAAACCAAAGCAGTCGCAAACAGCTGAGAAGCTCTAGCTACTATTCAAAGCTCATTCTTTACCCATTCTGATCTGAAACAAACAAAAAAAAAAGATTTTGGGCCAAATTCAGAACAGTTTGGCCTGGAATAGTGCCGGATGCAGGAGCTCGTTAATAAAGCTTGTTTTTCCACAGAAAAAGAATAATTTGTAGAAAACTTTCCAGACCTTCTGCGTGCATTGCTAGAATAGCTGGATTACTTTAAGCCATTTCTATTATTAATAAACTGCTTAATTAGCTTCAGAAACCAAGACACTTTCTAAAAAATAGTTACTTAACTAACGTTTGTATGTATAAAAGACACACACTTATATATGTATTCATATATACGTATGTATTTGCGAAAGAAGGAAAAACAACATTCTCTCCTACTTAGATACCTACTATCCAAACAGAAACTTAATTCCCCACCACCACCACGAAGTATAATTTTTCTGGAATATATGAAGGCTTTGGTGGCTGGTTACAAGTTGTGATCCTGATAACAGCAGATGTCAGCATTAAATCATCTGAGAGCAACTCTGACTCAGGTTCAGTGCATTCATTGAAGCTTTATATAAAAACAGCTGCATTCAAAACATGAGCCAAAGTTCAACTGGATAAAACCAAAACGTAAATTTATTGAAAGTGATTGCGGAAAAGCCATTTGACCAATTGCTTGTATAGGGTGAGTGTGGCTCCTTTCAGATGCTGCGAAACGATACTAACCTAAAGGAGGGCTACCTGCAGTTTTCACAGTCTGCAGAAAATCAAAAGAACCTGACTTGGATTCTTCAGGCAGCTTAATTTTAGGAATGTCTATATTCATGCAGAATTAAGCTGACTGACTACATCCATTTAGTACAAAGTATTCACTTTAAGGAGTCTGCCAGGTTTTTAAGCTCTACAGGAGAAGTTAGTGGTGTGCTTCCAGCTGTGTTATGCTTCATGCCACTATAGGATACTAAAACATGTCCTACAAATTACACAGCCCCTAGTGGATATGCTAAATCTATTTTCCAAGCCCAAGTCTTCATGGGAAAGCTTCATTCCTGTAACACACTGGCCTTCCCTGCATCAGAGGGTTTTGTAAGACCCTTGCATCACACAGACCAGCTCAAGATGTTATTAAAGAGACTGAAAAGGAACCTTTTCTTTAAGTAGCAGAAAAATAAACTCGGTCCTGTCCCTGGAAAATTTCAAGTAATATTGGGTTTCTTCTGCTCCCAAAGGAGAAAAAATAAAAAATAAAATAAAAAATAATAATAAAAAATACTTGATGTGTGTTTAAAGAGTGTTGAGTACAGCACACTGGAACCTTTCAACAGTTGCGCTTTCAGACATCAGACATCCACAGATCTAGCTGACGAGAAAGCCCAGGTTTTTACGACCCGATGTTCTTCTCTTACTCCCACGGCTTCATGTTCACAGCCTTTTCCTGCACCATTAGTACACTGCTTACCAGTAGGTTTTATTGACAGCATGGCTTATGGCACATTATTTTTCTAACCTAAAGTCTAAAGAAGACACCTAAGGTAACGTATTCCACTTTCAGGTGACTTTCAGGCCCAGGACTGAGCAGAGCCGAGTCTGCTTCTTTGATGAACTCCACACTACAAGTCAGTTTCAGCTCTCCCAGAATACAATTTTCTAAGAAATGTCCTTCCAGGTAAAGGAGTCTATGAATCTTTGTCCTGAATCTAAGTATGCTTGGACCTTGGGTAGCTCTGGTCAGAAATGAATGCCTCAGATTTACTTCCAATTAAAGTAAGACTAATTAAATTTCACAGTTCCCTGTGGCTGTTTTTTTTTCCAGATCTATGTGCAGCATAACAAACAGCTTCTTCAAACCATTCCAAGTAGCTGTGGTATGTTTGTAATTGCCTACCGCAGCTCAGAACCGTAAAAGGTATAATGCAATAGTTTGTTTCATCCCCCCTTTTGGGGCATATTTAATAACGGGATTTTATCTTGCTGTTGCTACTGCTCATTTTGGACACCTTGTTGATCCCACTACAATTACCTCGAGTTTGCCCCTTCTGTCTCCACATCAGCATAAATGACAGGGCAGGCCCAGCAGGAGGGATATGCAGGGATAAAACAGCATTTAGCCACTAGCTATCCTAAGCGTGCGAAGGGATAAAGTCTTACATGCCACAAACATCTCGTCTCAAGGGACTGCTGGCTGGAGAGGGAATGAAGTCTTCTCATACCTCTGGAAAATGCGCTCAGCAGTCTTGCAGCCACACACCGAGCTCTTACAGTAACTTCAGCTGCTTAAGAAAGTGCAAAAGCAGCCTGCGTTCACATTGCTGCAGCTCTGCCGGGTCACCCTTAACTCACCGCCTCACCTTAAGGCAGCACGATTAGCTGTGGTTTGACTGAATTCTAGGTGGGCAGCTGGCACGGGCTGGAAAAGAACCTGTGTAAACGTGGCGTGAGGAGAGGTTTTCAAAAGCATTAAATGGGTAATCCAATAAAGAGAAAGGGACTACACCAGTTGCACAAGTGATCAAACTCGTACTAGCTCATTTTAAGAGAATGAGCAACTTGTGAAAGTACGGGTGTGAATTTCCATGACAAGCATCTAGCTGCCATCCCACAATTACAAGCCCCAGGTGATGTCTGGCTTCACATCTACGGCGCTCTCACAGGTGCAAGGGAGAAGGGCTGCACTTATCACTCTGAGCATTGCTCACATACACGCTGATTTATAGTTATATTTCTTCCAACAGCCTTAGCTGTGTTTTGGTCCAGGATAGATGGCCAGAAGAAACAAGAAGTCAAAATCAAAGAGAGCTGAATATAAACACATGTTCACAAACGTCTGATCAAATTTATGATTTCCATTCAGACATGCTATGTCTGTTTTACAAGGACATTACAAAACAAATACTGAATTATTTAATCTAATTTTATGTTCCATGACGTCTGCTGCTGCCCCACTGTAAAATAAGGTCTGAAAATTCACCGTTTCACCACATAGGAGCCTGGAAGAACTCTACCTGCTTTCCAGGTGCTGTATTTACATATCCATACCCTGCATAATCTTTCCAGAGGCAAAAATAGACATCCTCATTACAAATACCTATAGCAATGATATTTGCATTTGTTTCTTTTTGTTACTATACAAAGGAAGCAGGAAAGAGTAAAGTTACTTAGAGGTACAGCTGCACAATAAATCCTGTTCTGGAGGGATTTTGCAGTATATTGAAACTTGCTTTCTTTCTGACTGGAAATTCTCCAAAGGAATGTTTTTCCATAGGAAAATGCTGATTCATCAAAGCCAAAGCATTTAGCAATTGTAAAAAGCCAATTACCGTGGAAGCCTATCTCGTACTGGGAATGAGCCCAGGCTCCTGCCAGCTTGCCCGCGTCTCTGTGCTGCACAGATGGGAAACCAAATCATTGTGAAACTAAAGATAAAAGGCTTGACATGGAGATAAAAGCACGGACAGCCCACTAGCTCCTGCTTCCAACGTCCAACGTTCCCTGAGTTTTTTAATCCAACACAACCGACCCAGAGAAGCGCTAGGCTAGCAGAGCAGTCGGGGTGCTCGGAGCGTGGATGGACACTGCTCATGTTGGGACACTCAGAGCCCTTCCCTTCACCACTAGTGCTTAAGTTCCAGAGAGAGATCTTTTTCCCTAGCCAGAGAGTTTGGTATTATTCCATTTTGGGGGAAATTCTATTGAATATTAGACTTAGTAAAGCTAATTGAAAGGATCGTTCAAATATGCCAGTGGATGAGGACAGATCAAACAACCACAATACTCACATCAGGGAGCTGCAGGTCAGAAATGGACCAGCTCTCAGACTTGCAATGTGCAGTTCTGGAAATCCCATGACTCTGCTCATCCCCCTTATCACCCCGTGAATGCCAGTGCACTCACTCACACCCACAGAAGCCAGAATGAGACAGGGCTCAAAATTACTGCTTGGAGCTCGCAGCCTGGGTAACAATAAGTTGCAAAATAAAATTCACAGGGAAGGTCACAAGACATCTCTCAAAATCTAGCTAATTGTTGATCTAGATACCAACACTGTGGCCAAGAGCTTGCACTAAAGGATGATCTTGTCCTGGTAATAAGCACAGAACCAGTGTTTGGGTTATTGTGAACAGATCTGCCAGCCAGTACTCAGGTGAGAGCTCATGGCTCGGCACATCGTTATGAGCAAATTCCCTTTTTCCTTACTAGCTCTTCTGATGCATTGGCACTTTCCGGGGCCATCACTGACTGCTACTCAGTTGTTGTTCCCCACTCCTTTAACAGCGCAGGGAAGAGCTGAACAAATCCCTGCCTGCTGAGAAATCCAGCTCTGTCTTCCCACTCTATTTAATTTGGATGATGCTATTCAGCGCTGGAGCCAGCAGCACCGGGGACCACAGGAGCGCAAAGTGGCGGACGCTCAACCTAAGCTCACCAGAGACCCAGCTCCTTCAGGAACAGGATTCCTGTTATGGGCAAAAGTGTTTTCAGATTGGTTGGTGATTTTAGATGCATCTGTAAGACAGAAATTCAGTGCAGTTTTTGGAAAGTGGAGCTCACTACTCACTAAGCAAGCCGTCTTGCAGGGAGCATCTGAACGTGGTGCCCCAGAATTCAAAACAACTGTCAGATAGCCTTAATGGGAGAGGGGGAGTTTAATCTTCCAAATCAAAAACAAAAACAGCAAAATTCATGTACCCAGGACAGCATACTATTGACTTAAATGACTTGGAAGTTGCAGTTTCTGTTTTGTTTGGCAGTTAGATCATGTTTTATCATTTAGATGCACTAAAAGATGTAACCATGAGAATTACTGTAATGGAATTAAGTATAGTTAATATCCACTGGCCTGTATCTGGGAAAGCATCTCACAAATGCTCAGTTCTCAGCATGCAACTGAGAGGCTACGAAGCACAATTACATCCGTTATAATTCTGAAAATTGACATATGCAGCCTCAAGGAACTTGCAGAGTTTCTCACTAGTGTTAGAACCTGTACCTTCTAATGTGGCATCCAAATTATGTAATTGACAATTCATCCTATTTCTTTTGATCTTGTACTAGAGGTAGATTTTCATGCTTGTCCTTTTCCAGTATTCTGGATCCTTGCCTCTCCTGAGAGACCCCAAAGACCCCTTATGGCTCCGAGATATCCATAAGGGAGAGGCTGGGGCAAAAATATTTTGGAGCTCTTAAGACATTGTGAAACGTCAGATCCACAGGATGACTATTACATAAAGAACCACGACCTGACTGTAACAACGAAGAGCACTTCTACTATGATCTGAATCCCTTCAAATAAATATTCATCTCCCTCTACAGCCAAAAGAGAGAGAAGGCACCTTTTCTCGAGGAATCCATCTCAACCATGCAGCTTCCTTCTCAAGAAACTTCTTTCCCCGTACTGACTAGAGAACCCTTCTGTTCACTCAGCTACAGTTATCCTTTGTGAAACTGCTCTTCGGAAGCCAAAATAATAATGGAGGTCACAGAGATAAGGAACAGTTCAAAGATTCGGGGAATCTTGTCAGAATTTTATGCAGCCAGGACCCTACAATGAAATCTATAGATTTAGTTTTCAGAAAACCTCAAAGCCCTCCAAGAGTGACACGCCAGTGGTCTCTACAAGGAACACAATTGAGCGCAACAGGCAAGGAGATAAAAGGGACAACAAAAACCTAATAAGATTATAATGTAGGATTTCCACTGCTTGCTTCTAAACTCGTCTTATGTCAGAAAGTTTGACCTTTAGAGAACGGTTTCTTGGAACAAGTCGTTCTGGAGCACACAGGGGAGAGGATGTTCTGACCCCTGTCCTGAAAATACATGAGCTTGGCTTGGTGCAGCTCAAGAAGCAACTCTAGTGGGGCTGCTAATGAACAGTTACCGCCATATATAATCAAATGCAATAATCCTTGAGGGAAAAATCACCAGGAAGGGGGAGAAAGTAATAATCAAAGGAACATTCAATCTAGTAGACTGACACTGGACTCCAATAAAGGGATATTTTCCAAAGCTTTATTTTGTTAAAGACACCCTGAAGCATAAATATAAAAATTGATGTGCTTTGCTAATACATTGCTCTTGTTCTGCTTGAACCGAAAATGCATCCATTAGGAAGAGAAATTCAACCCCAGCTGAGCAGTAACCATAAATAAAAGAGAAACCAGGATTAAATTCACTGATATTTGAGGCCAAAGTCTCCCACATGACTCTCAGGCATTGATCCAGAAGTACATAATTATGAGAAAGGAAATTCCTCCTAATCCTGTCAAGTCCTGACTCCTAATATCTCCATTGATTTTTAATCTTAGTTGTCCTGGGTATGATAGAGCGGAGCTCAGTTTTATCAGTTATCTACCAACATAGCCAAGAATAGCCTAGTGGTATGCATACACGAATGTGAAAAGGATGTAAAAACAAGACAATTATCAATGAGTTTATGAACCTGAATTCCATGCGTGCAATTTGAAATACATAGCCTGAAGCATAAAAGGAGTTTTGCCTTTTTAAAAGCAATGTATATTTTGTGCAAAAAAAAAAGTAACAGACCAGAAAGGAACTTGTTCAATAAATAAAACCGTATTAAAGCCAGGTACTAGAGAATTTATTGTCTTCTCCTGAAGACACTGACATGGTCCTACCATTTGAGACAGGGAGCTAATTAGGTGTGATTTTTTTGCGTGTCTTTGTGTGCAGACATAAAGAGGTACCTTTAGCATGAAGACTTACAAGGACAGCAGGAGGCCCAAAGGCCACCCCATCTTGAAAATTTACGGAAGAAGTTACAGGAATAAAGTTACAGGTTTCCCAAGGCTGCAGAGTTTCCCTTTCTGTTGCTTACAAGACGTGCAGATGCCTTGAGATGTCGCATAGCTATAGTCAACTGCCTCTGAAAATGAAGTGGCAGTAAAGATGTTTACTACCCTCTCATTTTAAGAGAGGTGATGTAATAGGATTTTAAAAGAACAGTAGGGAGCAAGGGCCTGCCCCAATTAACCCCTCTCAGGTGCGGTACCTCGAGCAGACGGGCTGGTTGCCACAGGCAACGCTGGCTGAGATTTCTTCCTGGGGCTGCTCTTGGTTAAAACACAAAAAAAACAAACAAGAACGGCAGAACAGTTCACGGTCTCATGTCCTGTTTTCTCACTAACACAGATCCCACTGACAGCCATGGGCTGGCTCCTGAGCACCAGAACTGGCGGGGTGCGCAGAAACAGTCCCCTGGGGCTGGATCCGTGCTGCAGAGGTGGCTGCTCGCTTGCTGCACTGCCACCCCTGGTCCCCCTGCGGTGTGAACAGCATCTGCGTAGCAGCTCATGCAAACGGCCCAATGTTAAATACCTGCCGGAGCAATGTTTTAAAGGATCTGCTCCGAGTTTCGATGCGGTGGTTGCCTCATCTTGGGAAAACGGGAGAGAGCGGGACTGATGTTGTGATGGAAAGTTCTTTGGCTGACTTTGTGGGGGGTGATTTCCATCCCTTTGTGGAGCCGTGGTTTATTTTGTTTCGTGTTCTGTTTCTTGATAGCTTGCCAGTGTCCTCTGGGATAGATTCTTCCTCAGCATTTTCTGAATCTTTGTCAGTACAGTCCAATTCCTTCTCCTCCCAGCTCTCATGCAGGCAATGACTCAGCCCTGGCTCTCACTTTCCCTTTGTTGAACTCTGCGACAATTTTTTCAGCTGCATTGCTATGCGGCCAAAAGAAGAATGTATACACTGTGCCAAAAAGGAATTTCAAACAACAGAAAGAAAAAGCAAGAAAGATGTTTGTTTGCTTCGTATTAGAAGATCTGTGTTTTATGTCTCCAAACAGTGTGCACAGAACCTCTGGCATTTATCTGCCCGGGACTGGTGTGACCCACAGGATGTTCGACTGTTGCTAAATCTGCAGAAAGTTTTAGCTGCGAAAAGTTGAATAGTCCTCACAATCCACAGGCCTCATATCACATTGCCAGAGGACACTAACAAGCTATATTTGAGACTTGAAAAAGGCTAACGGTGAAGTGGGCTGCAGAGGTGGAGTCATGGATATACAAGGAGGGTTAAGGCACAAGTCTCTTCGAATTACTAGTCTGGAAATGTGTACAAGCAAAATAACCCAGTATTGTTATTAAAAGCAAGGACAGAATTAATGAGTAGAATTTCATTGAGAAAGACCATAAGGAGCAAGTGATGCTGCCAGTCAGGAGGAGGATAGGGCACCTGGAGAAATCGGGAGCCACTCTAAGGTAAATTTAAAATTTGCCTTGCAATAGATAAAAGCAGGTAATAAAGTCCTTGTTCAGATAACTGTGTTGGTTTTTCACAATTCATTTCAAACTGAAAACACCCAAGGAAGGACAAATCTTAACCAACATGGAACAAAGTGCGCTATCTTGATGGGCAGGGGAGGCAATGCAGTGCACTGCAATGAGAGATTTTGGATACCACAGCCCCCAAATCAATGCAAACTCTCAACTAAAATAAGTCTCTGTACAGAACCACATCACTGCCCAGTTATTAAGAGCTTGATGCACCCATGTTTCCTAAGTTATGGAAAAATTTGTCTCTCTGAAAGGAGCCTGAGACAATCAAATTCTGAACTGAAGTCTTAATTCAGGCATATGAGAATAGCCTGAATATTTTCCAAGTTTCAAATTTTAGCGGAAAACTTATAAATTCAGCGGAGGGATTTGATAAGCTATACATGTATCTTTTTTCCTCCTCTTCCTCAGACCAATTTTGTCGCTGAGTTGCAAACTGCTACAATATTTTACTCTGAATGCCAAATAGCAACACATCGATCTCACAGGCAAAGCACTGGTTTACTGATTCGGTAAGAACTCAAACTCAGAGATCAAGCCTTGCCTTGGCTTAGAAGCTGTAGATTTGTTTGCTTTCTTCAGAATTATTAGGACCAGGTGCTGCCGACCTGTGGGTACGCAAGACCTGGCACCTTTGCTGTACTCCTGTAAGTTTTGTTCTCTTGTAGAACTTCACCTGTATTCAGATTCCTAATTCAAGGAAGACACGCCATAAGCAGCTCTTCCTATCAGCATCTTTTCTAGGTCGCAGTCAGGCTCTCACAGACATCTTCCCTGAGATGGGGATGTTGTTGCCACGGCCTTTCCTTCAGATATCACTTCTATAACAGCGCGATCTGGGCGGTGACGCAAGCCTCGCGCATTCCCGGCCACAGCAGGACAGCGTGTGAAACGTGCACCCGCCAGCAAACAGTGATTCAAGTCACAATAATGCTCCGCTTGGGATCTCGATCTGGAGAGGGGCCTGAGCTAAAACAGCGGACAGATGCATGTATTCTCTGAAGATCACGATTACTTGTTTGTGCACAAAGCATCGCCAGGATACCACAAGGCTTTTCCTCCACCTCCAAAACAATCTGCTGCCAGCCTGTCTGAATCCATTTCTGCGCCATGGGGGTTGAGCCTGCTCAGCCTTGAAAACAAGAACGTCTTTATTATAGAACTTACCTGTCTTTTTGCTTGGCTGTAGGGAAGGGCTGGAAGAGACAGAAACGTCTCTGATCCGTTATTTCACTGTCAAATTGTTTAAGAACCAATAAACATTGATTCTGTTCCTGCCTCCCAGCATTCCAAAAGAGCTACGTTATTAAAGTGGACGAGGAGCAGGAAAACAGAGGCAAGTCCTTGCCATTCTAGGAACTGGCTACCAGATAAGCTCATCTTATACTCACTGTGGACTAAATGGTACAGCTTCTGTCTCCTTGGTATAACCATCGGTAGTCTCCAGTGGAACAGAAGAGTGTTCAAGATACTATGATGTTTACACCAAAATGCCTCGCTCTTGGTGAAAAGTTGATTTTGATAAACGGAGTGGTTCCAATGAACTACGACATTATATAGAGGTATGCAATAATATGCTGAAGACTATGGTAAGGACAACCAGATGGCTGCAGTACTAAAATTGTTGATACTGTCAAAGCCCAAGCAAGGATCTGTGCAAGGGAGGGTGTGGGAAGAGATGATATCTTCCACTATCTAAGTGCTGATAAGCTAAAGGAAAACCTATAAGTACAGGAGATGAAGTAAAGATGTCTGAGATTTTATACATTTTTCCAGCTACTGAGGTTTTTGCTTTCAGATTTATTTTTTAATATGATTTATAGCACACTACACAGTCACATTATAACAATGTATGGTATGGTTTAAGAGAGACCAAAATTAAGGAAGAAAAATCCAAAAAGTGTATTTGTGGATGTCAAGCTATGGAAGGGCTCACCCACACTAGGCAGGATTCTCTAAACCTTTTCCAGTTTTAGGAACTGAATTTTATTTGGCTGGCAGACCTCTAAATCCCTGGGCAACCTATGCATAAGCCAAGTAGGTCAGCTGTTGGCAAACACGAGACCACAGGAGTCAAAAGAGCTGGTAAACTCTACTCTGCCTCACTGCCAATCCTGAGCTTATGGATGGGAAAAATATGGTGAATAAAGGAATGTGTTCATAATACAGACCGCACAAAATAGATGTTTGCAGTGCAACATCAGAGACACAGAAACGACACTTAACACTCAGTGTGGGAACTTTCCATCTTTGCATGAAAGATGAATTCACATGAAGGAATAATTCTGGCTCTGAGTTTAGTCATCAGGAGCATTTAGGGATATAATTAGCTGCTTTTTTGTGAGGGAGGGGCAGAAGATTTTTTTTTTTTTTAATTTTTGTTTTGTTTTGAGGGGGCTTGTTTAATTACAGTTAGACAGATAACATGAGGGGAAAGAGCAAGAAAAGAGAACTAAAGAGATGTAGGACTAAGAGCACAAAAGGGTGCCATGTCAGGGAAAATGACTTATCTTCATCTGATGGAATAAGTTATTCCCATTTAGCTTGAAGCTAATTTTCCTCCCATCTCTGCATAAAAAAAGCCAAACTATTTTTGGCGACTATATTAGGGGAGACTGAGATGGCTTTTAGGCTCAACAGAAGAAAGACAATTCTGTTATTTGGTCGTGAAAAAGTTAGAAAAAGGAAATCCAATTATAAACTTAAGCTTCTGCATTTAGGATGAATAAGCCATCAGGTAAAGTAACACAAAGTCAGACCTATTTTCCTTCCAGGATAAACTGGAGGGAGTTTCCACGACTTTACTCAGGAAAGGGGAAGATTCTGCAGCCGCCTTGCACAGCAGGCCATTTCTATTTACTCTACTAATTTCTTTAAGTAAATTCCGCAAGAAATCAGTGAAGCTGCAACAGCTTTTCTCCAATGCAATGAGGAGCAGAATCTGGCCCCAGTGTCAATCTCTCATCCCAGCTTGAACTGGAGGTATTTCTGGAGGAGTTATGACTGACGAGCCGAGACTTTTTTGGTACAGAATCGTGGTTTATCTCAGCTTATTTGGGAGCACGCGCCAATTGATTCCAGGAGACTGTATCTAAATGCAGATCTCTTTTTTATTTAAATTGCAAGTTGCAAAGGTCATCACCCACAATCCTGACGATTCTTATTAGACATGACCAGGGCTATAAAACTGCTTATAAACAGTAAAAGCATGTCCGGTGTTTGCGTTGGTTCCCTGCCGACATTTCATGCGCTTTAATAGGACTACGAGATGAAGACATCAGCCTTTTAATGGCAAGTGAATCAAGTAACCCCCTGTTGGGAAGGAAAGGTATTGAATCATTTTCCAAGCACGGTGCAAGCCTCTGAGGTGCTGAGCAGTGGGCAGCCAGCCCACAGCCCTGCGTTCAGGAGCTGGCCACGTCCCCGCTAGGAACCAGCACCTGGCTCCTCCACCAACAAGGGGGGCACAGCAGGCAGGAGGAGCCCAGGAGGCCTCTGAGCAATATGGCTTTGCTGCTCCTCACATCACAACCACATATGAACCCAAAATGCTTCGGAGAGAAAACAAGGGAGGGGACACATCACCACCTTTGACTAAAAAAATAAACTATTGAAGCTCTAGCTTTGAGGCTCGACCAGTTGAGCCAGACGGCCTCCAGAAATCCCTTCCAGTCTAACTTACTCTGATTCTATCACATTTGAAACTGTCCCACATGTGATATCATCAGCTAAGGTAGTTCTGAACCCTTGCCTCCCGCTGCTACAAGACCTAAGTGCTATAGAGTCGTGGTGCCCCAGAGGTGGGGAGCTCAACCTCACGGCAAGGCCCGTAGGAGCTACGTAAGCTGCCAGAGGTGCCCTTTGGGCACTGCCCCATGGCCACAGACCAGCTCACGAGCCACCAAATCAGTCTGTAGGCCTGTAGGTGCTACATAACTTGCCAGAGGTGCCCTTTGGGCTCTGGCCCACAGCCACAGACCAGCTCACAAGCCACCAGATCAGCCACCGCAGCACATGCCTAACAGTTGCACGGCTGCCCCAGTAAGCAGACTGTCCAGGAATCTTTGTTTCAGGGATGTTTCAGGTACGTGTAGTCAAAATAGCATTCATTTAAGTAGCTGTCCCATTTTTGCTACTCTGCTTACTAGCTCTATACTCATTTTATTCCAGGAGCAACAAACTGCGCTAAAGAATTTCACATCAGCAATGCCTCAGTACATCAGTCTGTTTTGTAACAGGGCAGCTCAAGTCTGAATCTGCCCTGCCTACACGTGGACAAACTTTTGAACATTATTCTTACCACATACAAGCAAGAAGACCCTCTTCAGTTTGCAAGTTCCTCAGTTTGAGAAACTCTTCTGAAAAGTTCAAGTTACAGCAAATAAGGGAGCCCAGGGAACTCTTACTACACTGCTAAAGCTGTAATTTAATGTTCAGACCAAATTAATTGCACTGTGTATTAGGGAGACAATGTGGTCTGGAGGTTACAGAAGGGGGCTGGGAACCACCAGTATCCTCTTGGGATCCTAGCTGAAATGAGCTGCTCGCTGCGTGGCTTGAAGGAAGTCACTTAATCTGATCTCTGCATCTCTTAGTCAGCTTAGATATAAAACCGGACAGAAAGCAGAACACGGCTAAGATTTCCTGGTGCTGCAGTCAGGCCTTATCTGTGCAGAAGTCTTTTTGATAATTTATTATGGGAGGGAATATCAGAGAAGTGGATCCAAAAAAAGTCTAGTTTCTTAACAGTTAAAACAAAGCACTAAGATCAGCACCCTTTTTAGTGTTAAATAAATATATATAAATTGTACAAGAAACACTACACTGCTAACAGTGCCTGGATAGAAAGAAAGGAAAACGTCTCAGTCTTATTGCCTTCATTATTGCATTCATTAAAAAGATATCTGAGCAACCAGATTGGCTGTGGATGCTGATTTGAGAGTGCACGTTTGGAGTCATTTGGTCAACAGTTCGCAGTACCCATTCATGAGAGAGAACCAGGCATCACAGCAAGGAGATGTGCTGCTCCACTGATGGTCTGTGGAACGGGCAGAAGAGTCCTACCAGGTCAAATGCCTTCAAGCTCCAAAGCCGCTCCGCAGCTAAGTGCACTGGTATTGTTTTACACCACTCCCAGTTTGAATGCCCAAGTTTTTTTTGCTATAGTTGGAATCAGATTATCAAAAGGTCTGTTTTTATCATGCTCAGGGTTTCCTGGAATCCACTAATCTATTTCAGCTCTGTAGTTAGCAGATCATGGAAGAAAAGTGACCTCCTCTCAGAGTGTGGAGTGAGCTAGGTAACCAGGATTTCGAAACAAACAAACAAAAACACACACAAACCAGCCACGTACTGAAACTTCAAACTGGATCCATTTCTCAGTTTTTTGAAAGCTTCAAGGATTTTGGTCTGGAAAACTGCTGACAGGAGAAACCTGTGAAGCCATCGCTCCAGCTGCAAGTTCAAGAAGTTGAATCAAGCAGATGAATTTGGTTCAGGTCCCTGCTTTATAGGGGGATGCACCCTGAACACATCGAAGTATACAGACAGCTCATTGTAGACGGACATTTTAGCCCCTGGATTTCCATTTACTCTATATTCTAGCCCCGTTTACCTTCTCCTGTTGACAGGCTCCTCAGCAGAGTACCACATGCCTGCCTGGTACTGAGAACACTGCAGTAGAGCTGTGATGGCTGGTAGGCAGGTGTTCAGCTTGGAAATTGCGCAGGAGCCCAGACATCCTCCAAGGAAATTTTACTTAAGAGCCCTGCACACGGTTTGAAAAACATATCAAATCCTTCAGAGCATGTTAGGCTACGTGAATTGGGAGCTGCAACAGGATCCTACCAAAATTAACCAAATATCCACTGAGCCAAGGAAGGGAAAGCCTTAGCTACAGCAACATTTTCCCCTCGGTTTCACATGTAACATAGTGCCACCTAAAAAAGAAGTGTCTAATATTTTAATTGCATTTTTATTATTTGTGTGTTATTCTAAGTTCTTTAAGGCATATTTTTAATATTTTCTTTAAACATTATATCAAATGAATACGATGGGAAAACATTCCACAATAAGCATGCACTCCCCCTCTGCTCACAAATGGCTTATAAAATTCAACAGTAACGTTTTGGCAATCAGAATTATTTACATAGGAGATGGATGACGAGGCATGGGAAAGCAGCCTTTGTTCACATCAAAGGACTACATACAAATTCTCACATGGTGCAGATACTCATTTTTATTTACAGACAAGAGTGATTGAGTAACTCGATACAAGCATGAAGAGTGAGAAGTACAGGAGGCTGAAAGGGGAAAAATGCTGCATAACTTGCCCAGTGTAAGAAAAGTTATCCTATTGCATCATCCAGGAAAGTGTTGCCTCAGAGTTCAAGCAGGGGCCATGAAGGCTCAGATCCTGCACCCTCTCTTTAGATGTCTGGCAGCACCAAGGAAGCTGCTAAGTGACTTTTCTCACTTCAACTACCTCAAAAATAGGTCCTGTATACTGTTAAGGATTTCAGAACAAGAAACAAACCTTTGAGCCAAAGACCACGTTACTGTCTGCAAACAGTGTGGAGGAGAGCACTCCAAGGCTTGAACAGTTATCCAGCTTTAGCTGTAGCTAGTCTCCTGTTCAGGCTCCCTCCTATCAATCACCTTTCACATTATAAAAAAGCCAGTTCATTCAAGGCACATCATCCACTTTTTAAGGTGTGGGCTTAGAAAGATCTCAACAGGGTATTTTGTGTTTGAGAATTAAACTCGGGAGTAGCACCGAGCACTGGCTAGCACCTCCAAACTTGCTGGTTCACACCTCAAAGGCGATCTCAGCCTGACTGCGGAACTTCTAGGAGCCAGGTTTTAAACAGACGCTGTAGCACACCAGCGGTACTCGTGAACAACAACCAAAAAAGGACCAATAGTACACAAACCAGTAATTCAAACACTATAGGCGTTACTCCGCATTACAACCGGATTGTAGGGATTTTGCGTTGTTTTGTTCCTCCACCACAAGACTCCCTCCCCCTGGATCTGGTGCAGTCCCACGTGCTCCCTTCCACTGATAAAACCATCATGCATCAGACAGGTACACGGTTTGTCTGATGACAACAAATCTGTTCACTGATTTCCTGACTCACGACCATCCACCCGATGGATGCAAACTATAAAACCACAGCTTATTTCCTAATTCTTTTGGACAGTTATTTTTTACTTCTTATTCTGCCAACTAGAATTTTTTTTTTTTTTAAATCAAAATCACAGTTAAAGTAATCAGGTTTAAATCCCACGTAGATAATAAGTCAACAACCTGACCATCTCTGATCAAGGATGAGTGACATGTGGATGGGAAGAGCATTTCTAAAGCCAAACGTGCATTTAGAAGTAATTCATACGAATTGTTTACCAACGGAAGAGATGTGTTTACTGTACAGTCAATGCTTCTTGATCTACTTAGAGGAAACCAGTTTAGACGGAAGGAGATTAAATGACTCATTAAAATTGCAATATGCATATTTTTTATTCCCATGGAATTATTATTTTTTATTTTATAACCGCTACTCAAAGTTCTGGATAAGCATACTTTTCTTTGGTGCTGATTTTTTTTATTATTTTTAAACGCAGACCACCAACCTGCGAAACTACCTTTACTGCATAGATATAAGGTGATGATCTAGAAACAGCGCATCCCAATTGCTGATTCAAAAAATAAACTTAAAAAGCAGAGGCTTTTTTCCAAGCTATCAGCTGCAGTAGCACGGTACCGCAGGTGCTATAGAACCTATTCTATTAGGTAGAAGGGGCTGCTTTAGGTGCAGGTTGCTTCTTTGCTGAACAGTTTTGACAGGAAAAATATTTCGAGGTGTAGTAACAAACTCGCTTTCCGCACACTGGTGATGGCTGGAAGCTCAAGGATTAACTAGACCATTCTGTCAGCTTACAAGGGACCCAAGTCTAACTTTTTCGTACTCCCTCAGCCAGCTGAACTTCCAAAAAGGAAAAGAGATTACAGAATATTCTACGCTTCCTTCGGCCATTCCTGTAGGAACTATATTGTTTTCTGGAAAATACTTTAAAAAATAATCAAAGAGCATAATGCTCGCTCTTGGTGGTCAAAGAACTGTGACGTACTATTTGAAATTAGTACCTTCAGAGGAGCTACTGAGTGGGTTGGACAAAAAGGGGAATAGCAGCTCCTTTTTGGATTTCCACAACCATCATGGCAAGACAATTATCTAAATTTAGTCCTAATTTCAGAAACGTCATTGAGATCTTTGATTCAACATGAAAAAATTACTTCTGCATATAAAGCCACGATACTACAAATCTAATTTGATCTGTATAAGATTTTTTTCCAGTTGTCAAACTTCAGTGATTGCTCACCCAAACTTTGTGCCATCTGCACCCTGCTCCCACTGAAATCAAAAGGGATACAAAACATCCTTTACCCATTTGAGGCCGTGCTGCTACTGGAGTAGTCCAGGTAAGTCAAACAGACATTTTCTCTTAGACCGCAGCAGTTGTTCAACACACGTAAATTAGCCTTTCCCTCAGCTTTGTGCAAAAGCAAAATTTGTTCCCTGATCTCTTTCCTGGACCTGTGCGGTTCATACTTCTGTCCTCTAATAGCAGGATATGAACACACTGGGCTGTTGCAAATCTGGGTAAATTCATAACAGTAAATGGAGTTAAACTTGTTTAGAAGTCTGATCCTCTCTCAGCACTAATAATTTGAACTGAGTTTAGGTCACAAAGGTTGAGAAATATCAAATCTAGAAGCAACATCCAATGCAACTTGAAACTGAGGAGTTATGACTTGGTGAATTAACACCCCACCCCCCCCACCCCCCAAAAAAAAAAAAAAAGATTTGGAGGTGAATACAAATTCGGTGTGGGAGTAAAATGAGAGCCAAGATCCTTGTTTTCCCCAAAATTTCATAAAACCCTCAGCTTTTGACATGACTCTCCTGGATACTGCAGTGCTTCAGCCTGCTTGCCATAAGTAACTCCATCAGCTTCCATACAGCTGAGGTACTTTTTTACTGGAGAAAATCTTTTTCCAGGCTGAGAAAAGCAAGAGAAACTTATGACAAAGCAATAACCTGTTGTTAAGAAATTGCATTAACTAACTACAGTGTAAACATCTTCCTGAACCAAGGGAAAGACTTCATTATTTTGACATTGAAAAATGTCACAATTTCTCTTGCTTAGTGAAAATATTTGAGGCAAGGACCAAACAAGATCTTACGATCAGAGAAGATATATGAAAAAAAATACCAGCCAGGAAATCAAATGTCACATCATGCTGACAGTTTAGTCCACTTTTCATATTTTCACTGAAAACAAAGACACTAGTCGCTAATTTAATTCTACTTACAATATATTAGTGTGCTGAATAAAAAGTGCAGCCTAAGATAAATAAGATATAAATAGAATTTTGAGGACAGCCCAACTTTTTTTTTTTTTGCATAATTTAGCATTTTTATTGATTTGTTTTCCCTGCCATCTATTTAATTCTGTTGCTTTAGTTCAGACAAACAATTCTTTCTTAGCTACATGCAGACATGGATCCGTAATGTTTGCTGCCAGCCATATACCACTAGATCTTAAGTGTTAATCTTTACTGTCTTCTGCCTTAAAAATAAATCTGAAAATGTGCATACATTCAGTCAAGGAACATGAAGTCAAACTTGTTATTGATCCAGAGCTGGATGCTAATACGTTGGTGCTCTTGCCCAAACTGTATTTTATGCTATTTTTCCCTAAGCATGAAATCACGGGTAACGTGAATAAGCAACAATTACTCTCTCCATAGCACTACCCCGTGCAATAATTCCCCTTAGTTAATTTCTTTCACACCCTCAAAGCATTCACTCTGTTGCCAAAGAAAACATTCAGAAATCGGCTGGAGTCATTTCTCAATACAAGCAAATTTTCTGCAACTGGTTGAGCAGTGAAGTTCTTCTACCTTCTCCTTAATTTTTAGATATTCTGTGTCTAGTTGATACAGAAAAATGTGTGCAGACTTGTGCCATCATCCTAGCTAGCTCCTGAGCATACAGTAAGCCAACATAAGTCAAATTAAATAGTATTTAAGACAGAATACTTCAGTTTCTCTAGTGCAATACCCTAAAGCAAATTAAAAAAAATATATAAAGAAATCAAGAAATCTTTTCTCCTCTGCTTGTTTATCAATGTCTTTTTCCCCTGTGCAATGTAGATATACCTTTTCATCAAGATTACAAGCCAAAGAGATTAAGCAAACACTTTCATTGTGGGCCATTTTTTTTCAAGGAAGTTAAGAGGCCAGTCATAGACCGTGGCTCCGGATGGGTTAGCTACCACAGACTAGAAAAAGTAAGCCTACTCCACAAACATCAAAGGAGGCAACCACAAGTCAGAAAATAGAAGAGAAGGCACACACAAAACTGGTTTCCAAGTCTGCAGACTATATTGATTTACCACCATCCAGAATTTTGATGACCACTCTAATTCACAACAATATCAAAATAGGCCAGGTCCCAGTCTCGTATGCAGGCTGACCTCCCTGGAACGCCCAGCAGAGTTTCAGAGCAATAACCGCAAACGCACTGACTGCTTCTGCTCTTCTGGGTGACGAAGTGTCAGTCTTGGGGTAACCCAGTGGTGCCCAGCACCAGGACGAGAGGAAGCCAGCACAAACTGGAACACAAGCGGCTGTCTGAGCATCAGGAAGCACTTCTTCACTGCGGGGGTGACCGAGCACTGGCAGAGGTTGCCCAGAGATGACATGCAGCCTCCTTTCTTAGACCTTCAAAAGCCATCCGGACAAGGTGCAAGCAGCCAGCTGTAGGTGTCCCTGCTTGAGCAGGGGGATGGACAAGGTGATCTCCACAGGCCCCCTTCCAACCTCAGCCATTCTGTGAACAAAGGCTACGTGATGCTTTCTCAACACAAAGAAGGTGCTGATCTTGTTCCCCGTTCCAGCATCACCTTCAGCATACGTATGCAGTCTCCACAACACCTCTCTGCTCCAGAATTCCAGCTTGGATCTAGCCATAATGCTGTGGGGGTCACAGCTCTGGAAATAAATCTCAGGGTTTTCCTCCACAGATTAAACAAAAGGAAACTATTCTTCATGTGAAGAATAGTTAAGCCGAGAAACTCCATTATGGGATGTTGTGGATGTTAGAAGTTTACAAGTGTTTAAGGAAAAACCACACAAGTTCATGAAAGAGATTTATTGAAGGTTACTAAATACACAGCAGCTCTGTCTTACCCAGCAAGTCCCTGAGCTGCAAATGGTGGGAGCCTGGGGGAGTACTTCCAGGGAAATTGTAGGTGTTCGTTTGCTCTCACACTCCTCACTACACATTCATCCCTTTTCAGTCACTGTCACTGAGAGGATGAGGGTTGGGTGGGTCTCTGGGTTTAAATGAGGGCCCCTATATTCCTGCTTCTGGTAGGCTGGGATTTCTTCACCTGCTCGGTTAGTCTGTTGCTTATTGCCATTAGACACCATTTCAAAACCTATGCTCCTCTCATTTAACTGTTGGATATATGATAGCCATCAGGTACACAATCACCTCAGTATATTATCGACCTATTTTACAGACCTATGTGCACGTCCCAGTCAGAAAATCATGAAAGCAGTATCTGAAGATGTTATTCCTGGAGCCTACTTCAGAGAGTATACATAATACAAAATGATGTGCCCTTCCAAGTTTGCAGAAATTTGAAGAATAAGAAACTGTTCAGCTACACAATCTCTACCATAAAAGCTAGGCATTTTTTGTGTTTTGCACGGTATGTTAGTTCAGTATGCAACTCGCATTACTATCGCTGTAATTCTGCCTGAGAAGTGTCAAAGTTCAGTCTAGTTATCCCTGGCAAAGGACACCGGTCAATTCATTTCACACCAGTTGTTTACTTCTCCTTCTTCCTAATAACATCAGCTGCTTTCAGTTCTGCTGAATGATGTAAATTAGTTATTCTACACTAGAAAGTCAGTGAGCAAATTGGCCTTTGTTTGCAGCAGCCTCTCCAGTAGGAGCCATTTGCCAAAGATCACAAGACAAGCAGCTAATTGTGGCTTTCTAAAGTGCCCTTCATTTTCTGCACGGAAGATATTCTATTTCTGCTTTAACTGATAAATACTGGCAGAACTGTCCCAATGGAGATGGGGTTAGCTTCAACCCATTGATCTGAGCTTTGAGAAAGTTCAGGCATTTTCCGAGATTTTTAATTATTATTGTTTGCCTTTGCAGATATAAAAGTCAGCTCCAATACTTCAAAGATGATCTGCAATATCAGTTGTATTTAAAGCAGGGCATTATACTCCAGAAGCATTTTGGGAGATAATACTAAGTCACGCGTTTTCCAAGGATAACAACAGATCTTCCTAGGGCAGGAGGTTGCAATAGATTTTAAACAGTTCCAGAGATAAAGTTTTTTAAAAAGTGATGCTTCCATCCATGCCACTGGGTATTTCTAGTTAGAAAAATCTATTCCTACATAGACTTTGCCTAGAGCATCCAACTGAAGTGTAGATCGAACCCAGTCAGGATGGCAAACGTGACCACAGAATGGTAATGAGGATTGGAGAGGCTGCAAAGACTGGCAAGGATGGGAAACTTCAGCTACCCCTATATTGGCTGGATAAAACTCATTAGTGGCATGACTCAGATATTTTTTTCCCCCTGAAATAGGCTTTAAATAAATGTAGAAACTACCTCTTAAATAAGCTCAGAAAACTCATGAAAAGTGATTCATAAATCAGCACAAGCTTAATCACAGAAAACTGATATTTGATGACCAGAATATAAACAATTCTAAGCTCTCATTATGAGACAGAGCACCTCAAAATTACACCACGGGAACATTAAAGTTTTTAAAGGAAGTTAGAGAATAACAGAAATAGTTAAAATTCAAAAGAGCAGCTATAAGAGTATGGTGATGGCATGCAGCGGAGGTTATTCAAAAATACCACATAAAGGCTCTCAGCTCACAGCCACATGACAAAAAAAGACTCCAAAAGTAACAATAAGATGACAGACAGCATGGTTAAACATCTGAGTAAGGACTGCTATTAGAAGCTTAAAAAAAATGATATTTCAGGATGTGGAAGACATAGCCAGATGGAGAAAACAGAAAAAGGAATGAGTTCTGCCAAGTTAAAAGTAAAAACACATTAAGATCTTTTCCTCGTTGGCATAAAGTACAACTTGCTATAGGTATAAAGAGGACTAATAAAAACTTTTTCAAACATACTCAAAGCCAGGAGCCTGCCAGAGTTTCTGAGCCCAACAAATCACAAAGATATAAACAGTTCAGAAGATAAGTCGTTTCAGCAAAGCTAACGAATTCTTTCCATTAGTGCTCAGTACGGAGGGGTCAGGCAGGTTCGCTCTCTAAGCCAGCCTTCCCCAGCAGCGAGTCTGAGCCACTGTCTCAAACCGAGGTGTTAAAGAGGCAGCCTTTTCCCATCACTGGGAAGGGACCAGCAATAAATTGCCGAGACCGGAGTATCCACCCAAGGAAACTCTAACGTGAGGTTTAGCTGAGCTACTATGGTGAGGAACTTGTCACGTAAATCTCCCGCGCCTGCAGAGGAGTGCGGGCAGCAAACAGATCGCAAATCTTCGTAAAAGCATTCAGTAAAAGGCCAGCAAGATATACAATAAATAACAGAATCGATAGATACTTGGACAAATATCATTTAATGAGGAAGCTTTCCTAACCCAAAGCGATGCCTAATAAATCCAGAAAGGCCTTCCTCCTTTTATTTATACATGCTTGGTATTTATCAAATTCTTATGTAAAGGGTGAACGGGCAAAGTGAGATACGAGTTTTGGTATAGTGCCTTTCTCTGACTCAATGTACTTGCAAGAAAATAAATATGCCTTATCTTATAGGAGATTAATATGTTCCACTTGCACCTCATTTAAGTAGGTACCTGTTTCTCTTTGGAGAATTAAATACGAATTCACAGATTTTAATCAAAAAATAAAAAAGCAGGACATGAATTCTCTAAGCAGAAATTAAGGTTGCACAGGTTCTCTTTTCAGCATTCAAAAGCACTGCTTATGACCAGGGCAGCCAGCCAGTCCCCTACAGCCTGGTGAAAACACCTCTTCCTATCCCTCTGTGGAGGCTGCACTCTTGCTTTCCCTGGGCTCACAGATTTTTTTGCAGGAGGGGTAGGTGTGCATGCATGCCTTTATATAGAAACGAATCCTTTCCAAGAGGTCCTCAGCAGCAGCAAAACCAGCGTATTTCACAGGTTACCGTCTTGTATACACAAACAGTAACTCATACAGCACGGAGCCAGAAGCAGTTTCTGCCATCTCTTCGGTGGAGTCCAATCAAACAAAGTTCTGGAGTGTTTTGGTGTAAACAAGCAGAGCAGTACAAGATACCAGCCAAAAAATCTTGGAAACCACACAAGTGTGGTCCACAAAAGCTCTAGATCCCTGAACTAGCTCAGCGCTTCTAACTCATGAGCATCTTTGGTCAATGAACAAAGAATGAAATCTTAACTAGGAGAAAGGGAACAAAACCCTAATTTTGGAAAAAGCACTGCAGTACAGCGGATAGCCTGTGCTTTCCTCAGATAACTTGGCAGCAGGCTTTCTAGCTGTCCACAAGCAGCTAGCCCTGAGCCACATCCCATCACAGCCGCACCAAATCCCACTCGCGAACTGCCAATCCAGACATCTCTTCCCAGCCCTAAGGCAGCTGTTTGACCACCAGGCCTCACTGGAGGAAAAAAAAATAATAATAATTAGGATTATTATGGCCCTCAAGGACAATTGCAGCTTCGTTCCCACCCTGTGAGCTTTCTTACATTAGAGCCAGAAGCACTCAGAAATCTGAGCAAAGCCCCAAGCGTTTGGGGCCAACTCCTTTGTTCTGCCAAGCGTCTCCGAAAACCCACAGCCCAGCTGGGCCCGAGCTGCAGAGTGGGTGCAGTGCCTCTCCGAGTGACTGCCCCTCTTCAAGTGAAGTTCCCTAAAGCACCACTTTTCCATGTCACAAATAGAGTCATAATACACAGGATTTTCTCAAGTGAGTCCTATTGCCAGAAATACACGGTAAGGAGACTACATTTTGATTTAAACTATGCATATTATGGCAGAGATACAGTGCACAGCTCAGCTCCCTACCCTTGTCAGGGAAAAAAAAAAAAAAGGCAGAGCAAGAGTTGGGAAACATAGCTCTTATTAAAATACCCCTCAAACTCATGGATGAAAATATTTGAAACACGAACTCGGGTTGAGGCATCTCAACAAGAGTCTGATAAGACAGTATGTGCAATGGCTGGGGATCCAGGAATACACCATGAGAGGCTTTTTGCAGGGAAACTCATTCACCTTTCATGCAGTCCCGTCGTCGGAGGACTGAAAAATGGCCTTTTGCCAGCTCTCCTGCAGCCCTGTGTTTACCTGCAGGTAAAGCATACCTACAAGTCAGTCACCACTTCCAGCCTTGGAGAGGCGTTTGCTCACCCTTTCATGCAGCCAGATACAAGAGGAAGAGCCACAAAGCACAGCAGTGATAAATCAAGGGCCGCAGCTCTTGATTTTAAGACAGACATACAACTGCACAAAAGCAAAGGAGACCAAGATCTTCCCTTTACCCTCCAGCACACAGCTAGGAAGACAGGGCTGCCCATTTTCCCCCAAGGCACACTTGGGTGCAGACAGCGTTTCAGGATACAGCAGAAGTTTCAAACCTTAAATGCACCCTCCCAGAGAAAAAAGCAACCTACAATTTAGTTATCCTCTAAAATAAGCATCATCCTTTACAAAACCCTGCCAAATAATCAGTGAGAAGTGCTGTATAAACAAAAACTATAGAAAGTAAAAACTTTCAGAGCTTGGCTTGCTTCAGAAAGAAGAGCCTGCTCAATTCGTTTCCCTGTAAGTCCCAAAAATATAATTTCACTTGGAAGCTGGTAAGCAGAGCCTTTCAGCGCTAAGCCAGCTGACTTCTGCAGTGGATGGTACCGTCAGGCTTCTGGGTTAACACCTGCCTGAAGTTCCCAGCATCTCCTAGCCACACTCATTAAAACCCCTGCTCATTGTCTTCACTGCATTCCTATCAGCACCATGCTGAGTGTTCAAACGTACAGAAAGCCAAAGCCACCTATGGCATTCTATTCCCAAAGATAACAAATCCAATTACTCATCTGTTTTTGATTTTCACAGCTGTTCATTGAGTTTCTGACCAGAGCACGGATGAGTTTTAAGCTACCAACTTAAACGTTTTCCATATGGCATCCAACTGTGCAACTTGGATTCGTTTACTTTGAAGCTGGACTATTTTAATATTATTAGGCCTTTTTAGCAAATTAACTTTTACTCATGTGGTATTCCTCAAGTCAAGGACAAAAAGCTGTCAGTCTAATTAGTCACCTGCCCAAATTAAGCTGCGTAACTAGTCACCAATAGTGTACATGAAAGTATTAGAAGTCACGGACTCTCAGAAGCCTCCACTTTGCTACACAGTGCTATCGTATATAAAAAAACTCATTACATGAAGACTGCAAAATCCCCGCGTGCACCCATGCTTAATTTTGCTCAAACAACATTTTTTGCTGGAATTTTCTATTTTTGGTTACTGAAGCAGAACTTTCTTCTGGGAAGTCTGAGAAAGCTCTCTTCTTCTGTTTCTGAAACACATGGGAATTAGCTTCCCCTGTTAAAACAAAAGCCTAACCGCCCACCAAAATACCCCTCTCAAATTATACTGGATATGACAGCAGCGCCATAAACGACTGAAGTATCCTGCTTAGCCTTTGGTTTGTAGTTTATTATTAAGACATAAGGTTTTGGCACATTTGGGGCGCAAGTCTTTTTGGCAAGGTGAGCCAAACTCCTGGATGATATCCCCAGCCTGTAGTTTGGGGCTAAACAAACTGACAGTCAGCTGGCTGCACTCTGGCTTAACAAGGTAGGCTACCGCAGGAGCACATGGAGACGTGATCAGGCCGGCTGTGCAGGTACTGGGCTAAAGGAAATCCCACCAGTCTTCTATTTCTATCACATTGTAAGAAGAAAACAAGAGGCGAGATGTGCTGCCTTTTTTTTTTTTTTCTTGTCCTGATGCACAAAGAGCCTGGGTAGAAGACAGTCTTGCAGGCGCGAGCACAAATGGCTTTACTCACCCATCTCTACATATATCCACATGAGTCAGACTTTCACAGGGCTAACATCTGGAGGAGGATGGAGGCTTCCCTGGAATATACCAGGGAGCTTCCCCAGTGACGTGCATGTCCAGGGCCAGGTCAAAGACCCATCTAATCTACTGATTCCCCTCCCAGCAGCTGGGATGCCTAGAGAAAGTATACAAGCAGCACGAGTACACAAAGATATTTCCCCAGTGTATCCTCCCAGCTCTGAACTTCCTCAGCCAGAGACTGTATCTACAAATCTGAGCTCAGGAGCCCTTCGTGGCTTTCTCCTCCATTGATTTGTTTAATCATGGTTTGAATCGTTCCATTTTCAAAACATCCTGTGGCAAGGCATGCCACCATTTAATTATGTTTCTATGGAAAAAGTAAGTTTTTTGTTTGTTTTAACCTTGCCAACTGATTATTTTGTTATGTACTTATAGTTCTCATGTCATGAGAAATATTGAATATGCCTTCACTAGTCACCTTTTCCATACCTCCTCTGGTTTTATGAACTGCTACGATCTGCCTTTCCCACCCTCTAATTCACCTTTTCTGAGTTTAAGAATTGCATGTCATCACTTCTTACAACTTCATGTAAAGCTTCTGAACACCAAATATAGAATGAGTGAACCAAAACCACATGGACCAAGCAAGACACCAACAAGCCACGAAGTTATTGGCATGATGACGCTTTCACTTTTATCCTCCTAGTATTGTTCTTAATGTGTTGTCGTTTTTTTTTGCCTTTTTTTTTATTTATTACTGTCACAGTGAAAAATTAGAGTTTTACGCTCATCTCCATCCCAGTAAGAAATTATTGGGGGGGGGAGGGAGAGAAAGTTGGTTGCTTTTGTTGTTTTTGATTTGCTTTGTTATAGAAATTGCAGTACTCCAATCTGAGACAGACTTATCCACTTAATTACTAGCACCTTACAAAAACATGATAGATGCGAGGCATGGTTTCTTCGTGTTGTGCTGTGTGAACTTCTCGATGAATCCATATGACTACTAATTCTATTTTTTTTTACCATAACTGCTACCAGTTCTCCCCGTAAAAAGTCATCGTTACCCACCTAGAGCTTCCCAGAATCATTTAAGAACTGGCACCCATTTGCTACCTGCTATTCCTTTGGCACCAAGGCTAATTAAAGTCATATTATGAAAATACTGAGCTGGTGCATATTTGAATTCCTTCAGAACACCAGCAATATACTATTTGGCCTTGACAAAAAAAATATATATATATATATATCAATTTGTTCCAAAAGCTTCTGCTGCCATCTCCCACAGAAGAGGATTCATGGAGGGGGCTCGGAGCCATCCTGATGTATCCCGTAATGAAAGGGCTGCGTTAACCTTACAAGTGTAAATGCCAAATGTGGAAGGAGTCACAAACAAATATTAATGCTGACTCCGTTTATAACTCACCAGGAGAAGTTTCCAAGCTGGCTAAAAAACCTTTTTGCTGGTCCTACGTGCTGTAAAAGTTTGAAGACTAAACATTTCATTTAACTATAAGCAAGACCTGGTACTGTCACATTACTTGTGACTAGGGAGAAGATCAAGGCAGCACAAAACCTCGGGATCGTACAGAACACCTTTCCAAAGGAAAACAAGCTACGAACTGCTTCGTCCTTGGGGTTTTTTGTTTGTTTTGAAAAGGCTGCTAAGCTTAAGTGGTATGTTACCTAAAACAACACAGCAAAGCCAAAGACCACACATTTTCATGTCTAAATAAGTTTATGTTGCAATATAAATGTTACAATATGAAAGCAAGGTTTCTTAAGGTTTATAACGAGGGTTATTTCAGACAAAAAACAACACTGAGCTGTTCCCACAGGAATCTTTCTTTTCCTGATGCCACGTTCTTTCCACCTCCATCTCTTCTCCATTTAAATTCTTTCTTCTTACAATCGCATCTCAAGATTGCTTTTTTGCTGAGTAGATGCATTTTGGATAGAAGGAGCTAGCACACCCAGAGCAACAGCTGTGCTTTGTGGCAGAATTTTAATTAAGGGGAACAGCTCCTATTATAGCCCCCGTTTTCCCAACCAGTAACCAAAGAAACTCGTTCTCCAGTTTAACATCACGCTTTATTGTTGTTACTGACATTTAGCTGATGTTCTAGTTGTATCCCTTACTCTGATAGCCTCCTGGGCAGACACGGCCCTTAGCTCTGTCTTTACATGAAAGAAAGAAAACAAAGCTAACGAGGACAACCCATCTAACATAATAGCTAAGCATCTAGAAGCAAAGAGATTGGGTTTTTACCTTAAGCTACATATTTGTTCTCTGAATGTCTTAGTACCCCTGCACAAAGCAAAACCACTTTCGAGCACCCCTGCTCTGCCCAGTCCTGTGGCCAGGGATGCCAAGTCTTCTCGGAAGGTGGCTGCCAGGAAGGGCAGGAAAGAATTAGTTCACAGCACCAAATAATCCCCTCTTAATAAATCACATCGTAAGGATCCCAAGCAGATCCATGCCAAAAAATAAAAAAAAATAAAACCCCAAAACCCATCTCCACATGTAGAAAACTTTGTGCAATTTTGCTAAATCTAAAGTCTCAATCCATAGCAAAATAACTTTCCACTAAGCTGAAGTGACATTTGTTTCCCCACAGAGAAAGCTAGGGAAAGGGAGGATTTCACATCCTCTGACTTATTTTGTCAGGTTGAATTTGATTTTACCCACATCACCAATCCAGACACTGAGCGCAGAGAGCTCCAGGGGAAAGGCAGCCAGGCAGTTCATTACAGGAAAAAGAATTTTATAAATGTGAGTATCACTGAGTTGGAGGCTGGTATTTCCCGCCCTATCAGGCATGTATGTATGCTTAGAAGCAGCTGCCTCATGGTAAATACCTTAAGTCTTCTCTGCTGCTTAGAGAGCACCGTATCTCCTCCACAAGTTCACGCACACATCATCTTCCCTGGTGGGTCCCTAAAACCTGAAGTCCCAAATAAGTTGCTTCATACGAGGGTTCAGAAAACCCAGAGCTACATCTAGCTCAACACCGACATCCCAGCCCAAAGAGACATCCCACCTCCTCCACCAGAAGAGCTGTAAAAGACAACAACCAGAGAACAGAGAGCCACACGCCAACCAGACTGTTCTCCTTCTTGTTGCACTTGCACGCCAGGCCTCGAGAGCAGAAGGCTCACGTTCAAAGCTCCAGGCACTCCAACAGCCTGAGCTGCTGCCACCCTGCCGCTCTTCTGGGTCTGCTTTGCCGTGAGCTGGTGAGCCGCTCGCTCTCTCAGCACCGTGTGCTCCCCTAGCTCGCACAATGCATTTCTCTACTGCTCCCATGGGAAATCGGCAGTCGTGCCAGGAACAGAGTGAGCCAGGGAAAACTCAGAATGCTTTTCTATTCCAACCTGGAGATATAAAAAGCATCAGCCGGCTCCTTTCACTAGCACTAACATTCAGACCTTCAAATTGTTAGTGTGCTTAATTCCTGTTGAACTAAGGCATATAAACACCTACAAATCCAGTCTTGACCGACTTGAATGGTCTTTAGTTTCTCTTTGGACATTTAATCAAGGCCCTAAGTCATCATATAATCAAAGAAAAAAAAAAAAAAACAACAACCAGCAGAGACAATTTTAAAGAGGCAGCAGGAACTAGGAATCCTAAAAGCAGCATCCGTACCAAGGAAAGAAGGCAGCAGCATCTCTGCATCTATTAACACACTCTCCTTGTCCACACTGAAAGATAAAGCTACTGGTTGGGCTTCTTTTTGTTATTATTTTTGCTCAGACTTTCTGGTCAATCAAGAAAAAGTCAGGTAGGCATTAAGTTACAAGAACCTTTTAAAATATAGCGATGAAATACAACAGAAGTGCAGCTTTGTCTCAGGATACACAACTCACACAACGCAGGTTAGTGGGACGTAAATCCTATACATAGATGGAAACGTTGTCCATGATGTGACTGCATAATCAGGCCATGTGGGTCATTATCAAGAATTAAATAAGGCAAAGGATTTCACAAAGGGCGCAGAAATGATAGAAGTGTAAGGAGCTTGAACAGTCTGGAATTCAGATTTATGATGCTTTGGGATTGAAACAGAATTTTAATTTCAGAACTACATCTTTACGACCTGGTAGGTCTCAGCTATGTTCAATACTCAGTAGCTGAAGAAAACAGATGTTAGTGCTCCCTAACACTGGAGAAGGTGAATAGCTGGGAAACTGAAAGAAAATCACTCTCAACATCATCCTTGTATCTCAAGGATCCGGACTCAGTCCCACTTACCGATAGAGAATATGAGAGACATTATAAAAACATGTGGGGTCATTGCATCCATAGGCATGTACCCAACGGGTCAGAAAGGTCCCTTTCACTGTGCACAGCCAGCCTGATTGCTCTCCACAAGCACCGAACATCTAAAGAGCCTGCTTTGCTACTCGTGCAGTGATCCCATCCCATAAGAAGAGGAAATTTGGTCTTTGTCAGATCCACACAACAACCAGCACTGCTCTCAACAGGCCCAGCAAATGGGATTATTCGGGACTGCTGCACATGAGCAGAGCAGTTTCATAAGCACTGGCTTTAGGACAATTTAGGAGTACTAAACCAGTACACCAGGGACCTATGTCATAAACCTGAGGCTACCATTAGTGAATACCACTTCGAGCAGCCCTTCCCAGATCCTTCTTTGTGGTTACACAGGGCAGTCAGCTGTCCTGCCTGCATTGCACCTTTTATATCCACAGATCGATAAACTGCTGGGGGGTTCCAAAGCCTGAAGAGGCCACATCTCTCTGAATTCAACCCCTCTGCTCACCTGAGAGCTTTCCTAGAGGACCCTACAGCGTTCCACAGCTTGCAGTGGTGCTGGAACACACCAAGCAGCTAGCATATCAGCTCAAAAATTTCAGCCACCAAGTTCTGCTCAGCTTAGAGGTATAGCACAAAGATAAATGTTCCCTTCCACTTTTGGTGAGTAGAAGGATGCAGACTGCACCGGCAGAGAGTAATTCCTTTAAAATGCAAGTCTAATACCATAATGTGATTATCCAAGAAATTTTAGCCACTTACATCAGTAATACAATATCCTGATCCACTATTTTAAGTATTTTAAATAAGCTTTTTCTGTGTAAGTAGTTTTTTTTCCCCCACAGATAAGCTATGTCTATAGAACTTAATAAGATAAGAACAGTTATTTGATTTGACCAAAAAAGCTGTGTAGCACAGTATCTCCAAGAATACCCTACAATGGATGCGCAAGGAATAGAATAAAAGCAGGGGAAGCACAGAGTAACGCTTCCCCAGAGTAGTCCCTCAGCATCCTGACATTTCTTGTTCAGCATTTTTCTCAGCCACAGACCACAGTGTGATCAGAGGTCAGCTTAACAACTTCAAGCCTTAACAAAAATCTGACTACAAGAATAAAAACAGGGAACACGCCCCTAGCAAAGTGGGCTTTCATTTGTAATTATTGTTCCCCAAAACCAAGCAGTGCCTGAAAACAAGGGGAAAAGTTGCAAATACAAGCCAGTAGGAGCACAGTTAACCAGACTGCAATGTGCTGGTGGCAGCGTCTGCTTCAGACAGGGACAAAACGCCACCAGGGCTGTTGTGCTGTTACACAATAAAAGGGGCAAGGAAAGGGGAGGCTGTAACAGTGCCAGCCAGTGCCACCAAGTCGTCTCTGTCACACCTTGATGCCAGCTTACACCTGCACAAAGCCATGGCTCTCCTGTGTGCGAGAACTGGAGGGAACGTGGTGGCACCGTGCGTGCTCCCATCAGCAATAGCAATACATCCTTTTCCTTTTACCTCCACATACTGCTCCAGTGTTATGGCAACTCAAACAACAAATAGAAAGCAAGACAACGTGAACTTTGAACATAATTGCCATCCTCATGACTTAAATGAAAAATAGATATGGGAAATTTTTAATGCGTTTCCACATTTCCTTGAGAATCTTTTGCCAGTAAGTCAATAGATCCTAAGACTTGGTCTCTGACTACGCATTGCTTTTCACAGGCAGATCCCCAGGTATTAATTACGCTCTGGCAGTGGTTTTCAGGGAACTCTTCATACATCTCCAGCAATATTAGAAAACCAGTGCCCAAAGGCCAATGCACTGATGATGACTGCAATTTCTCCCTCTAGTCTGCTGCTGAGATAGCAAGCAACACAAAAGCCTAGGAAGCAAAGCAATGGGAAGTGCCCATTAACATACCATGGCTTTCAAAGAATGGGTCATTGAAAATAAACCTGTGCATTCTTTCCACCTTCAGTTTGCCATGTCTTGGTGTCTCAGTTGTCTGTACTCCAGAAGACTTACTTTCAACACCTCCAAAGGCAATATATACCAGAGACCCCTGAAATTTGTACTCTGCCACATTCTACCATTCTCACAGAGACATTTATGTTCCACATGAAATATCAGAACAAAGCAGCACACCTCACTTACCACCTTTGTTCTCAAAACACCCTCCAAGTTTTGGCACAATTTTCCCTGCTAAAAACATAGGTTTTGTTCCTGAACTGTATGACCATACATAGATATAGACGAGTGTACAAATATGCATAACACAAGTTTACTGAAGACCATGGAATATTTTAACACCTTTCACTACATTTTCTTCTTAGAACTTTTAATGTTCATTCACAGATTATTGAAATATTTATATGCAAAGCCTCTCTTTAGGTTAAGAGATGATAGCAGGGGTTATTAGCTAAAGGGACTTACAATCAGTAAGTTTGCACATCTTTCTAGCCTTCCAGAAAAGAAAAGGGAAAAAAAGAAAAAAAAAGAAAAAAGAAAAAAGTTTATCTTGGATTTCTTCAAACTGGACTCAGCGTAGAGCCAGTTGTGGCAGCAGGGTTATTGAGCTCATTGTGGCATCTGCAAATCTGCCTCCTGCTCCCCCTTGCCCTGCACTTCGCTAATCATCTGAAGCAAATCTCCGAGCTCTAAGTGCACCATCATGGGACGTTTTGGCTCAACCAAGGATTGAAACACTGACCTCCAAAGCAGAAAAGTATGAGCTTTTCCTGCTACAACACCAGGCTCTCAAGCAAATGCATCCCATATGCACACATCCTCTGTGAACTGGGCACAGCTGGGGATACACACCACATAACACGCCCACACACGGATCCATAGGTCACCCAGCAAAAATGTGGGATGAATGGCTGAACACAGAGTTTGAACATGGTGACTCACAGCACAGCTTTTCTGCAGCACAAATCGCCTTGCTATGCAAATTCTAGAAACTTCTCAGCCACCCCGGAGAATTCAGCAGCAAAATTTGAATTCCGCAATCTCTTTGGGCTCCCTGGCTTGATCCTCTCTAAGCAGCTCACAAGATGGAAGGCACATTTTCCTGATGCATCACAAACATCTACAATTATCCCTAAAGCTCAGCAGTCCTGGGGATCTGCAAAGTTCTTGTTAAACAGAGGTGCATTTTTACTTAAGATACTGTAATACACCTCACAACGCTAACAAATTCCTCGAGTGGAAGAGCCTGACTGCTTTCTTAGTGCAATGGGATATTCCAGTCCACAGAGAGACAGAAAACTTTGTAAACAACACACATGAGAAAGAATCAAAAACATACCTTCCAGCTACAGAAGCCACGCTGAAAATGCCTTCCTCCCTTCCATCTTCTGAGAACAAGGAGGAAAACTGTGGGAGAAGGCCTCAGGGCCTTAACTGGCCCTGACCAGGCACACCTGGGGCCTCACCCACACCCGTGTCCAAGGCCCAGGAGCTTCATCGCAGCCTGGGCTGGGGCCTTCAGTCCCTGAGCACACCACAGAGACATGGTCCTCACAGCTGGTTCTGGCTGTGCGAAGCCCAGAACAGAGCACAGGGAGCTCAGCCCACAGCTGCACAGGGACCAGTGGCCCCAGCCTGGGCAGGAGGTAGCCCCTGGGCCATGGGCCAGCGTGGAGGAGGCCCCAGGAGAGGCAGGCTGGGGAGATTAATGGTGATCAGTGCCCTGGAGGCCCCGAAGGGAAAAAAACACTTGTGGCCTCCGGGAAGTAAAAATGAGATCTCATTTGTTAGTACTGTCTCTGAGCTTTATGTCTCAATGCTTCTGTTGAGACAGATTCCCCTTAAAATTGTCCTTTGACTAGCGATGCAGATGTCAATGACTTATGTGTACTTTTAGGCAGACAGGAACATCAGCTGTGCAGCAGGTAAATGCATTTAGTGAACTTCCACACTTCTGTAGTGCCACAGGATCAGGGGGGCCTGGCAGTGGCCTGGCAGCTCATGCAACGAATCCTGTGGTTTTTCTCACTACATTTATGAAAATGTCTGCCATGCAAGCTGCTGTTTTTCTCTTGCCTATGTTTGTTTACAGAGAAATCCAGGAACTGCTGATTATCCTGGCTCCCACAACCTCTGTCAACTAGCAACTAAAGCAAGTCACACATTCATTTACAGATGCAAAGCGAGTACATTAAATGTTTCCCTTCAAATATCAACACCTCCTAACATACACAGGGGTAGTTCAATGGCTGGGCATCAACTTGCAACAGATCTGAGGTAGCAAATAGTAAACATCAATTGCTAGTTAAAATTCAGGCAGACAACCGTGTGCATACAGAATGGCTAGGCACCTGCTACTTTCACTAAGGTAAAAACTGTGTAATGGTTCCCTTTAAGATGTTCATATGCAAAATACCCAAACTGATGAGCTCTGGGCCATCTTAGTAGCTTAATGAACTGTCACTTTTCTTTTATGTCTGGTACAGATGTGTCACACTGTATGCAGCGGGGATAAAATGATTTTACTCCTGACACATACAGACAATCTCTGTTCTTAACTGTGAAGGAGAGAGCAGGAGGCTGTTTGTTTAAACTGGAGGCTGTCTGTTAGCTCTGATTCAGCTTCCCAGTATCTCTAGTGATCATACTTGACTTGATGACAGACTGAGATATTTCTAAGTCTCACCCCAAGATGTCCAAGCCAAGAAGGCCCTTGTCCTGATCACTTCAGGTTCCACAAGCTAGAAGGGGTCAGCACTTGTGTAGGAGACCTCAAAACAAAGAAGCATGTTATAAAATGAGAGCTTTCCTAACTATTTCTCTCACATTTCTCCCCACTTCTGAAATTAAAGCCTTCTTATACATTATGTCCTGTATTTTCATCCTTCCTGACTTTCCTGAAATAATTTTTATTTTTCCCAGTAAAAGTAGACCTGTTAGAGAATTGAGCAAAATTGCTAAGGCCAATCTCTCATTCCCAAACTGGCCCCAAAGCCTAAGTTTAATAGTTGATGTTTCATAGGATTTTTCTCTGACATTCTGTCCACCGCACCTTACTCAGTACTAGCAGCTACTAAGAAAAAGACAAAACGTGTTCTCATCAAAACTCTTAGGTCTGTTTCCAGTTAAGGGTGCAGTAAAATAACATGTCATTTATAAACTGAATGGAAAAACCCAAAGAACAATTTAAAGAGAGGCTAGTTTCTTCTTGGAAAAATAAATGTCAGCCTAGCTCCACCTTTTCTTCTATACACAGGACAGACCAAGAAGAGCAAGGGAGGTCACATAGCTCTTTCTGTGAATGAGGTGAGTATTTCCCTTATGCTTGCACTAGAAAAGCTTGTAGCTAGCAACACCATTAACAAGCATATTAAAGCAATGAGTGAGATCCAATTATTGTCTTCAAATTGTTTTTAAATATTGACAGAGTTGCCACATGACTAAGACCTACTTACAGTCCATGGCCAATGTGACCCTTGTCACCCAAACCACATATCCAGATCACGCTGTCCCATCTCTCTGTTTACCACATCTCCTCTCCTAGACTGCAAGTTCTGTAAGATAAGAGCAGTTTTTTTTTATCCCTTCCTTTAGGAGCTAGAAAATGAGGCCCCACCTTGACAGATTAATGACAGTAACTACTTTTAGTCAAAAAGATGATTTACAAAGTTTAAATAAGTTGGCGTTTCCTCAAAAGTAAGCAAAACCAAAATGGCTTTGACCTGAAACACAGCTGCTTCAGTAAAACATTTGCTTCTCGTAAACAGAGAAAGAAGAGAAAGGATAGGATATGTGATTTCCTGATTACATCCAAGAAGCAATAGATGCAGGCTGATTTCTATCAAGTCCTGAAGGTATCTACATCTTATATCAGATGAGATATGCCTGGTTGCCGGGGTTCAGGATAGCAAAATCTTAGAGTGTCTTGATGTTAGTGTGCAACTTTATACAAGTTACAGTCACTGGAGCAGGAATTAAAATCCAATATACTGTTGCCTATATGTATTTGCTAACCACTGGGCTAGAGAGTATTTGTCATATTTTGTTCTCTGGCTCAGGGAAAACATAGTCTATACTGTAAGGACATAGGTCCAATGGGAGAAATTGCGAGTGTACTGCCCTTTCTTCCTAAGACACTCAAAAGCACTGTTAATTCAGTAGAATTGGATTATCCAGCTCCACCCAACCACAGACTGGAATTGACTCAGGGATTCCCAGTTTCTGGCCAAACTTGTTAACCCCTGAGCTAAGTAAAAGGGAACAATGACTGTCAAGACAAAAATAAATCCCAGAAGTAACTGGTTAGAGAATTTGACCTGAATTCATAAATAGTTCCAGGATGACCTAAATACCATTTTCCCAAACTTCTTATTCGCCATTTTTTTTCCTTGCTTTGCAGGCCATTTGGCTCATATGGAGTACCTCACTGTATGCATTTAAACATCAGCAAACATAAGAAGATAAAGATTTATTTTTATACAGCTTAGATAGAAAGGAACTCACTTTGGGATTCATTAGTCCACACTTATAAAGCTGTCATTTGGTTTTCTAGAGTGACCATCATTGCAAACTTATCACTCCAAGTAACACAGCAGACAAAATGACCACAGTCATCCTCAAGAACAACATTCTCCCAAATTAAAGGTCACAAAATGCCTGACAGAATTGCCCTTTTCATAAGTCACTGGAAATATTAAAACTCCTGAGAATAGAGGATGACATGGTATCATCCTCAGACACAAAGCAAAATGAAAGGGCACCTAATTAGAGGTTCACAAATATCAACAAGGCAAAGTTGAAGGAGACTTCAGCCTGTGGGAAAGAACGGCTTTCAATTGCCACGTGCTTGAGGTCATAGCTATGATCTCTACCACAAACCATCCATGTCCATGTCTATGGACATGGCCAACAGGCAGTACAACATGGATAAGAGGGAGAAGTGTTGTCTAAGCATCTCCACATTGTTTTTTATCCTACAAAAATGAGCTTTGTAAAGTACAAGTAGACATCAGAGCTATTTGCATTAAAGACACAGCAATGATAAAACATCCATTGGATGCACTCAGTGCATCTTTCACCAGGCTTTTCAGAGCTGAAAGGCAAATATTATCAGTTCAATAGGGCTTGACAAGCCTACCAACTGGAGACTTTACTCGGATGGGGATATGTAACTAAGCAATAAAGTGTACCATGCCACGATTGCTGGGGTGTAATAACATGCCTGAGGGGGCATTAAAAAGTGTAAAGCTGCGAGCAATGGCACCCAAGAGGTGCAATCATGAAGAAAATCACCAGTGTATTGCTCTTGTTGTGAGCGTGGTAGTTAAGGGCCTGCCTGGCACCCACCAGCCCATCCTGGCCCGGCCCGGCAGGACCTTCCCCTCAGCCGCCTGCAGAGGCAGCCACTGCCACAACCAGCCTGCCAGCATATATGCCCCCCCCAGTGCAAAAGGCCTTAGGTGGAGGCATTGGGATGTCCTGGGCCCAAAATCCCACTGGAACAGCCCCCCAGTGAAAACCTCCCTCATAGGCCCCATTAGCTCTGTGAGGCCTATGCAGCACTCGCAGCCCTGCACCAAGCTGCACCTTGACCAGAGGCAGTAATTCTCATTTCATGTTTTTTGTTTGTTTGTTTGATTTTAATCACCTTACAATTTCTTCTGGAAGTTCAGTGGCATAATTAAGAGAATGCTTTCCAATAACTTCCAGTTGCTCCCTGCCTATAAGGAAAATGGCTGGAAGGCCACATGGAAACACCATGCGAGGGCAACCAGAAGGCCAGGACATGTCTGCCCTATTTCTGCAATAGTTAAGTTTTAATTCCCAACAGGTTAACCCCTGTTGCGGTCAGAAGGGGTGCTGGGGTGCCCCAAGAGCCCCCTGCCTGCCCTGCACGGGGAAGGGCCATGGTGTTGGTGTGGCACCACTGAGCCAGGGCAAAGCAGGAAGAAAACTGAAGGATCAAAAAATAGTGTCTGTGAAAGGCACACTAAAACAAGCTATGGCATTAGCCTCCCTTTGGGGAAGCCTGTGACTGAAGGCAAGGAAAAGCATGTGTGAGAGAGGAAACATGAGTGACTAAGGATCGCACCACGTTGCAGAGCACCCTAACAACTGGCAAAACACTCAGCAGTTCGTAGGAGATACCCTCCAGCAAGACAAGCCAAGAACAAACCCCACATTTATCAAGTTGTCAAGTATACAAAGCTAACAAATTAGGATTTGTTTTACTACTTTAATTTTATTTCTACTATTCTATACAAGAAGTGATCTATGAAACACAGGTAGTTCTGGGGAGGACGGGGGACTCCAGGGAAACCAGAGTACTGGGCTGGAAGACGCTAGACGGAAGGAATTGGGGCAAGCAGTTATGTGTGCAAGGATGAACTGTCCTAACAAGTCTTCAGAACTTCTATTTTAAACTTTTAACCAAAGAAACTGCTTACTAAACATGTTAGCCGTGACTTTACAACTCAGCATGGGTTCTCCAACTCGTCCCATTGTGCTTTAACACGCACGTTCAGCAACTGCATGGGGAAATTGTGGATTTCAGGCAATCTTCAAAATTAGGGGAGCAGCGACAGCAACTGTGCACTTGCAAAATAAGCCAGTTCCTGCATACTTAATCTCATAACACTTCGGGTATATGTGAAGTCATTATTTACACACACACAGACACAAATAATGTCACCAATAACATGGAAAGATCAGGAAACGAGGGAAACAAGGTTAACATGGGTAGCCGACGGTAGAGCATAGTGCTGTTTTCATTGTCTTGCCGGCTGCTTGCAACCCAGTCTTTCCCTAGGGCTTTGTAGCACAGTGACTTTTATGGACTAGGGTTTAAATGGAACAGTTTGGCCTTCAGATGCAACAATAGCTTACGTGCAGGACTCCTTAAAAGCACGGGTCTCTGGAGGGGAACATGAGGATGTCTACAGGAATGAGTTGGCTGTGGCCCGAAGCAGCGGAGCAGATTTGTGTAATCCTATCCCTTATAGACCAAAGAGAGGAGTTAATCATTTTCCAGGCAGTGCTTCAAATTGGATCACTAGGGATATCTGTGAGGATTCCAAAAGAAATGTTCCTGACTGCCATTAATGTGCTCCCAGTGACGTATGACACACACACACAAATCAGCAGCTAGCCTGGAAAAAAAAAAAAAAAAATCAGCTTGTGTGCAAAGGTGCATTTAAAGTAAATGACATCACAAGGGACCCATTAATTTCCAGGACAAATGATGACTCCCACTGCTGTTCCACGTGTGCCCCATCACAGGGGCGCAGGAGGTAGATGCGGGGCATGCATACAGTCCAGCTTCCATCCTTGAAAACTCCAAGGGGCCACACTCTGTTTCCATAACACTTTTTACATGCTTACTTTTATGAGTCTCTTGATGACAATCTAAATCCTGCCTGTTCTTCAATAAACCATTAATCTCCCAGATAGAGTTCAGGGAAGTTGCTGTGTAGCAATAAAGTGCGTTTCCAGAGCTCAGAGGGAACAACAAAAAAAGTGAAAGGGGGTGACATTGTTCTTAAAAGACAACTTCCTGGCTTGGGTTTGAGGGGCATGCATGGTTGTCTTCCCTAAATACTACCTGGAGCCTGCCCCAACCTCCCTGAACCATAATGCCACTTTGCAGGTAACACTCGTGAGAACAAAGTCCACCTCTTCAAAATCAGAGTCAGTGAAAGGAAGAGACCGGTCATTTGCTGCATGAAGTTGCCACCATTTTGGCACAGGGACAACATTCAGAGCTCAGGAGACTGGGAGCCTTTTGTGAGCAGTAGCAGATGGGACTGTGCCTTGGTGAGCAGATACCAGGTGAGGACAGTCAGTGCTCATCATGGCTCTGCCAGTCCACCAGACCTGGCATGGAGGTCTGTGATTTCACTACCTAACTCACACTGCCCAATTCACATGCTTGCTGCTGCTTTTGCAGACTGAAGCATAAAATGTCTCCTCTTTATCTTCAAACTAATTCCTTTCGGTGTGCTGAAGGTACCAATCTCACAGAGACAGCATTGCAAAAATCAGTAAATCCCCACATCAAGCTTGGTTAGTCCTGACCTGGGTTTGCATTTGAACTGGTGACCCACAGTAGAAGTAACAAATTCTGGGCCCCACTTTATAACAGGAAAAGTTAACACAATCACTTGTGCTTCCAGGCCCCTATAAAATTGATGTTAACCATATGTCAGCATGTGAATTGCATGTAGATGTTAGGAAAGCACGTACCGCGCCACTCAAAAGAGGTGGTAGCAGTCAGCATTAGAAGTGCCAAGGAACAGAAAAAGTCATGCTCGCCCTGACTTGACTGCCCTAAGCTGTCTTCTATACAGAAAAGAAAAAGAAGAAAATGATAGGGCTAAACAAACAAACAAACATACATACATAAATTCCAAAGTTCTGTGGGCTACAGCCCTACAGAAAAATGGTAGTGAGAGGAAAACAACAGGTACATCAGGAGCATACAGACAGAATTCCTTTTATTGGACTTTCCCAGTTCAAACTGGCACAATTCTCAACAGAGAATGAGGGAAAAATCACTTTCTATCTAGACATAAGTACAAGGACAAAAGGAGCCTAGTAGTTTTCCTCCAAATTCCTATGTCTGCGATCCTTCCCTGGCACACATGTATCTCACAAATATTCCTATACAGGATGCTTTTAATCTTGCACTTCTAATCTGCCTATTCCCCATGAACATTATGTTCTTGTTTTTTACTGATAATAGTGCTTCACAAGACAAACAAAAGGCCATGGAAGAGAAATTCTGAAAAAAAAAAAAAAAAAGTCACATATATTTTGAATGCCCTCCATGAGCCTTAATACAATAGTAATGTGTAACTGTAATATTCACCCAAACACAAAATATAGCACCTTTAGCCCATCTGAAGTAGCAAAAACCTTGAGCAGCCAGCTCAAAAGCAGTATTTTTGCGTGCCACTGCAGCACAATGACCACTGCTGATGCTGAGTTGTGTCAGCAGCCATTTTCATCTCACCAGCAATGACTCTCAGCAGAGACACACTACTCAATCCTTTTCATCCAGTCTTTCATTCCTGTTGGTTTATAACAGCTTAATGAATATCAGACTAAAAAATCACAGGGGAAATTTGAGGTACACATCCTGGCCATAGAGTAGTTAATTAGATGTGACTGAAGTTAATTATGCTTAACACTCATCAGCTTGACCCCAAGTGAGAGAACTTGACAGAGCTGTTGCTGCTGTTCCTTTGGTGAAAGCACGATGAGCAGTTCCTCGGTAAATATGGGTAGGTGCTACCATCACATCACCCATGAGCCTCACTGTCATTTCTTAGATAACACTCACCCACTTAACCAAAGTCAACAGAAATAGAAAGGTCATCAGCAGCATCCTCTAGTGTAAAATGCTATGCAGCTGATAAAAATTAACACATACGCACGGCACATGTCTACAACCCAAGACTTCCCACAGCTCTCTCATGCAGGGCTGCATGTGGAAAGTCACATCTGGAGAAGCATCCAGGTGGTGTTGGGCTTTTAGCAGTGCCAGCACCGCTCCCTGCTGCCATAAGTGTCAAGTGATCCCTGCTTCCCTGTACAGCAGGAGCACAGTGCCAACAGGCTGGAAAGCAGTTAATGACACTCATTAGCCTGCTGTTGCTGGCGGGATTGGCAATAGCAGTGGATCATTTTGTAGCATTATGTATCTGGAAGGAAAAGGAGGAGATGATGCTCCACTAAAGTCTTGAAAGATACAGCACTGGGGCTTGTCTAAAATTCAAAGATAATCTGTAGCTCCATGCCTCTTGTTAAAAAATAAGCAGCATTTTTTTTTTCACTCTTCCCCTCTCTTCCATTTTACAGGAGACCTTGATCAGGTTATCATGTTCTGAGGAGAGAGAGAGAGAAGGGGGATATCCATCCTTAGAGGCACACAGTTTACATTTCTTCCTGAAGAGAAGGAAAGACTGGTCTTTTGTATATTTTCTGGGATGGAATTCAAAATCCCTCGTGAACACTGCGTGTCTCACATCCTCTTGCCTGCTCTGTGCAGCTAACATTTTCATTGCTGGGACAAGACGCAGCTGTCCCAGGGAGGGCTAGGCTGGGGACCAGCACCAGAGCAGGCTTGCGTTTGGAGGTAAGCTGCAGGGGATGGAGACAACAAGTGCTGGCCCCAGCTGAACAGCTGGCCGTCGTGCCAGAGGAAGTCCTTTGTATTTTGTGGTTCCTTCTCTGAGTGAAAAGAGTAACGAGTCATCTGCCTTGTCTCCCTTTCTGTCAGAGCTCAGCACCCTGAGATTCTCAATGCAGTTATTTTACATCAGCCTGAGGCAGGAAAGAGGTGCTCTTCTTTAAGGTTTATAAAGAATATTAGCCAAAGCAAGCAAATTTCCAGAGTACCACAGTGAACCTGGAGGAGGGGAGGGCTCTGTAATTGGTCTCTCACATCTCAGGCTGCTGTCCTGTGCACTGGCACCTCTTCTCTCATGTCAGTGAAGCAAAAAAGCCCTGCTGCATGGCTCCTGCTGACCTAAGCAGGCCCGGTGGGATGAGCTGCATGCTTCCAGACAGTCAGAGATGCTAGCAAGCATCATTTGTTGCCAGTGGTTACTTTAGCATCTAACAGTATTAAGGAGGGCAAAAAGTTCATTGTTCCCAGGTGGGGAGATTTATTTATGTATATCATTCTTTCATCTGAGAATCGCAGGCGTTTCGTGTTTATCAAGAACACATCATATTCTCACAGCCAGGAATATAAGTAGCATCATCTGATAAACAAGTGAATCACAGGATAATTAAACAGGTTACCCAGGAAGAGAGATGGGAAAGCAGCTTGTAATATATACCATAGAGCCTCCTTCTCTTAGTCACTTGTTGGGACAGCGAAAAGCCTCAGTCTAACCTGGCCTAATATAAACTAAAACCCCAGGAAAGCCCAGACTAAACCAAAACAAGTAAGCAAGCAAGCAAAAACCTCTAGAAAACTCTGGTGCTCATGGTTCTCATTGATTTTGTAATGTTTGTATTCTTTTTCATTTTCGTCCTTTTGTTGAGATGGATACAGAAGCGTCAATATACTAAGAGAAAGGCTTATCTTGCAGCTATTTTGGCTGTGTGCAGTAGGAACTGCAGAGGCACATGAAAATGGAAAGAATACAAAATCAAATCAACCAAATACACAGAGACAAATATGATCAGTGTTTTAAAAAACAATAGCTAAAACAATGTTTGTTTTTTTTTTCTTCTCAGATCCAAAAAAATGTATTCTAAATCTAAAATACAGCTATGAACTCAGGGAGAAATAATCTCCCCACTAGAACAACAAGGTCCAAAAAGATTATAACACAAGAGCAAGTCAACAGCCATGGGACAGCTTGGTCCAGCTTTGGCACAATTGTACCTGGCACAATTGAGTGTACTGCTCTGCACCCCCTTCAGCCATCTGTGAGAATGCCCATCTTCATCCTTTGTGAGGTTTGGAAATCCTGAGATGAAAATTAAAGGTGGGTGGTTTAATCTTCTCCAAGTTTAAATGGATGCGTTAAAAGTGACTGACACATGTGGGGACTTGTGTGTTCCTTGTCCTTGAGCAATACACCTACCAACTTCCATCACTCAGGACTTGGAGATGACAGTAACAGTTTATCTGCTTCCTTCCTTTCCAACCCTGTGAGAATTGATTTGATTGTTTGGGTAGGTGTGGGCGCATGTCTGAGAAAGAGACAGATCCAGGGGAACCCACTGTGAAAGGGCCAAGCTGGGGAGAGAGGTTTTGCATTGAGTTGAAACACTTGAGGCTCCTGGCCTCACTTACCACGGTCTGTGACCTGCGCTCCAGCCCTGGGAAAGTGGAGTCTCCTCCACTTCGTTAACCTTCCCTCCCTGCTTAACTGCTTCCCTGGCCCTGTGCACAGGGAGGGGAGAGGTTCTGCATTTCCACGTCAATTACTCAGCAGGTTTGAGCGGTTGAATGAGTAACCTCACTGGCACAGCTGTATGGCATCCACTGGTGGGTTTTGGGAGTGTAAGTCAGCCAGCTACCACCACGGATTCCAAAGATACGATCTTGAGAGCTAGCGTTTGTATTTGGAGTAGGTCCTGGAACTAAACCATGTATGTGGGCCACACATGGCCAACGTTTCCTGGTCTGTCAAAGGAGATGTGTGTTAACTATTCCGGCAAGTGTATGAGGTACAGCACTGCCAGGAAGTGGGAGCCTAATTGCTGTGTTCTTTCAAGAAAGCGTGTTTGTAAAAGTAAAACATCCCAATTCAGTTCAATTACAATCATCATTGCCTTCAAGAGAAGATCTATTAGCTGTGAATCTGGTTTAACTTACTGAAGCACACTGGAAATGTCTATTATTTTTGAGAAAGGAAAAAAAAAGGTTCTTACCACCATTTTCTCCTTAGCAGTCAAGCGGATTTTGAGACAAGCTTAATGGGAGCAATTTTTGTCTTTCTGTCCATAGCTTTTCAAGGCTAGCAACATTTCTTCTATTTCAGAGCACTAACTACCTGATAGCCTTGGGACACCGGGCTGTCTTCAAGACATCATTACACCCAGTTGCACATGCAAATTAACTTTTAAAGCTTTTTTTTTTTTTTTTCTTTTCCCCTGGTGCCGTCAGAATACTTATTTGGACAAAGAGAAATGCCCTAGTAAATGGATACATGCCCAACTGTCGCGTATACTCTCTGAGCCCCACAGGCCAAGGATAGCTCCATAGCAGTCCACAACATGGTGGTCACAATTTCATGCTTACCAGCTGACTTCAGTGTAAATAGCCCCCAAAGCAAACAGTGTTTCCCTTTGTAGCAGCTCAATTTAACACAAGAAACTGCTAGAATAACATAGCTTTTTGATCCACAAAGTGGAGCTGTAATTTACATTTTCTTCTGTTTTTCCTTCTTATCACAGTGCTGTCAGACATCGTTTGATTCATTATTGTGGCAATGGAAACACTGAGCCGCGTGGGTACATGTGGAAGATGCAACATTACTGACCTGCTTTTCCAGGACATCGTGGATGTCCCAGGAGATTACACTGCTGCTTACATAGATGATGGGTAGCTTTACGTCCACAGAAGCTTTTGAACAGGCTCCAGAATGATTTGATAGGGAGGGAGTGAAGAGAGCAGAGCACAAGGGAACAGGTTTTGTGGGAAAGTGAGCAGATACAACCTTATAACAACCTGATTTTTGAAGCAATCTAAAATTCCCCCCATGCAAGTAGGTCTCAGCCAGTGCCTGTGACCCCATACATACTGTCACAGCTTGAAGGAGATAGGGAAGTGCAAAGTTGCCTCTAAATACTTCCGCCCTTCGTTGGGAGCCAGAATCCTGAAACCTCCGCTGCCCCTGCTGCTGGAAACGACAGAGCAGCAGTGAGACCCATGGTCACAGCTTGTGACCAAGCCAGCTACGTACCATGGCCGAGTACTGGAAGTCAGTGGGAACAACAACCCATGTCAGATACTTGCGGTAACCTCAACCCTATCCCACACGATCTGCTACAGTGGAAAAAAAATAAAAAAATAAAAATAAAGCTTTCACAGCAGCTTGTCAGTTTTGCCAGCCTCTTCAATGGCTAGGCAGTAGCCCCAGCCAGGTCTCAGGTCTCTGCAAGAGGACTCAGCATCACTGCAGCCTTACCTGCTCGTGGGCAGGAGCTGAGAGCAAGGAATTTGCCCAGCACAGAGCCTGGGTAGCACAGGAGTGCCCAGCTCAGCCTGTGACCATCCTGCAATGCCGCAGTGCTGCTTTCAAAAGAGGCTAAGAAAAAGATCCTGTAGCGATTTTCCTCAGTCCCATTTCTTGAAATCTATTTGAAATAGCGAACAAACACAGACATTTTTCCAGGAAATGTGTTTCTTTATTTAAATAAAAATTAGTGCCAGTAGAAACAATAAACTTTAAATACATGAGACAATTATATACAAGTCAATGTTAGGAATTATATACATCAGGTTTTTACAGATACAAATACATCTATACCAAAGTAGGAGGATGAAGGAGAAAGCAATGGAAAATGTGACAACTCACGCATGTCAGTCTCGTTTGGAAAGTTTCAGGATTCAAGTGATTCCAGGCAAAGTGCCAAACTGAATTTGGCTTCTTTCAAAACTTAAAACAGCCCCTTTTGGAGTAAATCTACCAAAAAGCTTTATATGGTCTGATCCAAAGTTCACTGAAGCCAATGGAAAAACTCCCGCTGCCTTCAGGCTGAACTGGATCAGGTCCCTTCTGAGCACAATGGAGCCTTTGTTCTGCTGCCTGGGGGCACCTCTGCAGGCTGCATCGCATCGCATCAGCCCTTCCAGCCAAGCACCTTTCTCCCTCCAAAACGAAACGGCAGGCAGACAGCAGACTCTCGCCTCAGCTTGTTCCTGCTCTTCAGCACTCATTTTTCAAGCTGTCTCTCAAGCTCTAATGCCAGTGGATAAATCACAGAGCTATTTTAACACAGGAAATATCTGGAGACATTTTGCAAGCATTTCTGCTGTGCAACACTGTAGATTCAGGCTCTTTAGCCCTCATGCTTCAGAACCAATCCAAACATAGTAATAAGTTATGATAAAACATAAGGTATGATTGAAATAACCATACACTGCTACAATATTAACATTACATCTTTTAACAGTGCAATAATTTAGTAACTAAATTCATGAGCACTTGAAAAACCACAGTACCATTAAATTAGGGGGGGAAGTTTGTGGTAGTTTTAAGAACTAGTTACTAATGACTTTAGAGAAAGGCATGTGTCACATGCGAGATGGAAAAAAACAAAAAAGACATAATGCAATGTTTATCTACACTGGCTTAAACAGAGCAGAAAGGCCAGATTATTTAGTGATGTAAATGGGTACAGTTTTACTGACCTCAAAGGGAGAACATGACTACAACAGAGAAGCACAAAATCTTGTGCCTGTCCCCTGAAGTCAGTAGGATTTTGCTGGTGACTTCAGTGGGGCCAGGATTTTACTCCTGTTGGGTTAAATTCTATTCTGAATTCCACCCATTTTTCAAGGGATAGAAAAGAGCAGCATTTGTTCAAGCCTTTCTAGATCTTGCACCTTGTGACAAAGATCTTTTGTTTTTGTTTGTTTGTTTTTTAACTTATAGATCTTTGCCTTTAGTGATCAAATGTACATGTCTTTAAAAAATACAAAAGAAAAAAAAAACTACGATTAGCTGAGTCAATATGTGGATTGCAGCAGAAATTGTCATACATGAACCAGCCGGCACAGGTACAACTTAAGCAAAGACAGATGTAGTGGCATGGACCTGAACCTAGGCTTTGCAAACCTCCTGGAAATACAGGGTCTCCTTTGCTTTTTTGTTCCCCTCCTTCATTCTTTCTATGCCTAAAGTCAATCTCCAGCCATGTATCAATCTTCCTTCAACACCAGCATCAACAAAGTTTCAGCCTTTGAGGCCTCATTGAACAAATCTGCTGTTGGGTGTAGTTTGTTATAAGAAAAAACACAGTAAAATTAATTCTAGTCTATCACAGTTTTGTGTGAATGAGCATCACCATCATCTTTTACAGCCAGGCTCTTGTGCTAGGGTAACTTCTCTAAACATTTCCCAGATATTTTCAGAATTCTGAAATATGCAGAGATACGCCAGGAATAGTTACCTCATTAGAAAATATATATCTATGCATATATATCCCCTCCTTGTTCTTAGCTCTTATGGTGGGAAATAATAATGGAAAAAATAACATGAAGCATCCCAGTTATGTGCAAGTTACATTTTGGAGCTTGGTACCACTGCTTCGTTGTCCTGCTAGCTCTCAGGAAAGCCTCGGGTCCCAGGGCACAGATACTGGTGGAGTTACTGGAGAGCAGGAAAGTTGAACCACAAGTTCTTAGTGGGAGCTCCACTCATGCTTCAGCTGCTGACCAAGGGAGCCCGGCAGGTGCTAGGAGTTCTTGTGGATGTTTTCTGCAGAGCCCTCGCTGCTCTCGTTGAGGAGTGTTTCTGACACTTCCCCCAGCTCAGCATCCAGCACTTCTTCCTGGATGGTGAAGTGCACGTCTGGGGACGAGGACTCGGAGCTCACGCTGCTGCCTTCCATCGAGCAGATGGCACAGGACAGGGATGGCACCATGCTCTCCTGTAGCATGTTCAGCATCATGGGGATCTGGACAGACTTCAGCCCCGATATGGTTGGTAGAGGCTTCACAGCTTCTCCCCATTCTCTCTCCTCATCTTTGTAGAGCAGAAGCAAATTAGACTTCTTCTCTTTTCTTTTGGTTTTCATGTAGCCCAGCATTATCCCTATCAGGAAGATCCCATAGAAAGACATGACGATCAGGATGTAGAAATACTCGTTGCTGTTGTTCTTCTCTGTGTTGCGGGATTCCGCGTTAAGCATGGCTGAGGTCATGTTTGCATGGTCCATCTTCAGCATGGAGCTGTACTACCACAGCTAAAGCCTGAGGGAGAATTGGTGTGGATACAAAGATCAAACTTCAGATCAAAGATTTAAAGAAACATCTAAAGAAATATACCCCCAAGCTATTCTTTATTACTTGCAGGCTTGCAGGACACACCTGATTGAAGCTTGCTGTCTGTCATACCTCTGCAGTAATATTGTAACTGAATGAACTGTTACCCAGTGAAGAGAACATCAGAGGGAAAGAAGGTATTTAATATTAAACCATAGCAAGTAATATTCTGAAGTATAAATCCCCTGACCCGCATAAATAAAGAAGAAAGTAAACTAAATAGAAAGAGTCTGCCAGGTACTTAAACATAGTTTTGTACTATTTGACCATGCTTCCATAGGGGGAGAGAGCTTATAAGTGTTATTTTACTGAATGGTGCAGGAAAAAATCAAAAAGCAACTTACGTCGGTATGCAAATAATTCCTCCCTTTGCAAAGCTCAGGAGACCTTTCCTCTCCCAAATGCCGGGTGCTCTGAAAACTTTCCTCTGCTGCAGTTGGAATAAATAGCTCTCAAGAAATGTTTCATCACGTGTTTTAGAGGCACAGTTTATAATAGTTTTGTGTTGGAGTCAACAGATGAACTTGAAGGATTGCAGTTCAACCCACTGAACTCTTAACAGCTGTGAAAAGAAAAAAGAGTCGGGAATTCAGATTTTACTCTTTCCTAACCAGCTCAGCACCGGCTCTTTCACCTTCCGAATGTGTGCCTTTCACTGCCATCCCAACTGCTAAGTGTGACCTGCTGCCCCGGGAGCTGCTGTGCAGCATGAAAACCAGCAAATCCTTGTCCTGTGTTTGCATAAAATAAGGAAAATATGCATTTGGGTTTTGTAGTAGCTTCTGTCGTGTTACTTACATGCCCTCTATACACACAGTTTTCCCTGAGGAGACAAGGGAGGAAACAGGTTATTTTCTTTTTCTGGGACTGGTGACAAAGCTTCTCCAAGTGTGCGCAGAACAAAGTGGTGACTTCGAGCTCATGCTGCAGATCCACTTTGCGTGAGGTGCAGGGCTGTGGAGAACAGGGTGCTGGGTCTGCAGTGAGGTCTGGATGGAGGGGTGCTGGTGCCATCCCCCTTCAGGCATCAAAGCAGCAGTGATGGGATTTTGGTTCCTCACGTGATCAGTGGAAAGATGCAGCCTCCTCCAGAGGGCAACTGCGAGCTCCTCGAGTTAGCAGCTCCTTCCTCCCTCCGTTTGTAGAAGGCAGCATTTCCACAGCCTGCCTGCTCCCTATGCATAAACCAGACAGGAGCACGCAATTAACGTGGATTTTAGTGTGATGGGACGTTAACCACTGCTGGGCAGGGGTGAGTCACTTCTGCTCCGCGAGTCACTGCTGCACCCGGCTGCGGGGCTGAGCAGGACACCCTGGGCTCCCCAGACTGCAGAGGGCAGAGCTCGGATGCAGGCTGGGATGTGCAGCGTTCCCACATCAGCTCCGTGGTACAGGAGGCGCTGAGACCCTTTTCAACACGTAAGCAACAGTATAGGCCATGGGAAGAAGGAGGCCCTGCTTGCACCTTGGGGATTTCACTTCCTTATCCCTCTCCATCCCCATTCTTCACACACAAAACCCAATTAGTCAGGCCCCACATATGTAATGTGAATGTCACCCCTTCTGCGAAGCTTCAAGGATGTTTATGTAACAGGACACTCCACTTCCAGAAAACAGTTGACTGGTGCTGGAGTTTCCCAATGGTAGGTCTGTTTTGTTGGTTTTTTATGTTGTTGTGTTTTTTTTGTGTTTTTTTTTTTTTTTTGAGTTTCTCCCACCCCCATAGTCACTTGTGGATTCTTTGCATAGATGGCAAATTCTTTTCCAAACTCTGCCCTCGCAATCCCTCTGAGGTAAAGGCAAATAGGCTCAACCTCTCTTAACATGTAGGAAAAAGCAAGAGAGAGCAGTTAAGCCACTTTAAATGAAGTTAAGAATTCAAGAAAAGACAGAATTCTATCTGTTGGAACCAGTATTTTCCATTGTTTCTCTGAAAAACTCCATAGAGAAAAGAAAAAAAAAAAATACATTAGCCAGATTCCCTTCTCTGCCCCTTAAAATAGAGGATCCACCCTTTAGGATGTTGGTTTTATCTCCCTGCACATTCCCATGTGATAGCTCAGGAGCTGTTGATGTTGGACTAGTGTCTATTGGGATTTCATCTGACAAAATCTGTCTGCAGCACCAGCTTGCCAAGTCTGGATACTTCTTCCCTGTTTCTGACAAATTACTGAGCAGGCAGCAAGAACATATGAACTGGTAGGCTGAAGCACAACCCAGAGCAAGCCTCTGAATTTTCTGGCTAACTTTGAGAAATTTTATTTCACATCTTTCTCAGCTCCATGCAACAGATACTTTCCCAAACAGTGTATTTGTTGCCATATACTCCCCTATTTGGCTCCGGAATTTTGGAATTTGAGAAATTTAAGGCAATGCATCAGGTTTTTACCAACACCCTTTTATGCAGGACATTCAGAGAATGGTAAGGAAACACCCGAGATTGCTGGGTCAGTGAAATTTCACTCAGCACAAATCCTTTCTCTCTGCCTATAACATCCCAGTAAAACATCTCTGAAGCTGTGTGTTCCTGAGAACAAGAAGAACTAAAGCTAGTCCTGCTGCCAGCATTATACAGAGAATACAAGCCATCACCCACCTGAATGTGAGCAGCAATCCAGACGCACCAACACCCCCCTGAGCCAGCAGAGCAGCAGGTCAACCGTTTCTTCTGCAGGTGCAAATAGGGTCTCTTATTTGCTCCAAGGCACGTAGGTGAAGCTCTGTACAAAGACACCAACTGAACTGCAGCACCCAACAAGGGCACAGGAAGACTTGCCAGGTACATCCATACATTTATGCAATCCCCTGAAGTCCAATGGAAAGAAGACTGAACTGCATAATTATGCATAGCTGTTGCTGAAGACTCTTTGCAACTATATTTACTTTGACTAGCAGATGACAACAACTCTTCTCCATCTGTTAGGCCATGATGCTGAAAAATAGTTTAATTTTAAAAAGATCTGGAAGGAATCCCTGAGCCTTCTTACAGAGATAAAGAGGAGGGATGGGAAGACATTGGGGAATAACCATCTGAAAAACATATGCCACTTGTGTTCTGGTGCCATGTCATCTTTCTCCATCTGTACCCCGCAGAAACTACATTTTTAATCTAAAACAACAACAACAAAAGACCTAGAAAGATGGAAATTGTTGCCTTTCAGTTCTGTGTTTCAAGATTACTTTTGTTACAAGTTATATTTTGCACAACATATAACTGTTAGTCACAGGAGAAAAAAACACAAAACCTTGCTTGATTTGAAGTAATTTTGGTTTTGGAGTTAAACTTACTATCTATTTCTTGTTGAAGGTTTCCCTTTCTCCTTTCAGATTATTTTTTTTCAACCAAACCTCACACAACTTCTCCTGAAATTTCATTTTCAGGTCTCTTGCACTTTCAGTAATTGCCTCTCACGTGTTCCTCTTCACCATCTTTGAGTCACTCCTAACCTAGGCTCTAACTTTTGAGAATAAGCCTCATGCTTTTGCTCCCACCTTCCCAGATACCTTTGAAAAATCAATCAGACTAATAAAGATGAGGAACAGACGGGCACTCCAACGATGAAAAGGTCACAATATTGTTGCTCAAGCCAAATTTTTTTTTCTCAAGGTCCCTGTCTCCTAGAGAGCCTTTTGTGGCAGCAACCTCCGTCACCAAAGGACGCAAAGGTTGAAGCTCAAGGCATCCCATGGGGCAGGAATTCTTCACAACATGGCTTAAGGGACAGCAGATTGTGAATCCTTTCTCCAAATAAAAAATTGAGGATGGACAGAAAATGGAACAAAGACAGAACCCATTATGAAGACAAGATGAAGTGTCCTTAGAGATTCGGATAACTCTCTGCAGGCTACCATGGAAAATACAAGCCTAACCCTTCATTACGGTCATAATGCACAGTCTGATGCTGCATTTATCTTTCTTTTTCCACTTACTGAGTTAATAAGACTAAAGATACAAGATACAACCATTAAAGGGCTCGTTTCTACGGGAAGCTGAGCCCGTTTGGTAAGTATATGCCAACAGTGTGACTCTAAAGAGTTTTTGAGCATGTGCATTCTTGGAAATAATCATTCAAAGTTAAATAGGATGGAAAGAAATTCTACATGGGAAAGTCAGAGGGACTGGGTTTTTCTTCCTGAATGTGGAACTTTAATGGAAGTAATGGTTGGGAATTTACCACTAGGGAGAAAAAGGGGGGAGAGCTTTGTCATGCAAATATTGGCCAAGTTATAGTTTAGACCTTCCAGACATTGCGGGGAGGGGGGGCAACTGGAAAGATTATCAATGTTTTCCACTCTTATATATGATTTCAGTTAAAGTAAAATTAGAGATCAAGAGCTGGGTTTGACACGATAAAGGAAGACACAACAAGAAGGGATGTTTGTGCCCCTGATTTTGTTTTGCATTTAAAGACCTGCCGTGCTGCGACGTGTGTGCTGACTTCTGGTCCTGCTGCAAAACACATGCCTCACTCAAGATCTGATCCAAAGCTTCCTGAAGTCAAAGCCCATTAAAGTTAACAGCAGTACCCCACCAAAAGCAAACGTTGAATCAGGAATGGAACCTGCTTCTTTCAAATTCTGTGCAACTCAATTTTCTGTGAACCTCATGCGTGTGTTGGAATAAACGAACTCGTTCAAAACCAGCAAGTAAGTCATACACTTATTCCCAGCGTAGGACACAGTAACCTGACACAAGCCATGTGTGTCCTCTCTAACAAGCCCACTTACAGTATGAAGTTTATGAGCTTTGTTATATGCTCTTAACACTCCTATGCCCCCGCTCACCCACTTGTAAAATGGACCTCACGATACCTACAAATTACACGTGCTGTGAGGGTACAGCATTGCAATGCATTTGCAGATCACTACCTGCAAAGGTAATAACCGTTGTGTGCGTAAGTGCAACAGCATTACCGCGTGGCTGGCTTGGCATCTGAGCAATTCTCACGCAGCTCTAGGTTCATTGTCATTTTCCATGACTCTTCCCTGTATTTCATGCTGCAGAAAGAGATGACACTTTGATATACTTCATGCAAGCAATTTCTGGAGGAAGGTGGCAATTTTCTTAGTATCATCCACAGTACACTGTGTTACCACCTGGATACCGAATGGAAGCAACGATACGCAGTTATTAACTGTGTAAAACTTAGTAAAATGCTACAGCTCTGCCTTGGTACTGTACAGTCTTCACTGATGGCAACGTGCAGGTGTAAGTCCGAAAGACGCATGAATCAGCCTTCTTGCAAACTTCACTGCTTATTTTGCTTTAATTCAGGTTTTATCCACATTTCAGAGCAGACCCCCATATCATAAAACTTAAGTTTCTCAGGCATTCCCTGTACCCAGAGCAGCACAAGCTCTCAGTTTTTAATCAATAACAGCAAATACATCTTTAGACACACCCCGTAGCCAAGGTGGCCATTTGCCTTAGTGCTCAGAACCTTGCCAGAGGCAAGAGATTACCCCCAAAGTCATGCCTGGAGTATTGCAATTGCCTTCCAAGCACACAACAGAGATCTCTAAGGCAAAATTGGCTTCTGATCCTGAGAGATGACAAGCATCAGAAAATAGCAGTGATTATCTGGAATAACAGCATGCACTAAGTTTAACGTTAACTGTAAGGCAACAGTGATGGGAGCTGCAGTGCTTGGGGACAGACATTTCTTTTCAACCCATAAACTGAATTTAGAAAGCTGTGAGTGACTGGAAACAGACAGAGTGGAGACAGGTAACTCTCATGATAGCAATAACAAAAAGTTACACTAAAAAAAAAAAGACTTTTCAGTGTCTTGATACGAGAATCTGAGTCCAAAGCCATCACAACTTCAATTTTCTTTCCTGTAGCTGACATATTTTACAAAGTTATTTTATCAGTATGTATTTCTGTACAATAAAATGAAATATACGTTTCATGTTACCTTACATTTTTCCTTTGACGTGACACAAAAGAAGTAGGTACATTTGACTTGAAAATGCTTTCTCTTTTCTTTCTCCTCTTTATTTTTAAACACCATTATTGTTTGGATGCACTGCAATGAAGAACAAAATAAATGAAAAGCTTTCTTTGCCTGGGATCTCAAATGCTAGGTTCGGTTGCACTGTATATGATTAAATGCACTGGATCCATTTGCTTCTATTTGGGATTTAAAGCCGTTAGCAGCATTCCAGATTTTGGATGCCATTAAAAATAATTCAAGCTCATCTACATTTGATTAGCAGTATTTAGAAGAAATTCACTTGACAAATCCAAACACATTTCTGTTTCATCCATGAATAGGCAGTGCTTACTCTTCCAGCTGTGGAAAGGTGCTTCACCAAGGACCATTCACCCTCTCCCTCTCATCGCTTCTGACTGCAGGCAGCTCAGAGGTAGTGCCTTCATTGACATTAAAGGCTTCTAAAAAAAAAAAAAAAAGTAGATGAAGGGGTAAGAACAACAACAAAAAATATTTAAGTTCTCTGCACACAACATGAAGATCTCTCCTCAATTCTGTATTTTTTGTTGTTGTTCATTTTAAGTTTCTTCATGATCTCAAAAATTCAGCATATGTCATTAATTGAGAAGCATAAAAAATAAAGGCGAGAGAAACACTGGAAACATTCAAGTGCTTGCCTTGAGCTGTCACCTGACCACAGAAATTAAAGAAAGGAATTTGGGAAAAGCTGGGATGGTGAACAGGGAACACTTTTAGAGACACTGACAAACGTCTAGCTACCTAGCTGTACGTCACTGAAGTTCAAGCAGGAAAGCATGCATTCCCTCAGGCCCGGAACAGTTTTAAGCAGCATTCACTTCAGGAGGGAGTTCGCTACTTCCTTCCCAGGTAGCAGCCACCTGCTACCTACTGCCCTTCTCCCTGGTCATGCCTCATCCAGCCACTCCTGCTCTTGCTCTGCTGGTTACACGAGAGCCCAGCGCGGCTCCGACACTTTGCTTTGGGCTTTTTCGACAAGCAGAGGCAGAAACCAAGAAGAAAGGGGAAGTGAAAGCCCTCTCGTGAAATGAGCAGGGCAAGGTTCGCATACCAGGGACTTTCACGTGCACTGGCACGGAGATGTAATGTAACAGCTCTCAACATCACGTGGAAGGAATTGAGAAGAAAACAACAGACAAAAAAATAACCATTGGGGAAATCACTGACTCTGAAGTCAAAAAGACCAGTTGCTCCTTAGTCTTACTAAAACACGACATTTCACTTTGAATTTTCATATGTCAAAAAATAGTAAAGACCCCAGTATTTAGATAAATGAGCCCCGCCTAAGAAGTACCCTGAACTCCCACTGAATCCACTGGGATTTGGTGAGTGTGACAAGCAACTGCTAATAGAGTACAAGGTAGCACTCTGGCCTCCTGCCAGTCTCATTTTCTACCTAGAGATTAATGTAATTGCCAGTATATCCGAGAGATTTCATATTAATGTCTATCAATACTGCTCTTGAGGACAGGTTTGAATGCAGTGTATTCAAAAAAAAAAAAAAAGGTTGAAAAAAGTGAGGGAGAGCATCATGACATTTACCACAGAAGCAACTCTGCACCTTTAGGAACTCACAACCACATACAATAAAGAATAAAGCACAAGGGTCACAGTGATCTTCCCTCTCTCCTGAAGAGGAAAAAAGCCCACAGAGGTAAGTTCACTCTCTCCTCCCATAAATAAGCATAGAGCAGAAATGAAAGGGATGGATAGTGACTTCTCAGTAGCACGCACCCGGTCCAGCTGATGTGAAAGTGCTTGTAAGGTCTTAGAGGAACAAGGCACATTTCTATTCAGTATTATTTTTTCCAGTCCTGGAAAATTTGTTCACCAAGTAAGACTTCACAGCCATGTCAGCGTAGCGTCCCAGGTCACTGTGACCTTCAGCACGCACCGGATTTTTCACTTTCACATGGATACCAGATGTTGAGTACTCTCCCTCTCATGTTCAAGGCCCTCAGGCTTTTGTACAACATCAGGCACCGACCATCATCAGCGTTTGTAATGCTGCCTTTGAGTTTTTGTTGTGAAACCTCCGCGTTTGCTGTAGCTGTTGAGGCAAACGTCACACCCCATTAATTTTTGTTCTCCACCCTGTTGACCTGAATCTTCATGGGACTACAAATGTAGTTCAGATTTCATCACTGCCGTTTTCTGCAGCAGCCCCTTTCAAGCTGAAGCAACTAAGACAGCACTTCAGTTTGATTTATTATATCTTGGCATCTGTTGACTGTACTTACTTTTAGAGCATAAAGTACTCAGAACAGTTATTTGCATTCTTATTCCAAAAGTCTGCTTTGGAAACCACAACAAAAGGCACCAAATAGCAATCTGGGGTGTAAATACCAGCAGCTGGATCAAACTCAGGTGTATAGCAAAGAGGAAAGAAAGCGAACAAAGGAGGCAACGATAACACATGTATCTTCTCAAATGGGAGGAATTCTTCATGGCAAGGGAGGGAAAGCACAAAACTGCAAGTTCTGAAACCCACCGCTGAACTCTCAGCCTCTAATGGCAAACCCATCTGGAGCCTGCCTTTGGCTCCTGTAAGGGTTGGATTTCCCCTTTAGTGTCCAGAAAAAAGACAGTAACAAAAGATGATTGCTGAAAGCAGGCTGAGGTCTGTTCTGAAGGATGGCCTTGCAAAGCCCTACGAAGCCTTGGAAGTCAGTGTGGTTTCACAGCATTAGTCACTGGGGCCACAGATGTGAGTGTGCAGACAGCTCGTCTCTAAACGCATAACGCAAAGAACTGTACGCAGTGCGGGGTCGTGCCAGCTCTAACAGAACGGGATTTCTTCCTGCCTCGCCAACAGAAAAGACTCATTTCTTTCTGTTAACACCAGCACAGGTAATCCAGCCTCATGTGGACAACCGATGGAGCTCCAGTGATGTAACCTTCCATTAGACCCTGACAGACCCTGACTGATGCAAACCCCCAAGCCCAGCACTACCACCACCACCACCACCACCTTACTTTGCCTCCTGCATGAAAGAAGTTTCAAAAGAGCTCCAAGAGACGAGGAAAGGCCAAGGAAAAACCCGTCAGGAGAAGTCCTCCTGATATTTCCATCATCAGCACAGTGAGATCATACCGTGCAGATTAGGTACACCCTGTGGACAAAAAACGGACATCAGAACTGGGCAGAAAATGAGCAGCCCCCTGGGAAACACTGTTGTGCTCCTCATGAGGCACAACCACGCCATCCCACGGAAAGCTGTCCCCATGTCACGCGCTGAACAGAAAGAGAAGAGCGAGAGCACACTTTGACAGTGCAACAGAAAGATTGGTTAAAGGAATCAAAATGATGTCCCCAAATTTATTTTTAAAAAGTGCCACCAAAGAAAATAATAAGAAAATAAACTTAATAATGCGTAGCTCCCTACTGTTACCAGGGGCAGCTTACTTGCAGTGACAGAAGAAACCAGAGGAGATATATTTTGCATGTGCAGGCATTTATATCTCAGTGGGGAGATATCGTCCTGTCTTGATTCTATCTGTTAAAGCAAAGACAGCCATTAGTTTGATGGAATTATGCTTTTAGAGCTAGGGGAAAACAGCCTCCTTTCTTGGCTGCTTGTAACATGTGAATAATCAGCCCAAAGTAAACAATGTGTGGTCTTGTGTGGTCTTTTTGCTCATCATATTAAGCTGGTATTTCACTCAAATCTAGGAAGTGACAGGAAGTCAAGAATTCTGCACAGATCCTGACGATCCTGCATTTTCCTAGCAAGCTCTAGAAAAGCAACATGTTCTGGAAAAAACACACACACACACAAAAAAACAAACTGCTATTCCAGATGTGAAATACAAGAAAAACATATTAATACTCTGCTGAGGTACATAATTAAAGAATCCTGATGCGGCCATATTCACAGAATTTCCTGACTTTCACAAACACACACTTGAATATTCACCCATCAATGGAGTGCTAATCAATCCTGAAACTGAAATGTTAGAAGAGCTCCTGAAGGCACCATAACTGTGTACTGTGTGTCGTAAACCCAGCTCATGGTGTGCGGTGGTTGCTCAGCCTGGGGAGCAGCAGCAGTGCGCAGCAGAAGAAAGGGCACAGCACAGCGGGCTCTTTGTTCCCTTTGCTGCTGCGCTGCAGACAAGGAATCTGTTTGCAGCAAGGATCCTGAATGGCAACGACTTTTTGACATGCTGCTACCCATTTCCAAATGAATACAGGGCGGGGAAAGGCCACGTTGGTTGTCTTGCCCATCATGGGCTCGCTCAGCCCCCACTTGCCTTGCCAGCCCCCCTCATGGTCGGAGATGCACACAAGCCATCTACTTTGCAGGCTCCCTCTGCCCTCAGGCTCCGTGCATTGTACTGGCAAGGGGGCACAGCCTATTCTCATCCCCAGTCCTTCAATCATCAACTGAAATTGCAAACTAGATGCTGCTACTTTGAAAACCAGCACTCATGCAGTCTGCATGTACATGGTGGGGTCAAAGCTACTCCTGCTTCTCGCCACCTTCTGCATCTGCACCTCTGGTCCCTCTCCTTTGATTTCTCTCACGTTATCCCATTTTCAACATTGATGTCCTTCACAAACCAGCCTGCCAAAGTTGCTTCTTCAAAGCCCTCTAAAAACCACCTGCTTGCCTGTGGTTGTAAGGGGGAAGGGAGATGGGAAAAGATTTTAAAGACAGTCTAAATAACACCACAAGGCAATAAATACACCACACGCACATATGTTCCTCAGCACCACACATTCATATTGCTTGCCCATGTCGCCTGTAGCTTTTCTGTGGCATTTCTGCTCATCAGCATACTTACTGTGCCACATCAGATCACAGTGACGCTGCTGCGGGACGGGGCTGGCTCCGCGGTGAGCGAGACACCTCGCGTCCTCCGAGCCCCAGAACAGCCGTCGTGCACCGAGCATCTGCCAAGCGCGCTCAGCTGGGGCAGCTCAGCAAAGCTCCGAGCGCTCTCCGAATATCGCCCTCTATGAGAAAGCTGCCAGAAAAGGCTCCCTCCTGCTCCCAGAAGATAAACTTTGGTTGCCGCATGTCCCTGGGGGGGCAGCCCCACTCCTTGCCCTCGCTGGCAGCGGCGCTGGCGCAAGGCACATTCCAGGAATGCTTCCAACTGGAGCGCCCACGTCTTGCTTCTCCCAAAGGCTGGGACATGTTTTGGCCAGGCCTTTTTTAAAAAAAAAAAATTCTTTAAATGGTTGCTCGTTCTTGAGCAGAAATGGGTATATCTATCTCTGGAAGGTTCCAGTCCTTGCTGCCTGGTACATCTTACTGGGACTGGAACCCAGACTGAGAACATGCAGCCTAAATCAATTGTTTGTAAACAACAGCTTCAAATGAAAAGAATGTGTGCAGAGTTAATTGCTGTGGACATATCTTGGCATTAGGACCAGCAACCAGCATAAGCAAGGAGAAAAAGAAAACAACAAAAACATCAGCTTTCTGGGATTAAGGAGCCTTGATTAAGCTTTTTGATTTGCTGCTGAACCAACCAATGCATCTCAAATAAAAATGGCCCTTCATTATTTTTCCTAAACCCAAGAATTAATAAGATAAACCCAAATTCCCATCAATGTTTTGGTATATCATGAAGTCTTCTTTTAAACACCAAGCTAGCTCTCTGGGAAGGGTGTGCAGAAGAGAACAAAAGAGCAGACAGCACACGGTCACTGTGGCACTGAATGATGGGCCATGCTGGGATGAAGGCTGGAGGCAGCGAGGGGAGAAAAACCTTATTCTCATCTCCCGTGGGACATGGTAGCAAAGAACCAGACCAGAATAAAGCAAAAACTGTATCTTTTGGCTATGAGATGGATAAAAGGTAACTACAAAATTATTCAAAACCAGGAGCCTTGTCCCTGTGGCACTCAGCAGGCTGTGTACATCACGGGATGCTGAGCCCCTGCAGAAAGCCCAAGGCCCCACGAGCGCTCCCTCACCAGCTCCCACTGTGCTCCATTTCTAAGGACAGAAAATATCTGCTATATTACAAGCAGTCAAGAAGCACAGGCTTAGCCTGTGAACTTCTCATTTCCGTTAGATATGGCAAATCCTCCCAGGGGTCATTTCCACTGAAGTTGCTGGGTTTGTTTGTTTTTTATAAGGTGAATCATATTCTACCCTTTAGGCTTAATACCCAAATCCCTTCATAGATAAAATTCCTACTAACTCTGCTAGCTCTGCAAGTTGCTAGTCTAATAACATCACTGATGTCAATAGCCATGATGATCGATCAGCTCTACATAGCACTGCAAAGCAACACGCCTGTCTGACTACAAATCTGTCATCTGTCCCACTGCAGACATTGCTGTAGCACCTCTTGGTCTCAGGGTCTACTGTTTGCCAGTTTCTGGTATAGCCCCGTCGTTCGATCCATCTCACACACAGCCCAACTTCTGTCTGCAATACCTCCTACAGGTAGTAGAGCTTCCTAACAGATGTAAAGCCCTGTGGGGGAAGCCTAGGTCATTGCCAAACTACTGAGTTGTCCTTTTAGTTTAGTGGGGTTTTTTGTTTCCTTCTAATGAATGGTTTCAGGGTAAGATGAATCTCAAAAAGGGAAAAAAATAAAATAAAAAAAGATAGAGGCATTGACTCAGTTATCCAGCTCTCAGATACATCAAATAAATTGCTCAGCTCCTCTCAATAATCATCTGCTTTCCTGAGCCAAATTAACTAAATTAAATTTCCAGAAGTCTTGTTAGTACAGTGAACCGAGGCTTTGCCCCCTAATTTATTAGGGCTTTCATTTCATTTCCATTATCTGACTCAACCCTTCATTTCTGAACTGGTCAATGTTAAAGCAAATAGGCGCGGTAGCCTCGGTAGCACATGGAAAAAGCCATGTGCTGGACCGCAACGGAGCCCGAAAAGCAGCAACTGCTGTGGGAGCAGCCGCCCTGTCCCCGGGCTGCCCGGCACAGTGTCACCCATCCCGGCGTGGTGTCACCTGTCCTGGCATGGTGTCATCCATCCCTGAGTGTTGCCGTGGCTACAAGCAAGGCTCGGCAGCAAAGGCTGCTGCAGAAATGAGATTGCCATGGCACCAAGGCAAGCAGGATGCTGTGCTGGGCAGGTAACGCGCTCCGAATGCTGGACAGCATTTTAATTAATAAGGGAAGGTACCGTGGTCCCTTACAGGCAGGCAATGTGCCGCTTCGGTAGTGTCCGCTGGCATTGCTAAACTGGCGAGGGTTCATCTGTCTTTAAAAATGAACAGCAAAATGAAAGGTCTTGTTAACAAATCAAAGTAAGGACAACTAGAGTAGATTTGCATTTTTATAACAGTAAAATGAAAACAAATCATACGCGCTAATTACAAGTAAAAACCAAATGAGAATTTTTTTTTTTGCATCCATATTAACTACACATCACTGGCTTTCTAGAGATGAAGGGCTTCTCGTTGGGGGGTGGGGCAGTTGTGGTGCACAGGACACCGAGCAACAAGCAAAGTGCCATCCAAATCCCCAGGGACCTGTCCATGCCTGGGGGCGTGCTGGGCCCCGCCTGCGTGCTGCACCAGCACCGGCAAGCAGGAGCCGCGCTCCCGGCTGCAGCCATTTCACGAGGAGCAGGGCGTTGCGGCCGTACTCCTACTCCTTGCGCTGCCCAGACGGTGTCAGGGCACCATTCCCACTTCCCCGTTAGCCGCGGCTAATGATCGTCTGCTGGCTGCTTTCCAGAGGGCTCCAGAAGGAGTCAGGCTGCTAAGAGAACACGGCGGAGGAGAAAAGCGGCTTGCTCTGCGCTCAGAGTTTAGCCTATGGCTTTGGGAGCCCTGGATAACCAAAAAATGCAGCCCCAAATCCCTTACTTCCTTAAACCTAATCATCCGGGGATCTGAGCTGTGAGCGCTTGGAGTTTGCGTGAGCAATGCGGACATCACCACAAGATCCCCTCTTTCCACCCTGCTCTCCCTCGAGGGCCAGCAGGTCTGTCCCCGCGCTCACACCCGCGGCCCACAGCAGAGCCCTGCGTTTCTCAGCCGCTTTCCCTCGCTGCGCTGAGCAGGGGTGGTTTGACCAAGGCTCACGTGGGTCACAGAAACGGCTCACCCTGGGCCGAGCTCGGGGCAGCCGGGCTCCTCACCCGGCTTGGCGCAGAGGAACAGAAACGTCCCGGCCAGCCTCGCCCTCATCCGTGTAGTGCGGCCTGTGCGGGCCCCGCGCCACTCAGACTGCGGGCCGCGTGTGGCTGCAGGCCGGGCACGGAGCTCGCCCTCGGTTTGCCGTCTGTCAGGGCGGGCAGCCTGGTTGAAAGACGTGCACCGAGGCCAGCAGGATGCGGGGACAGAGAATGGAGGCCCAACCACCCGGCCTCTGCTGGAGCAACAAGGCTATCCTCACCCTCGGGTAACCTGATGGAGCCTTCAAAGCAGTGTTCTGTTTTTTAAGAAACCCTTATATCTATGAAAGCAGTATCAGACACAAAATGGAAGAGGTATGAAGCCCCCCTACAGCCAAAGCAAAAAGGAATCGTGTCAGAACCACTCCACTGCTCTTTGACCTTCAAGCTTCTCAAATTAATGGGAAAATGAACTTTGTTGCTCTTCACTGAGTCACCTGTTGCACATGACTGCAATTACAACTGATTCACTGGCAAATTACAAACACTCGTCACAACTTGTTGGCCCCATAAATTTGCTTTTCCCCTTTACTGGCTGAAAAGCTCATGTAGTTCAAAGAAGGAGCAAAAATATCAGGTGGCTGAGATAGAAGAAACCTTGAAAAAGCAAACCACAGATGATTATCTGGAAGGGAATTTCTTACAAACATCTTATCAGAAGAAATTAGCCCAGCTTTTCCCAGACAATGGCCGAGCCCTGAAGGCTCTGCCTCATGAGCAACTTGCAGGTACTGGAGCATTAAAGCTACAGAAGCTTTACACTGCTGTAAAATACAAAGACCATTCACATAGGCATGAGCCCTCCTCAGCCTCAAGACACAGAATAGTTGTTCAGGATCCTAAGCAGTGTGTGCTTATGTATGAGTAAATGAACAGATAATTAGCAAAAATCCTACCCCAAAGTGACATTAGCAAACAGAACCTCAGAAGAAGAAATGCAAATACTGGTTGAGTGTGTCAACAACAAGAGTAGAAATCTATGTGCTCAGCAGTAGGGCTGGAAAGTGCATCCTGTGCCTCGGCTCTGTCTGCAAGTGGCTGCAGCCCCGCTTCACTAATGTCCAAGATGAACTAAGGATAGATATGTCAGACTGCAGCATTCACAGTAACGGGAGCTCTAGAGCTGTTACTATAGGTTATTCAGCTGGAAGAAGAGGCGCACGTCGAGGGGAAGGGAGCAGCACTGCTGCTCTGCGATGGCTGGCTGTGCACGCACAAGAAACCCTAAACATACATTTAAAATACCCTCCCCCCCACACACACACAGAACAAGCCAACCAGAAGATAAACACCAAGTGCGGTGCACAGGAGCAGCTTGAACGGAGCCTGTGCATCACCACCAGCAGCTCCCCAGGGCTGCCAACCTGTGTCAGCCCCGCACAGGGACACCGCAGGACCATGCTACCCACGCACACACCTCTGCTCGCACAGCCAAGGCTGGAACAGGCCGAGCTGTGAGGAAAGCAGCATGAAAATTATCCCTGAGTGACATGTTAAGTATTGCTTAGACGGTATTTAAATTGTATAAATACTAGTTGCCATCCGTCATATTTATCATCATCCATATTTCCTTAAACTGTGGTTTCAGGGTATGAACATGCTCAGATTGTGCCTGTGGATATCCATACAACTCCCTTTTAAGATCATCACACAGGCCAGTGGAAGAAATCGGTAGAGGTGGCACACTTTGAAATTACCATCACTTCAGTTTATTAACCTAGGAAATAAAAAAAAACACAAGTTAATTATCTGAGCCTCGAATGGACTGCGTTAGTGATTCCCCGCACTGCTGAAGCGGTGACCAGCTCCCAGAGGGGCTGCACAGGCCGCACGAGATGCATTCCCTGACCCGGTGAGCAGCACACGCGTGCCAGGAACCCCGCCGGTGGAGGCGGGCAGCACCCCAGGGCAGGGGGTGCGGGACCACCGCCAGGAGCAATGCCCGACCCCATTGCACAGCTCCCCAAGTAGGCTCTGGGGGCCAGCACTGGAACAAAATGGGCCCACAAATGAAGAGAGGGGGGAAGAGAATTCATCCAGAAAAGCTGATGTGGAAAGAGGCCTTGTACAAGTTAGATTCCTCAAAGGATCTGCTCTAATTACTCCTAGATGTTTTCCTCTGCAGTTTCTCACCCTATTTGTTCCCCATATCCTCAGCAACTTGAGGAAGGTGGCATAGTTATGCTTCTTTCATGCGAATGCAGAAAAATATTTTTATTTAGTAAATAACGGAAAGCGTCTCATTGTTTAATTATACCTGGTGGCTCAACATGTGTCCTTAGGAGAGGAAGCTGTGCAGTAATTGTGGGCTGCATATGGATATGGAGGCTCTGGCACTGCCAAGAGGAAGTGCTGTGATGCCCACTGAATTTGGAGCGTCTTCTACCCTTTTTCTACCTTTTCGTGGAGTCACAGAATATCCTCAGTTGGAAGGGATCCACAAGGACCATGAAGCCCACATCCAGAGGGAGGTGAGAAGCAGGGTGCTGAGCAGCACCACTGTAGGCCAGCACTTGCTAAATTTGTGGAAAACATTGGAAAGAGTTCTGTCTCCTCGGTTAGTACAGGTCAGTTGCACTTCATTCCACATATGCTTCCTAATTTCAAAAGACAAATTGTGAGGAATTAATCACAGCTAGAGATTCTACAAGTGTTGGAGCTCTCCAGAGCTTTTTTTTTTTTTTTTCTGAAAACTATGGCAAAGGTCTTGGCAACAAAAGCAAAAAAATAATCACATTAAAAAATAGGGCAAACAAGATAGTAACAATAATAATTACGGGTTTCTTAAATAAGACTGTGATGAAAATCAAGTGGGAACATTTAACAGGGAAGCTGGGTATAATTTTCTGAAGTCTCTTCTAAGGATTACAAGCCAAAACAGTGTCCTTCACTGAATAAAGTCATTGTTTATGCATAACGAGCCCTTATAGAGCTCCATCCGAAGTCTCCTGATGTCAGGAGACAAAGTCCCCTTTGCCTTAATGGGCTCTGGCTCAAGTCCTTGCTCAGCAGCTGGCTGCATGTGGCGATGAGCACTGTGGCACTTCTTATGGGAAAGCACGCGGCAGCCCCGTGCTCCCAGCCCAGAGATCAGCGTCACCGCGTGCGGCCAGTCTCGTCAGTGACGGAGAAGCTGAAGCGTGTGGCCAGATTTCCTAAAACGAGATCAACTGAAGAGTTCGCTCAGCGCTGGCGTCTCAGTGGGGTTGTCATCAAAACCTCACGTCAGACCTGAAGTACACGGGGAATACTGCGTGGAACCTGGGGATGCGGCCAGACACAAAAACAAAAATAAGAGCATGGGAGATAAGCAGCCGAACACTTAAAGATAAGTCTTAATTACACAAAAATTCAAAGCCCAGTGGCGCGCCACAGCCTCAGCCAGAGCTGGGAAAGGAAACTTTCAGCGGTGTCAGCCGGGGCTCTCCAGAGGCTTGCTGAGCTTTTGCTGCGCCTCATCCGCACGGCAATCCACAAATCGCAGGGGGCTAGAAGCTTCCAGCACAATAAAGCTGTTCTAAGCACTACTGGAGCTTTCCAGAAAAAGTAAATAAACAAATAAAGACAGACGGAAATAATTAGAATATGAATGATGGAAATCGTAGGAGTGCAGTTTTCAATTACCCCGGATTGGCTTGGGCTTTAAAAGCTGATCCAAACACCCAAAGCTACAAAAGGGGAGGAAAATCACAGCTGGCACAGGCAGGTGCCGGTCTCCAGAGCCACAGGGGCACCAGCTGCGCCCCTGCTCCACACCAGCAGGACCCTTCCCTGCACCGACGTGTTTTTGCTAAGAGCACTGCGGCTGGGATGTGCGTGGGGCTGGGGACAGGCAGGTGACACGGGTCCGGGTGGTGGTGGCAGGCACCCGGCCCCAGCACGCCCCGGGGAGAGGGAGCTGTGGCACGGAGACGAGGCGGGGGCAGGCAGCGGTGCCAGTGCTGCGAGAGCTCCCAACAGCTGCCTGGGGCAGGACCACCAAGTTATCCCACCTGCACTTCCTCCAGCTGTTCCGAACGGGGAGCTCTTAGTAAAAATAACAGTAATTTAGCCAATCAGCTAATAATAATAACATCAGAAATACGTGCCTTTTTCATTTACGTTTTCTTCTTGTTGCCAAGCAGCAACTTCTGTTCCTTTCCAGGTGCGAGGAAATGCCACAATCCAGGTTTCCCACACAAACCACCCCGGCACCCATCGCTCTTACAGCTGTTACTGGTGACACCAGTTCCAAAAGCCACCGGAGACAGGACTGACAGCGTGTGGCATCTCCACAAAGTCATGGCTGCCATCAGCTGGCGAGGCGGGCCAGACGAGAGCAGGACAGCAGGACACCTGCCTGGTGGCCCAGGGCTTGGTGGTTCCTCTGCTCCAACTCAATGGGCATCAGTATTAGGTTGTTCTTTTGGGGTGGGTTTTTTGTTTTTTGGGTTTTTTTTTGGTTACATGAAAAAAGAAATACATCTGCCAAACCCTGCCCCCAGACTTCTATCAGCTTTGGAAAGCAGACAGATGACTGCAGCAGCTTGTGAGCAACACCAAACGACTGCAGCGATTCTGCTCGTGGGTCTTTGCCCCACCAAGCCAGCCGGGTCCCCAGCCCTGCAGCTCCCCAAGCCAGCTTTGAGCAGCGCAAAGCCTGTGAGCCCTGGCAGAGCTCGATCAGGGGCTGAATCACCCCTGTACACCGAATACTTGCTGCAATTTAATCATATAAAGTTTTTTGCCTACCTGACGTACTCCAGTTTGCCCACGTCACTCTCGTGCTAGAGCCTACAGCTATTCCAACCAACTCCATGTGGTGACCGCGGGACCAGAAGTTTGTACCACAGCATTTCTCTGTATATACCATTCGCACAGTCGTGGAAGGTAGATATATTCTCTGTACATACCATTAGTATAGGTAGTGGAAGAAGGAAGATCTTTATGGAGAGGTGGTAGCAGCACCTCATCGGGCATACATCAGCAATTCTTGCATCTGCCAGATGGAGGAGGATTGACTCGCTACCCTCTGCACCGGCCATCACAAGCACAATGGCAAGGTGACAAGGAAGGAGTGGGGCACGGAGGGTGCCCATGGGCTCAAGGGAGCGACACACCTGATGCCAGCACTGCTCATCGCACACACCCTGTGTAAAAGGCTGTGAGAGCACAAGGCAGGCTGATGAACACGGGGTGCTCGCTGACATTTGATTTCCCTGCACGGCTCTGACCTGCTGTGGCTTTTGCAGAAGCAGAGGTGCGCGGCAAGGAGAGGAGGGAAATTTAATTGAACTTGAAATTGAAATTTAATTGAAATTTAAATGCAGCTGTATGGTGTACCGGGAGGATGATCCGGGAACTGCAGGGCTGGAGGCAAGCGCTGGGGAGTCGGGATCACCTCTGCACATCAGGAGCAATGCTGTCCCTTCGCAGCCTGCCGCTCAGAATTTCTGCTCATTGCCCGACTTCAGCAAAGTGATAAAGTTAGACTGCCCTCTACTTGCTGCACCAGGTTCTCTGCAGCAGCAGCCACCTGCCCGGATCCTGCAACCAGAAAGCCGTTGCTTTCTGCAAAAGAAATTTGGCAAAAATACATCAAAAGAAAGCAGCTTTGGGAAATTTAAAAGTAAGTATCCCTATGCAACTCTGGGAAAAATCACAGAGAAAGTCCTAAATTGCATTTATTTATGAAAACATTGGGAAAATTATTGCCAAACGTTACCCATGGGCCATGGATAAAACCAAGAAAATACACAAGCAGATCTGGGGGACTGGAGAGCACGCAAAGGCACAGGAACTTGCCTGCATACTCAGTAGAAACACCATAATCATCATTGGAAGGCTAATTAAATTTGAGCAAACCCAAATTAGGCTACCCACAGAGGTCCTCAGGATTGAGGATGTGAAGGAAGCCAGCCCTGGGAAACACTCCATCAGTAACACGCTGCCTACAACGAGACCTGACATCTGCCACTTCTGGAAAGCAGAGGTAATCCCGTGGTTAGTAGGACACGGTGACATTTTCACGGGAACCCACCTGTCAGGGCGTCAGACAAATAAAAACAGACCTCGAGGAGGCGTTAGTACTTTTTGCTCACAGCGTCCCCGGCAATGCAGAGCAGGGGTAGAACAGGCAGGCCGCAGGCGGCCTCTCAACCCCCTGTCCTCCAGAAGCCTCATGCTGGTCTGCACCACGCAGAGACAGAAGTCTTCTGGCCCCACACGCAGTCAGTACCTGCCCCACCTTCCAGACCTGCTGTTATCACCCACCCGGCGTGAGCCTGGATATCTCCGGGTGCGTGCGTGCATGCACACACAAATATCCTAGTGGAGTCACGATAAATCGCAAATTCAATCGGTCCCTTTCGATGTGGAAACTACTCATGAAAATCGGCCTTCTTCTATTGTTGTATGACTCTTGCACAACTTTGGCCAGTGGGGGAAGAAAGAGGAGGCGGCTGCTGAATAGGCCAGGTTGCTCGTTGGCCTTCTCATCGGCACTCAGCCTTCCCCATAGCTTTGTTACACAACTTCATCCCAAACAGACTAAGTCACGGCTTGCAACAAATCGAGCAAAAACATTTCATTTCCAAGAATATTGGCAGTAATACTGCCAGTAAACGTGGGTGAGATTCCAGAGCAGTGAACTGATCAGACAGAAAGTTCTTAACCTAACAATTAGCTTTCTTACAGCTTGTAAGGCCTCCACAACATACCCTCTGACTACAACAAATAATGGAAAATATGCCGGATGACTCTCTCCAAGTCATTCTTAACTCTAATGCATTACACAATTAAGTTTTATAGCCTACAACAGATACATACGGTACTAGGAACGGTAATGAAATAGTGTCTTGGCAGCAAAATCTGATACAAATCTAATTCAGAAAAGACTGAACCGTATCTATCAGTGCCACTAAGGTAAACCCTTAAAACAAGGTCTGTGTTAACTAGTTAGCCATCCAGAACTTTTTCCCAGATTGGGATAGGGTGAATTTTATGGTTGCTTGATACAATAGCCACTTTTTTTGTTACTAGTATTTTCATACTTCAGGATGATGCCACTTCTTCCTCCACCATCTAGGTGCCTCAAGAAGCAGGAACTCTACGTAACTGTAGGGATCGGCATCAAGAAGTATTTCATTATAGGGGGCTGTGTTACTCTTTAAGGTACGTACAGTCACAGCAAACACAGCCTACATATGCTCATAGGGAAACGGTGCTTTCTTTCCTACCAGCCCCTTCTCACCTGTGCCCACAGCACCGCAGCGCCGGGGTATCACCGCCGCAGGCACAGACACGTGGGTGCACAGAGCTGTCCCAGCCTGATGTGGTTTGAACTATCCAAAGGCAAGAGGAATTTTCCTGGTAGCATTTGACATTTTCCCAATTCTCCTTTGTACCCCAGAATGCATATGAAAACTACTCAGCCCTTTTCTCCTAGGCACGAAGTATTTCTGCTAATTAATCCCCCAGCATAAAGAAAAGGCACACACATCATCTGTTCCCCTAGCTTGCAGAGTGCAGACAAATCCACTTTGCGTGTGAGATAATGGAAAACGCAGTGGCAATTTCCAGAAGGAAACTGGAGATTCTCATGGTTGACTAAAGGGATAAAGATCATCTACTCAGCAGGGAAGGCTTCGCGTTCAGCCAGCACTATGATTCTATGCATCTAAGGAACTTGTAAGGAAAAAAAAAAAAAAAAAGGAAGAAAAAAAAGTATCAACAGTTTGTGAGTTTGTGATCACAATCTTCTAACTGCTCAAGATCTCAGGAAGTCCCATTGGGAGCATTAGCATCACTTTGGGATCCGACCCTTCAGCGCACAAACTTAAAAATCTAACACCCGCGGTAAGCGCTAATACACCGGCACAGCAGAAGGCAGCAGTACCTTACAGCTCTACATAACGTATTACCACGGCCGGTGCTCAAAAAGCGGAAAGCGTAAATGGCAGGTCGTTTTCTTCACATCTGAGTTGGCAAGCCCTACACATAAAGGGTGTGCTGTTACCTTGTGCAGATACGTAAGGTTATCAACAACATCAACGCACAGATAAATAAATCAACGATATGTGTACAGCACTAACGGCCACGCAGCCAACCTGAATATTCACCACCTGCAAAGCACAAGAGCGTGGCTATTAACACAGACAACCGTCGAGGTATTGAACATGAGCACTGGGAGGCAGGAAGCAAAACACGCGGGCATACCCACCACCCAACAGACCTTTGTAACACAACATTTTGATCCATTCCCATTCTTAAACAGCCACATTCCCGACTAATTTGTTGGTCAATTCACTCATTTACAGCTGCAAGTTATCTAGGCTCAGACTGATAAAAATGAGACACCGCTTTAAAAAAAGGGCATATGGGGCCTAATCTGTGAAATTAATTTTATTTTGAAACAGGATATCCGCTTACAAATAAATAATTCATACAATACAACTCAGGATATACAATGTTCAGGCAGGTCATAGTAACAACCAAGATCACACTGAAAATGGGTTTACATTAAATAACCAATTACAGTAATATACAACTGGTCATTCAATTCATTTCTCAGCCTGGCCCAAGGTGTATGCAAGTTGACGATTGTTCCTCTTACCGGTAAGGAAACAGATGTACGCACACTGATAGAAAGCCCGAAGTAGTTAACACACCACATGAAAGAAATGAAAAATGCTGCATTGCATGGCCTAGACGTAGTTTTAGTGCAGAATAAAAGCTTGTGAATTCTAGCAGGAAAAAGGTTATTGCAAAGGAGTCCGATGTCCTATGGCAATCTCTGCAAAAATTTACAAGCTTTACAGGATGTTTTTACGTATGGTTTCAATCCCACAACTTTTTCCACATCCTATCTATAGAACCAGCAGCATGAGGTTAGGCATTATGTTCTCAGCTTCAGCCGCACATTGTTCTTTGCTTTCACTTCAGCAAAACATTTTCCTGCTAAGCTACAAGAAGGACCACACCTCAGTGGGAAGCTCTGTGTCATCTGCAGTAACAGCAGCATCACTTAACTTGCAAGGTCTTTTTCTGATACGTAACTTTTTGATTTTCCAACCTACCCCACAAATACTATTCTCTGCAAAGAACACTTATGACACCTAGATTAAATTTAGTCTAAAGGCCTGAAACTTTTTTTTTTTTTAAATAATTGTAGGAATTCAAAGGAGATCCTTGGAATTCACAGCATCCTTGGAATTTCTTGGTTGGTCGTTATAATGACGTGTTTCTATACTACATACATTTTCACAACAGAAAAAGTAGTTACAATTCCCAATTCAGAATCCTGCAAGTCTTATATTTACAAAAGCTTTAGTAGAAATCCCCCCTCCCCCTTTGGGGGCCCCTCAGATGAGGTATATAACCCTTGTTCTTATTTTGAGCTCAAAAAGATTGTTCCAAAGTTACAGCTCTTCTCACTACAAAATCCCCCTTGCGATGGGGACAGCTACTTCTAACCATGCACTTCGCAGAACTTACGCTACGGCTGTCTGCATGTGCAAGGGGACACGTGCAACACGCTCCATCGGGTGGCTTTGACGTTGTTCCTGTTACACTGGGCATGGGAAGACAAAAACACCGAGAAAAAGGAAAGGTAACCAGGCAAATTGTTGGCTGGTGAGTAGTGGGTCTACGCTGGTACCAGCAGGATTTCAAATTCCCCTGAAGCTGCCTTTGTGCTCAGCAATGTAAGAGCACAGGGTAACGATGTGGTGCCTGCTGGGGATTTTGGCTGCCACGGTAGGCTACAGGACTAAGACTGCACGAGCAAGAAAGCCCAGCACCTGAAAATCAGCAGTGACTTACAGTCCAGTCCCACCACAGCCCTGGCCAGATAACACTGAGAAGCACAGACACCCACAGGACAGGTGGCCTCAATGGGACCTGGAGGAATGCAGAACATAGAAGTATTAAATTCCCTGTTTTGTTCTAACTTGAAAGGAAAACACACTCATCACAAAAGATTTTAAGCCCACACAAGTATTTTAAAAAGTCTTTCTAATCTTCTACGCTGAAGCTAAAATGAATGAACCGCTTTATTTTCACATTCCGTAGAAGAAATAAAGGTTCACAACAAAACTGATGTCTAAGGAACTACATATATTGACATCAATTTTAAATATAAAATGGACTGAAAGATCAAATGCACTGTTAGACTGCAATCCAATCTTGAGACTGGATTAGAAAAAACAAAAACAAGCAAACAAACAACAAAAAACTATTTCCAAACCATGTGAGTTTCATCTACTATTTACTCAAAAGTGCGTTTAGACCCTTAGCAGAATGAAATACTAATTTCAAATTCCTTCTGTATTTGCCAAAGGCAGATTTGTTTTTTCTTAAATCTGCTGCACAGTGCACCACGTGACATACACAGCACTTCAGCAATTTAGTAGTTCTGACTGAAACCAAAACCGTTTGATCAGCATACCTCCTGCGCTGAGCGCAAACCATTCCCGAACCTGTTGATGGAGCACAGCTACATATTAGAACCTAAAATGCGATGTGACACTTCCCTACAGACTTGGCAATTTCCACTTTCTGATACTTCGTTTTCCACCTTTTCCAGCTGAAGGCGTTAATGCTCTAAATAGAACCAAAAATAAATTACAACTGTATTTCCATTTGACCTGTTACACCAGAATTTACCAAACGTAACAATTTTTCATAGACAGCAGCAGAGGAAATCCATGAATAGCAGGAGTGATGATAACTTAACACAAAATACAGCACAAACCTCCAGAACTGGAGTAACTACTTAGTAACATTGAACGGCTATGAAACTGTTTTCTGTAATCAATGGAAAGCGTTACTTTAAATAATGTATTTCAGAATGCTTTTTAGTAAGAATTTGCATATCAAACGTTTTCCACAATTGCTGTATCAAAGCTTCACAAATGCTAGCAGCAGGAATTCCCTCTGCCAGATAAAGCTTGTGCTGTTCAGAACTGCTGTATGCTACCGTACAGCGGTAGTAGGCATCAAGACCTTTAAGTAAAGATGATAAACATGAGAATTACCTTATTATTATTAAACTGTTTTCATATTTGCCCCATCACAAAGTTGACGGATGTATGCTTTATCACATTCTCGTGTAACCCTGACTAAAATTGTTTTTCTAGAAGTATTTTGAAAATAAAATTCACATCTGAAACAAATCTAAAACGTTCTCACTTAAGACAGAAAGATCCCCTATAACTCTTCAAACAATATTCATGTATCTGTAGTAAAACAGAATTGTGACCTTCCCTTAGCAAGAAATTGGGTGTAACGATTAAACAAGTAACAAACATGACTCCGGCTGACAAATACTTCAAATGCTTGTTTTTAAAAGGAAAACAAAAACGCTAAATAAAAACACGAAATTAGAAGGGAGATTTTTAATGGCACAAAGGGCAGCTAGGCACTGTGTGAGCTGAGGACGTAACTGTCATTATGACTTTAAAAATCCCCCCCAGTAAGACTGGGTTGCAGCTAGCACAGAAGAGGGTTCTTATCAGAGTTTCACAAACAACAGAAGAGCAAACCCAGTGTGTTGCCCAAATCTAACAAGATAAAACAGAACAGAATTTGTTACAGTCCCTCTGCTAAAAAGTCAAAGTTACAAAGCGCTAAATGAGATTAACTCTGAATTCTTACTAGCTCTGTGCGATTCAGCTACTGTACGGAACGGTCACGCGCTATTTCTAACAGGAGTTTCTGTATTTGAGAAATTCTTAGGTGTAGTTTCTGCTGTGTTAATATCATCTTTTGTATTAATAAAGATTTAACTAACACCTGCAAGAGTACCCGCCTTCAGAGAGCTGTGCAGTGACCATCTTCTCATTTACAGGTAAGAATAAGAGTAACCATTAGGCACGTATTAAAGGTGTATTACACAAGCTCTAGTGTCAAACATTTTCTCCCTCAGATTTACACAGAAAAATAGCACAGCAGCAAAGAACCTGGTCCCCTGTTCAACAGTGATCTCATTATAAGCATTTTTAATTTACATAATGTCACAACACGAATACCTCCTTATATTTAAATAATTAGGTAAAAAAGGCCCCCAGTATTACCATTTCTTATATAGCCAAGTTCTCTCTATATACATCCAAATGTTAAAGATACAAATAAAACATTATACAGGATTTATAAACGTTTAAAAACTTGAGGCTTCAGAATCATGGTTTCCCAAAAAGAGTCAGGAAAATCCACAGACTGACAAGGTAGCAGAGAAAACTGGGAAAAAAAGGAGACAGACACAAGTTTGCTGCCGTTAACGTTTTACTAAACTTGCCAGTCATCAGGGTGATGTTATCAGAAGTAACAGTTTATGCTGCAAGTGACGAATGGTGGTTTTGTGTGTTGATCTCAAGTGCTGAGACAGGCAATTCAAGTATTTCCTATTTGATCCAAGCTCACCGTAGCAAAGTGGTGCAGAAAAAGGAATTATTTTACAATTTTCCATACATTCGATCAATGTCCTGTTGATAGTACGCCGTAAGCTCCTTGCGTTTTAGTTTGAACGCGTCTGTCACTAGGCCAGTCTCAGGTGTCCAAGGATCAGGGCTCAAACGGATTTTTACTGGTATTTCAAACTTCTCCAGATGGGCTGCAAAAACAAAACAAAAATCACACAACCGTTTTTAATGCAAAACGTAAACATAAGTTTTTCTACAATTAACCAAAACAAAATGACACACAAAAGCATATGATAGGACTGAAGAAGTGCTCCACAAATTCCCCATGGTCAGGCTCTAAAAACCCCAGTGTGGTCACAAGCCGAGTTACAGGATCTACCGCTGATTATTCTCCAGTTCCCCAGAGATACTGGAATAAACCCCCGACGTTTGAGTATCTGTGCTGCTCCCGAAGAAAAGCCTCAGTGCTTACTTTAAAGCCTATCATACTAAATGGAAAGACAAAAATATTAATCGACACAATATATGTAGAAATGCCTCAGGATTAAATCAAATATTCCACTTCGTTGACTTCAACAATCTATTTGCAACAGTGCAATTCTCTTTGAAATACTTAGTGTTGCACAACAGAGAAAGAGAAGGGGATGTTGTACATGAGCTCCACCACAGCAGCTTCTTAGATTTTGCCTGTATGTTCCGTGCCTTGAACGGAAATCTATCAGACGTGGGGCAAGAAAAAATGTCTGTTACAGTACTGCGACTGCCTTCTTTGTAAGATTATGTTCCAGTAACAGAACTCTGCAAATATACTGCTCAGAGGTTTAAATATTCACAAGCAATATGGAGGAGAGGTGAAGAGTAACAGGGCAAAGACTGGTGGAAGTATAAAATTATCCGGGATAGGAAAGATAAAGGCAAATTGCAAAGAGCTGCAGGAGGACATCACGATACTGAGTGACTGCAAAACAAAGCGGCAGAAAACACTCATTGCAGAAAGATATAAGAGAATGCAGACAAAAACCAAATTGAAACTCCACACTGACCATTTTAAGAAGCATTCCGTCATTGTAACTGACAACTATTTGTAAAAAGCTCCGTTCTTGGTAATAGTCAAATGCAAAAAAAACAAGGCAGAATTATTACGTAAGAAGAAAAAGCATCACAGTGCCACTGAATAATTCTGCAGCAGAACAGCTAAATAGACCACAGGCAATTAGCATGAAAAAGATACAGCTGAGGGGAAGTATAATAGACAGAGAAAGGCCCTGACTGCATTTGTGACTGTTCACTGGCTCTTCCAACTCAGGAGCTCAGCAGAATCAAATTAAACTAGCAGATGGCTGGGCTAAAATACACAAAAGGCATTTCTTCACCTTTAACAGAGCTGAGCTGTGCAACTTGGCCACAAGATAGCACAGATACTGATGTAACTTTAAAATAGGGCTGAATGGGTTAATGAAGAGAAGTCTATTGAAAGCCATTAGCTACAAAGACACTGCTTTCTGTTTAGGAAATCCCTCAGACAGAAATCACCAGAGGCTAGGAGAGCCCACTTCACTGCGGGCTTTTTATCCCAGTCACCTACACAGAGGTATGTAGCATGTGAGACTGCCCGATACTCCCCACAGACGGACCACGAAGATACTACAGGAAATCCTGAACAGCATCAGACACATACAGAGGGAACTGAGCTATGCTTCATGTGTTTCTCCTGTACTTACATTCTTTGCTCAGGTACTGGCCACAGTAACAGAGAGAAGTTACAAGACTACACGAACCAAAAGAACTGACCCGGTTCTGTGACCTACCCTCATCTGTTCTTCTTGTTGTTGCTGTTGTTGGATCTTGTATGAGAATTTCACTTCATATATGTTCTCATGCAACACAGTAAAACACACATGCACAAGGACGTATTTTTAGGGCATATGCGCATCCATTTCAGACACCACTGTCCACAAGGACATTATTTACCACCCAGCTACTCACCTGCCATGGCAGCCTCAGCTAGCACCTTCAGTACCTCCTTCTCCATCTCAGGACTGTTACAGATCTCTTCCCAGGTTCCTTTAAATCCTTTCTTTCGAGCTAGTTCTACAAGCTCCTTTTGATTTGGCACAACAAATCCAATGACATAAGAATGGAAACTGAGAAGTACACGTATTTTAGTATGAATTTTGTAACGTTAACAACTCTTCAAAAACAACATTTCAAGTGGGGGGGGTGCAGTTCATACAGTTATTGCTCTTAACAGCTGATTTTTGTTCACCTGATACACTTTCTGAAGTAGTACACAAATTACCTTCGCCTGCTTCAAAATAAGTAGAAAGAGAAGCTACTTACCTTACAGCAACTGGATTGCTTCAAGGTGTGCTGTCTATATGCATATTCCACTGTGCCTCATGCTCAAGGCTTTGGGGAAGCAGAACCCACACGATGTCAATGTGCCCTGCCTCTCCTCATGTTTCGCATCCCGGTATGAAGACTGGAGTGCGGCTTCCCTACCTCAGTATCCTCTCAACTGCAGAATCCAGTTACTGTAGAGGAGTAGAGGACTGCAGTGAAGAGGGGGTGGAGAGCAGGTTGTGGAATAAGCATATGCACAACACATCTCAAAGAACGCCTGCGTCTGTAAGGGAAGTGACTTCTCTTTCTCTGTCAGGTGGTCGTCCATACGCTCACTCTACTTACTTAATTTTCTTTAGGATTTTAAGTAATGCCCCTTCCTTGTAAGTCATGCCTCACAGAGCTGTGACCAGATGTTTCCGTTTCCTCCTGGACTCTTTTCAAGAGGTCCACCTTTTCTGAAGTGTTGTGTATGGAACCAAAACCCTTTAATGTTTATTAGAGCAAGAAGATCATTGTGCATCTGATTATGCCACGTTATCCTATTTACCTGCGTAAGACAGCACAGCACTTGCAGACTCATATCAGTTCCTACTCAACTGCTACCATCTGGTGGTTCTTTATCCTGTACATTGACGTGTATAATTTACATACCCTCTCCCTTAAACTGACTTTTTTTAAGCAGCATCTCCATCTAGTCAAGCTCACTCTGAATTCTGATTCTGTCCTCCACTTTACCTCAGCCCTGTCCTACCTTACCCACCTACAGACTTGTAAAATCATTTCAACTCTCTCTTCCACTACACCGATGGTTCATGCAAAAAATACCAAACCATGATCCTGGTGTGGAGATTACTTTAGTTTATCTTTTAAGGACTGTAAGATAATTTTACAATACTAATTCTAAAGACCCTTTTGGTCAATGTAAGCTGAATTTTTTTCTTTTGTCACTGATATGAATTGCATTTGGCAGCAGTCGTGAAAACCGCATTAAAGTCCATCACAAACATAGGCTTCTCTGGCATCATCTGCTGACAAGCTTTGTCTGTTGGCTGACTCCAAACCCACCTTAGTTTTCTAAGAATGTATTTACAGAAAGGCTTCACATTAGCCTCAGTCTCACTTCCTGCTTGCATCTCACCTTCTGTCTTTGCCTCTCTCCCATATGCTGCACCAAACCCTTTGTGACTTCACTCGGCATCTACTCTGTAACGTGTATATATTGTACATCCAAACGCACCCAGACCCTCCTCCCTTCTTGTATTTGTACACTTCTGCCTAGGACGTCTTTCCATCACTAACTCCGCAGCCAGGTATTTACCTCCGGCACGGCTGTTCCCGACTAACCTGTGTGCAGAACACAAAGGACTCTGGCACTTTCATCCCTGGCTCCTATGCTCTTTTGACATGCTTAGGGCCCTGTTCAGCAATACTTCAGCATCGTCAGGGACAAACAGCAAACAGAAGTAATCACTTGGCTGGGTAAGCCTCAAGCTTTCAGTTCATCTGAAAATTCCTATGGACAAATGAGTTCATCCAACTACACTTTTTTTCTGGAAAAAGCCACTTGGAGCTCACAGCCTCTGCAGCTCTTCACTTTATTTTCTTAATTTTATAAAAGAGATTTTGCCAAAGTCTCTCCTACCCTAGACATCCTTCCTACCTTTCTGTACTTGAGATCCTATTTGAATACAGTCCTCAGACTTACCAGAAAAGATATCTGCAGTGGCACTACATGTCCGTACCACCAATTCTGTTAAGTCTGGTCCTTGTATCCTTGGGCTTCCTGCTGAAAACTCATTTTTTCACCATGTTTGCCTGTTCCTCAGGTGACTAAACTACTCTGTTTCTTGACATGATGCTTGAGATCCACTGATCAAGCTATCTGTCCTAATTCCTAAGGGAAGGTTGATCAGCTCTCTTGTCCCAATTCATTTCTTTACAGTCAGCATGCCAAACACACTGGAAACTGGTGAGTTTTGTTTTTTTTTTTTTCAGCAACATGTAACCAGATTTGGCCACAAATTCCTTATCTTGGTAATTCACAAATAACTTTGCAACTAGTAGAGGTAGCTAACTTATTTTTTCAAGCTCCAGTCAGGAGTATATTCCAAACATAGGGAGTTGACTGTACAAACACTGATATTTAAAAAAATAAAATCTCAAAGCTTTCATAAATGTCAAAGGCAAACCTAACACCATTAAAGAACAAGTATATCTAGAAAGCTGATCTGTTAAAGCTGAACTCTCGTTTACTCGATCTCCACTCCTATATAGCTCTTCAAGAGCCAAATTCTTTCTCCAAATTATGCTGAACAAAAGCATACAAAAAATAACAGTACACTTTTGCGACAATGATCTTACGACACAATAAAAAGTGCATCAATTAAGAAGCTATTATTAGGAAAAGCAATCTATATGTTTTGCTAGATTGACCAGTAAAATGGATGGCTCTTCTACTTAAGGAACATACAGACTGACCACAGAAGTCTGTTTCAGAAATTCCAATCTTAGTAATTTTAAAACTTCATTGCTATCACTTTGCAAAATATCAATCAATGCACATCAAGTATTTGAATTATGGTATACAAAGGTATCAACTGTAGAAGAATTACTGGAATTTACAGGTCATTAAGTATTCTAATACACTGTAAATGCTACGTTGACCTGGCAAAATTAACAAAAAAATTGACAGTACAGTTCTAGAATGAATTCCAATCATAGCACGGCAGCAATCACCATTGGTAGGAGCTTCTTTCTCCATTGATCACAGGGAGTGTTCGGAACATGCATGTAGCCCCAGGCAGTCAAAGTAAGCCAATATGAGACTTGCTCGTTAGATGAAAATCATAATAAAAGCCTAATACCATGAAAGCTTCTCAGCAGCATGTCCAATATGTCTTAGCCTATTTTTATGAAACCGTCAAAACTAAAGCTATGCGATGAATACTGTTAGTTCAGAAAAACACAAAGAACCAGGTGAACAAACCAAAAGTTAATTTACTATTACTACTGAGCAATTCTCTGGTGTGTTTGTTCAGGCTTCCTTCAAAATTAAGTGGGACTTGTTTTGAATGTATAGCATACTGAATAGAACATTTCTGATCACTCAGATGCTCCAAAATGACCTTCCAGACTTCAAAATGACAAAAGGAAACCAAAAGCATCTGAAGGATATTTGTACATTTAAGTCTATATTCTGTACAGATACGAAATTCTACAAACAGAAACTTTGGACGTGTTTGAGCCTTTATATGCCTAACTTGGTACTACACTTAGAAAGAAAATAGAAAGGATGTTTCATCACTTTTCATCAATTGTGGGTCTGAATAGGATTTACTGTGTTTTCTCTCCAGCTTCAAGGCTTCTGCTGGTGTTCTGCATGGACACAAAGCAGCTTCTGGGCTGTTGGGGCTTTTGTTTTCATTCCCCTCCCTCCGAAGAACAGCTCACAGCTGAATACAGCAAGGAGCAAGGTCCACTAGGGCTTCTATAGGTAATAACTCTAAAGTGCTTGCGTGATATTGTTACGAATGCAGTTAGCCTTCAAAGCTCAGCTGCTTTTCAGGTTGGGAAAAAGGGAGTGAAAGACTCATTCTTGGCATTTCCAAGAAACAGTGGAAAAAATTGGGAAAAGAAAAAATAAAAACATACAGTTCAGATGTTTAGTTTTGATAAAGCAAGCTATTCCATTGTATTTTAAATAAAATCCTTTTCCAACAAGTTAAAAAAACCCATGCTTTGGAGAAAAAACATTTTGCATCTGACTTCAGTATGATAGACAAAGAATATAGCAACATCAAAACATCAGCTGCCTCTTACCTGTTTGCATATGCACAAATATTATCTACCAGTGGAAGATTCTTTAGAGCTGCTTCTACTTTGCCAAGAGAAACATATTCTCCTGCCTGAAGTTTTACAAGGTCTTTTTTACGATCTATTGAGGAAAAAAAGAAATGTTAATTATGCAACAAAGGTTTAGGTATTGAATTTATACTTTTCTGAAACATATAAATGTCAAAAGGAAAGCTGACTCATGTTTGGTGAATGTACCAGAAACAGTTAATATCAGATTTCCAGACTTCAATCTCATCAACCTGTCCTTTGCTTAAACACAAGCCACGCTTCAATTCTATGCATTTCCTGCCTTTAAACAGCGTCTGCTATATTGTAGCACTAGCAAGTGAATGGAAGACAACTACGGTTATGTAAAAAACAGTGTTTGGCTAGAAGCACACATTTTGTGCTGTCTGGTCCAGATGCCGGAGGCAGCAGATGCAGCATTTGGTGACATTTTGCTATTTATTCCTAGGATAAATCCATATTTAAAGCGCAACTGTCCATCTGTTATTTGAAACACAACAATTGAAACTGAAAATTCAGCCCAAAGTACTTGAGCTTATTGGATGTAGACACAAAGTCAAGGTGACTGTAGCACCGCACCTGACTGTGATGGCAGCCAGGAATACCTCTCCTTTGCTATATGCCTGTACAAGTATTCCAACAGGCAAAGTCGTTTTGTGGCTTTTTCCTGTTTGACCAGGGAAAGGCAGCTGCAATGGGACCTAAGATTTTACTCATTTAATAAAACAAGTAAGCTTAGTTTTCAGAATTAAAGAGCATGCTGAATCATCCACTGACTTCAAGAGAGACACTTGGCAGTCTATAAGGCACCTATTTTTGTGCCTACAGATGTCAAAGCATTAGGAGACTATCACAGTCTTATGAGTAACATGTTTACCTTAGAATATTCTTCCCTTAGTTGCTTTACAATAAAGGAATACTCTCATTGTAAAGAACGGTAAGATTTAAAAAACAATAATGATTCCTGAGCACACATTACAAAAGAGCCCTTTCACTCTATCAAACTTCACACTTACAAAGTTATAAAATCTAAGACCGCTTATCTAGCTCAAGTTAGCCTACATTTAACTACTTACTACTCACTAGCAGACTGGAGTCAATGTTCAGACTGTTTTGAAAGGAAACAAATGTTTTAAAAAATAGCTTTAAAAGCACATGATTATGTTTTTATGTTAAGATATCAGAATTTTCTTAGGATAAATCATTGGATTTTGGACTGCGTGCCACGATATGTAGATTTTTTTTGTTAACTACAGTATTTAGCAGCCCTGAAAATAATCTCTTTATATGTGTTTACCTGAATCTATGAACTCACCAATTATTTTTAGACATCCATCTTGATGGAACTCTCCAATGTCTCCAGTATGAAGCCACCTCTGCCCATTCTCATCAATAGTGAAATCTTTTTTGGTTCGTCCTTCATTTTTATAGTAGCCCACAGTCACATTTTGACCCCCGATAAGAATCTCACCCCTAGGATATGGTTTATCAGTGTTGTAATATCCACCTGAAAATAGTTTTTCTTAAGTTAGCAGGAATTAAAAATACATTCCAAAGCAAGAATTCCTATCACTGTTACTATTTAAATACAAAAAAAATTAATAAGCCCTTAGCTATCACTTGAAAAAACACTTAGTCACCACTTGAAAACACTGCCTGAATAATAAAGTAAGAGAAGAGCTGGTTCCATTTCTTTTCAGCATATAAGCAGCTGTTTAAGATATGTGCTTACAAACAATGAAATTCACACGCATGTGGAGGGCAGATGCCACATCTATACATTTTATTTTTTATTTTTGTCAGGACAAACCTACTTTATAAGCTTCACACAGGCTCAAATGAAGAAAAAAAGATAATTTTTATCTTGTATTTCAGGAAGAAAAACTACCAAAATCTAAGGTCTCATATTAGCCCCAGAACTCCCTCAAGTATTATGTAGCTCTACTCTGCAATACATAAAAGCCTACCTTAGAGGAAATAGTCTAACCACACTTCAAATTTCATTAAATGTATTTAATACAGCATCCATTAGGCTACCTTTCCATATGCCACTGTCTTACTTATTTTATTAATAATATTATGAAGTCTATTTTAAAAATTCTTAATGACAACAGAAGGTATCGTGCATAGATTTCAGTTAGTCTACTGAAACCAACTCCAAGACGCAACATACAAGACTTACACCCTCTCCTGCAAGAAAACTACTCCAAACCTGAAAAAGGAGCAATGCTGTATATGCTTAAACAATATGTACTTAAAGTGACTGAAATAAACAAAAAAAGTATTGGCAAAAAAGCCATGACATAACCTAATCAAAACACTATTGATGTGTTGATAGCTTCTGTCTAGATATGTTTACATTTAAAAATCAGAGGAATTTATTTTCCTTTTTCCCCCTCCAAGATCAAATGTATATAGGTTCAAATATATATAGATAAAAGTAGGATTTAAAAAAACAAAAAGGCAAGAAACAGTCTAATTAGTACTACTAAGCAAAACCCTACAGAAAACTAGCCATATGTCTTGCAAATGCACTATAATTTAAACATATAAATTCTTACCTTCTTCCCAGTTCATTAATTTGATTTCACAGCAGACCAAAGGTGCTCCCACTCTTCCTGTAGTGTAATCCCAAACTAAAAGTTTAAAACAGCATTTTTTAGAATTACCAAAACTGACGAGAAAAGTCTTTGTTGTCATGCACTTCATTTAGTGAAAATTAAGTACTTCTGAAGTTTAATGTTAACATACACAACAGAACCTCCAAAAATACCAACGGATATATCAAGGTAATACAGATAAATTCCTCATCCTGCAATAGCGTAGATGGCTGTATTTACAGATAGCTCCAGCCACATCAACACAGCTCTGACTGTTTCCACACGGGTCACACTGTAGAAGCAGCACAACTTTTAATAGCGCTTGCTTGACTTTGAAATGATAAGCAACAGTATTCCATAACAAACCAGAGATTCAGCATTTTGGTTCACTTTCCTGGTTTCAATCCCCAATGCTTCTGCATCCGGGCACCTTCCCAAATCACTAGAGTGATTTTTTTCCCCTCCTCCAAACTACTAAAGAAGCCGTTACCGAAGGCCTCTTGGAGTAACAGCCACATCGCAGCAGTGTGTGGATCACTGAGGAACAATAAGCATTCTACAATCTAGCATAATAGCAATGAACATTAGATGCTTTTCATATGACTCCTAGCTATACCGCACCACTGACAAAAACCAGCAGCTCTCTTTTTGCCACCACTGAATATGAGTGGAATTTTAGGATTAAAAAGCAACTGTAACCATGAGGTTCCATGTTATATAAAGCTAAAATTTGTCACAGGTTTTTGTATTCATTCTTTTTTCCTAACGCCTCAATATGCTCACCAAAATTAATACTTTATTCAGTTCAACTAGTAAGTACAATACTGCCAAGATCTCAGTCACGCTCTTACAAGTTTCTCTATTACAAATGAGAACATTGATTTTATATGTACCCCATGAGCTTTAGCACAATGAGTTCAAACGTAGTACTCCTACTGTTTTGTAAATTTTTTGATTAACAGCGTTTGCTAATTATGTTTTAAGGCAAAAACCAAATCAAGGGACTGTCAAAGATTATCCCCATAGAGTACTCAGCAAGGATGCACCTACACCAACCTTCAGTGATGGTTCCAGCTCCAGCTGATTCAGTTAGCCCATACCCCTGTCCTACAGGGCAACAGAAACAAATGTTCATAAATCGCTGGGTTGCTGCAGAGAGTGGAGCTCCTCCACAAAGCAGAATGCGAATTTTTCCGCCTAGCAGCATTCGTACTTTCCGGAAAATAAGGCTAAAATACAAAGATGAGAATATGAATTTGTTGCTTAAAAGCAAAAGAAGAGAGCATCTGATTTTGTATTTAAGTTTCATCGATCTTCATATAAACTTCAGAAAACCTTGCAGGAGCACATTTAAAGATTTTCCATAAAAAAAACACAACGTTTCAAAAAATCTGTTTCTACATTCTGACTTGAAGATGGATTAAATATTTTGAAAGCGCAGTTTCAGTAAGATGGTAAAGTTGTGATTTTCTCTTTAAAAATATTTTACATAAACTATAAATTTTGTAATTACCCTTTAGTCTGACTTCTATAGATATTTGCAGTCTTCACATTTTCACAGATTTCCTATCTTACCCAAGAACCGTATAAACTCATCACTAAAGCCCTGATGAACATAATGCAACAAATGTACATCAGCTTCAAGTTACATAAATCATGTAAATTGTATCAGTAAATATTTAAAGCCATCTCACAAACTACAGATTTGTTGTTTCAATTTACAATTCATTACAGGCCTGTTCGTATTTTATTCCAAGGATGAACATTAAAACAAAGAAAAGCATAAAAATCAGATACCAGTCACATAGTAAGATTTTGATAAGTATTTTCTGATACCATTAAGAAAAAAAGTTAAAGTTACCTATCACAAAGCGGGGTAGTGTAACCTTTGGAAATCTGTTCCATTTTGTAATTGTAGGCCAGTATAAATAGATTCCGCTGGAAACTTGTCATTTCATTCACTTTATTCATGACATTTTTGTAGATCCGATCCATAATTTCCTGGTTATAAAAAGAAAAACTTCAACTCAAAGCAAGAGAAATCTTAAATTCAGCACAACAAAAAGGAAACAATCTAGGAAATCTAATGTAGCTCAGATGACCGACCACTCCCAGTTGCGTTCTCTTCCATTACAAAAAAAATAGCACGATGCTCACATAAAGGAGGAAAGCTGAAATCTGAGCAGGAGCACTATTCAACCCCAAGCTGCCTACTGCTAACTATCCTTGTCCAATGAAGCATTACACAGGTATGAGTCCGTTTCTCTTCACTACCACCTTATGCTCACTTCAAAAGTTAGTGTGAAAGCCAGCACATGGCTTGCTAAACAGGCAAACACCATCTTTAACATGTTACAAGGTGGAAACGTTTCCTCTTCCCAGGTAAGGTCTAATAAGGTAAAGAGAAGTCTGTGTCAAGGGCTGTTTTTATCACATTGTGGCTGTTTTCAAATCATGTATGTTTTATTCCATAAGGTTTATATCTTTTTACATATACATGATTTAAAAACAGTCATCAGGAAGAGAGCACATACCATAAACATGTAAATACACAGCATGGATGTACATATCCACACACTCTGCTTATTATGATTAACAGATTACTAAAGTGGCAGTCTAATCCCCACTGCTATTTAAACTTCTTCCAAGTTTGACACTCATGTGATGTGTGTTTATCTTCAACATATAAATAAATACCAAATATATTATTTTAAGCCAGCTTAAAAAATTATTTTAAATGATCATTGCATTTATTTTACTGATAAAATCTGAATGATGATTTTTATTTTTAACATGTTATACTATTCTTTAGTTACTTACAGGAACAGCTGCCATTAGTGTTGGTTTAAGTGTAGTAACATCACCTTTGCTTCCTTTCTTTATTTTGGAGGACTAAAATGAAGAACAAGTTTACTAGCAGACATATTCAAGACTTTTGACATAAGAAACAACGTAACATAGCACATCTTCCAATCATTTTTATTTAAATTCTATTTTAAACAACTAACACTAATCCAGAGTATCAGTTATAACTCCCAATATCTTGTTTCGTGAGTTGTAGTAATGGAAATGTATTGCAATATCAAACAAACACACCGTGTGTATGTGTATATATATACACATACACACACACACACAAGATCTGACACAAGTAATTTTCTACTACATGGGCTTATATCAACAACGTACCTGGTCAGCTAGTGTCTGCGGTGAAGAGTAACCAATGCGGCATCCATGAGACAGACACACGAGTTCAGCACTCAGTTCCAGAACATGGGCAAGAGGCAAATAGCCAATATAGATGTCTTTTTCCCTGTAAAGAATTTTTAAGAAATAGGTTCATGCCACATCATTAAAATCACTAAGGTAAATCTATACAAAGCTTACTGAAGAACTAGAAAAGTGGAAGAATGCATTTGAGCTTATGAAGAACGTTTTTCAGATATGATGGACTTTGTTTCAAAATTCTTTTATTACATACTGTAGGTTTATGGCATGAATGAAGTGTGATGTTTTCTCATCCCAAGACAATTAACCATGTGTTATGGTTGCAAAGGCAGCTCTGTGGACAAGATTAAAAACTGCACCAAACAGAAAGAAACCACAGAATTTAACACTAACCAAAGGAAGTACTGCATAAGGTAGCTTTCAACCACTCTACTGCAAGGCGGCCTCACAGGCTTTTGTGTCCCGGTCTTGCCCACATACAGAAGATGAGAGAGACAGCACATGGAGTAATCATGTCATTTAATGCAGTACTGGAAGATGCTCAGACATCAGTGCACAGTATGATGCGTCAAAGACAAAGCAACATAAAACTGTTAATATTTTACACAGTAATTCATCTAAAATTATATGCAGCTACCCAACTTCTTTATTTTTGTTAGGTAATTGTCGGTACATACCCCAGATTTGGGATCCTTTCAGCCATTCCAGTTATACCAGCAATTATGTTGCAATGGGAGATCATAACTCCTTTGGGAATTCCTGTGGATCCACTCGTGTACATGATCACTGCAATATCTGAGGGTACAGGCCTGGCCTGCTGTTTGTTCCCTGTAATTTTCATTTTAAAAAGAGAATATATGACATGTGGAAAGCCTATCAGATTGGGAGATCTTACACGCTAACATATTATAGCAATTGTTCTAATATAACATGACTATTGACATTACATTTTGCTTTCATTTGAAAAGACTGTGGGCAATCTTAAGTGCCTTCATAAAGAGCAGGGACTTCTTTGTGTGAGCTGAGAAATACGTCCAGTGATTGCCCTAGCCTAGGAGACAACTTGGTTCCTGTTACGTTTCCTGTATTCCTGCCGAAGACAGGAAAATGGGCAGGTCTTTGACTTTTCCAAAACACCACTGAGCTCCATTTGCTTATGCAGCTATGCTGCAATGGTTCCAAGCTGGCACAAGGCAAATCCCCATTTGCAAAGCTACGTTGTCATGCACTTGCAGCACAGAAGTAACACGCTGCCTCATCTGAGTGCTCACAGCAAGGCTTTGCTGGGCCAAGATGACCTCTGATTTCTATAAATATTCAAGTTCAGTAGCTTTAGTAGGATTAAAGCATTTTTAAATATTTGCGCTGAAAGCAAGAAAATATGAAAACAATTGGGTATACTCAGAGGAGAAACTGCACAATGTACAATACATGTGACAAAACACACACTGAATGAGAACCGTGAAAGCGTATTTCCCACTCACTGAACCCTGTCCATCCTGTGCAATGACCGGCAGAGAGGAAGCAACAAGAACCTCACTGATTTAATGTAACAAGCAGAACATTCTTGACCACAAAAAATTTCTTGTAGTATTGCATAATTTATGAGTGGTCAACTCAAAGGTAACGTTCCTTTATTGGATGCAATGTTTGAAAGACTGGAGGAAGAAGGATTATATGCCTTGTTGCATAGCAAATGCATGAAAAAGCCTCAAGGAGCTAATGAATTGTAGCCATAATTTATTCTGTTGGTGTTTTCTTAAACAATTTTAGTAGTAAAAATTAGTACATCAAAAAGGGAAAACAATCTTCTTTAAAAAAATAAGAGGTTGTCATGTTGGCAGCACAACTACCATTCCCCTAAACTTCAACAGCAGGCAGATTAAACACCCATCCCACTCCTAAAACAAAATTCATTGCAACAGTCATGTGCCTTCAATGATTAGAAGACTCTGAAAACAAAAAGAACAAGAACAAAAGCAATATAATGAAACCTTAAGATACTAGATTTAGCAGCCCTTCAGAGCTAAGAGTAAAAATTTGTTATGACAAGCTAGTTAGAACACCTTCTGAAATTCTTTATTTCTAATTCCAAGAATGTTACATCGTTTAGAAACAAATTTCAAGAAGATTACATAGTAGATTGAGACTATCAGACTTAGAATAACCGTGACCAAGTTCTACCCGGTTTAAATAGCTATTTTGTTATTTGTGAATTTAACGGTAGTGTATTACTGATGCCTTTTGCTATAAAATGCAGAAGTATTTCCTCTGTGTGTTCTAAATAACCTGTTTTTAATTCATCTGATCATAAGAATGCATGCTAAATTTCTATCCTGGTCTAAATAGATATGCTAAAAATTATTCTTTGACATACATGACACTTGTGGAGAAGATGGTTTTTATTAAAAGCATTTTATCCACTGCATGATTTTCTGAGACGTGCAATTTTCCCAAATATACTCAACAGGGTCAAAGTAGGGCAGTAATTTGCATGATCCAAATGGAAAGAAAAGATAACCTACCAGTATCTGCCTTGGCACCCATGGCTTGCACGGAAGCCATAGTGTGAACAATGACACCCTTGGGAAACTCTGACCATGTTGTTGGTTTGCCGTCCACTGTAATAATATGTCGCAGCAGTGGAATTTGAGAAACAATTTCCTGTGGAAATTCAGACATCAATCATGAAATTTGTGCCAACAAAAAAAGGAATTTATCTATTATACACATTAAAAAAGACAAAATATTTGAACATTTACAATATCAGAGGATAAACCTATCTAGCTCAAATCGCTGGAAAGCTTGAAATTTTCCACATTTAGATATGTAGGATTAATTGAACTTTCCACTTAGAAGTCCAAATAATTTTCCATCCATTTACTAATCTGGGTCTTATTTCAAGAAGAGCCCACAAATAAGACTACGAAGATCAGAAGAGGTAACTGACTTTCAACTCTCATAGAACACTGAGAAGAAAAGGTCCTGGGCAGCTGGCGACACCGAGATCACAACAATACTTTGGTTACTCCTTGATTACCACGCTGTTTAAAATAACCAACAGCAAGCAGCAATACATAAAATGATTACTTAAGCAATAGTCAAGTACTTCAAACAAAACCCAAGTTTTAAGACACTTATCAAAGTTCCAGAGAAAGAAGATATAATTATCATCTCTAGCAGATGAAATTCATTCTCTTACAATGCACATTGATTTCAGCTTGCAGTACAAATAGTCTAGGAACTTGAGAGAAAAACATAAGGCTTGGAAAATTCTCTCTCAACATGCAGCAATATTGCAGAGCTTTTAATTAAACAACTCCTCTACGCGAAAGGTCTAGTTCCTCCAAAACACACTATGACCAGACTCACGCAGGTTCGTTTTTCCACCTCCGTATTCTATCTGGGTCAGGGAGGTCTTGGAAAACAGTGGGTATCCTGCACTCAGAGCTTTGCCAAATAAACAGACCACCACAAAGTTACCACACATCACTTGTTTCAAATTCCTCTTGGACCGGCAGTGACAACGCAGGGGTAACTTACATAAATTGTAAGAACTGTAAGTGCTGCAGGCCTGTAGGTGCCCTGGGCAGGTAACCACGGAGCAATGAATACACAACAATCTGCAGCTGACACTAACTCACTCATACTCTTGAAGACGTAAACTTCTGGAGAAAGGAGCAACTGGGTCTGAGAAGTTCTCCTTATGAAACCATCAAAGGAACTTCCCTGATCATTTACGGCACTTTGGAGTTTGAAGCAAGGCATCTAAGCTTCTGCAGTCTCCCAGTTGCCCAGAATCACAATTGGTTAAGGCATGAAATTAAAACCCTTAATTACTCTTATCATGTTGCTGGGATTTATTTAACAGAAAATATTCAACTGAATACAAAATACATTTGGGGGGGATTTTTTAGACTATACTAATGCTTGTTAAGCTTTCTCTGCACTAGAAAAGAGTTCTAACTCTCCGAGCACTCATCTTTAGATTTAAGAGCCAATCTCTCCTGAGAAAACATCCAAGGAGTATGATCACTTTTAGCCATTCATACATAGTTCATACATTTTTCTGTTCTTCATATTTCCTTCAAACTGTTGATTTTACAGGCACTAAATCCACCCAGAAACCACAGAATTTCCTTGTAAAGGTGTTGTTCCAGGCAGGATTACAGCTCTTCAGTAGTGCAAATAGCTCATTCTGTTCTCAGAAGTCATTTGGGAGCTTAAATCCCAAAGTTAACTTTTTTTTTTCTGTATGTGATAGATACAAAATGCTTGTTCTATAAGAACTGTCTGCACTATAGAAAAGCAATAAATCATTGTTCCATACAGTGGTCAGATACGCTGGAAAAAGGCACACAAATAAATAAGTTTTCTGACCTTCAATTTTGTTTGCATCAATTCTTTACTAGTAATGATGGTGGTCACCTCCGTTTCATTGAGCCCATGTACTATTGCTGCGCCTCCTAGAGTAGCGTACAGAGTAACAACTGAAACAAAGAAAAAAAGGTGAATCTTTGTTTTACACTTTCACATACAGTTTTATAACAAAGGGCTGAGAATAACCTGTTCTAAGTTAGGCAAAACAGTAAAACGATTTGTCAACTAACAGGAAGGTAGTTTTGTACTTTTAAAATACACATTATGTGGATTTAAATACAGCATCGTTTTCAGTTATTCACAGGGGGAACAAAGAACAAATGTTGTATGTGTGACTGTCTGCTACTTTTCAAGCTCTAGTTAGTAGTATAAAACCACACTACCCTAGGTAATTCTCTTCTAGATCTGCTCTCTCATCTTCATGGCTTTTACCATTTTAAAAGTACACAGCTGTTCTCAATTTAATACACACACTTACCTGTGTCCGTTTGTACACAGGTAAGAAACAGTATTAGAATTCATATACTCTTGTCACTAGCCTTGTACAACAGACTGCCAAGAAGAAATTATTAGAATATTGTTGTACATCTTATCGGCAGATTAGTTCTCTTACTTGGTAATACATCTGTGACTATCGTACTGTCCCATCTGTTTAAAACAACAAAACTAAGGTTTAATCACCACAATCACAGCATTGAACTGACATCATGAGAAATCAGAATAGTAAGGTAAGAAAATATTGAGGAGATTGACTATTAGAAAAACTACGTTTCTGGTATTTAAGGGCAGCTCATTAGCGATAGAGTGTTAAACCACAGTTATTTCAGATTAACGATTTTAAAACCAGATTTCATTTCCTGCCATTCTTATGGGATCTGCGTGAGAAAAGAAAGGCAGAGGCCGGGGGGGGGGGGGGGAAAGGCAGCTCAGAAAGGAAGAGAGGTATTACTCTCAAAAAAAAATAATAGTGATTTCCTGTTTTCCAAGCAGAATGCTAAATAGGGGAATAGCACTTCAGTATAGCTCACATCTTGAAAACCTTTAAAGATCAGTTATCACAATTACTGAGAATTACAACACCAGCGCTGGAGGTCCTATCACACTAAGTATCTGAATTTAACTAAATTTAACTGAAAACTTCAACATAGCAATAATTATTAGAACAAGATACCCTGCTACAAATCAGGGCTGTAGTGCAGCAGAAGATCAAACTCCGTTGTATCCTGAGGATTTGAAATCCATGGGGTTATTAACTCAGTATAGCAGAGTAAGGAAGAACTCAGAAGCAGACATTTCTTACACAGAGAAGTAAATAGCTGACCTCTACTTATTTTTTCCTCCTTAAAACAGTCTATCATAGTTCAGAACTGTTGCAGGGCAAATGCACATGCACTGTGTTTTCTTTAATTTGGTGGGAGCAAAGTCCAGAAGAGTGCCTCTACTAGTTCCCACGAGCTCTCCCTACTTACTTCGGTGACCCCTGTTATATAAACATCTAGCAGAAATCCAGTTTCCCCAAGCCAACAAGCACAACCGAAACGCCACACTGCTTCGAAAGAAAAGTAGAATCTCCAAACTAACCATTTCTGTAAGTAATTAGTCATCAACAAAATAAATACATCAAAAACAACCTAGGGTTACGTGATAGAGGAAAGAAACAGACAGATATACCATTTATAAATCGGTGTCTGTCCACGAATGATGTTATGGAGAGGAAGAAACTGAGCAGTGACTGACCTGTGTAATTCTCACTTCTCCATATTGGCACCTAAAATTCTTTCCAGCACATCTGCAAATTGTTTAGGCATTAGCCCTCCCTTCCTTTTTGTCTTGAAGATATACCAGATCCCAAGGGGATTATCTTTTGTGCTTATCTTCACATATGCAATAGTAAAAGCGAGTCTTAAATTCAAAACAAATTTCAATTTCTGCTACAGATTTCACTCTTTTTTTCTGCTTTTCCCTGTCTTTCAACTAACAATCCCATTCTACCTCTGGCAAATGCAAGACTTACATAGTTTCAAATGATGCAAAAACAACAAACAAGAACATGGAGTATTTCGCATCAAACCACTTTTTGTGTGAGTAATACACAACATCAAAATGACTTTCTCCATTTTAATTCACAAATGCATAAGACACTCCAGCACCAGGTACAAAGCACGTGAACCTGTTCTGTTAGCAAGAGTTCTGTGCATGTACCATCAGATTTAAAACATTTCCTATTCAGAAAGCGTTACAACACTACCAGAGCAGTTGCAGTTAGCTGTTGTGATATCTGAACACTGAAAAGCGTTAATACAGGCAATTTTGCAATGCCTTGCCACACTACTACTTCAACAAAAACTGAGTTTTGTCATTCATTCAGCAAAACGACCGCATGAATGCTGCAGGGCAACAGTATCACCTGCCAACAGACAAGTCACAACTCCATATAGGATGACATACAGCTCACATGCTAAATACCACGTCAGACAGCAGACAGTGTGCTGAAGCATGTCTCAGCAAGGGAATTTAAAACATTAGCCCAACAAAACCAAAAGCATATGCATACCATTCTACACGACACCCATCCACTCACTATCGTATTTTTTTCCCCCAAATTACAAAATCTTCCCAGTATTCATAAACGTACTTCACTTCCAATGTTAGAATAACTGATGCAAGCCTTTTTATTTTATTCCCAGGACAGCCACTGAGAATCTAATATCCCCAAAGTGCTAAAAGCGAACTGACACAGTGCACTGGAAGTGTAGTTACAAAGCAACACATTTGAGAACAGCCTGTGCAGATAAATCTCTGCCCTGGAGGGAAAATTAACAGCAGTCACTCAATGAAGAGAGGATCAAAAATATTGAATTTAGGTAGGAGGGCACCTGGGAAGGTCACACAGTCCAACCACCTGCTCAGAAGTGGTCATCAGAGCAGGGCGCTCAGGCCTGTATCCACTCCAGTTTTGAGCATCTCCAGGGATGGAGATTTCACAATGTTGCTAGGCTCCTGTTCAGGTATTTAAGCACCCTCACAGGGAACAAGTTTTTCCTATTATCTAATCAAACATTTCTGTGTTGCAACTCATGTCTATTGCCTCCTGTCTTATCCGAACACACCTTTGAGCAGAGCCTGGCTTCGCCCCCTGCATGTTCCCATCACGTAGATTTATTTAGTCAGCACTGAGATCTCAACTCGCTTGTCTTAATGCTGAGCAGACCCTTTCTATCAGCCTCTCCTCATTCGTCATGTTTTCCAACCCCTTCATCACCCTGGCAGCCCTCCACTGGACTCATTCCAGCACGTCATTGTCTTTCTTCTACAGGGAAGCCCCAAGCTGGACACAGCACTCTGGATCTGGTCTCAGCAGTGTTCAGCCAGAAGGGAAGGATCACTTCCCTGAACCTACTTGCTACGCTTGTGCTACCACTGCCCAGGTTGCCGATGGCCTTCACTGCAAAGACACACGACGTGCTCGTGTTTAACTCACCGTCCACAAGGACCTGCAGGTCCTTTTCTGCAAGCTGCTCTCCTCCCAGCTTTGTCCTCTGTACTGCTGATCACAGGCTTTTCAGCTGAAAAATTCCAAGGAATTTTCCATCCATCGTATCATCTACTCATCCAGTCTTTATCTCTCTAGTTAGCTGAGCAGACGCTATAGGAGACTGTACCAAAGACCTTGCTAAAGTCACAGTATAAAATACCCACTCTACCCCCTTGCCCAGAGAGACAGTCATCTCATCATGAAAGGCAAAGAGGCAGATGTGGAAAAGGTACGGGCTACTGTAGCTTATCCTGTAAACAACCTGACCCTTAAAGCTGAGGGGATAATACAGCATAAGGGAATACACAAAATAACCATACAGAACTGCACGAAAACTGCTATTTAGTCATAACTCCATGGCTTATCAAGCAAATGGTTAGAGCAGAGAGGGATCATTTTAGATACAATTCTGCTAGGTTTGCTTCCAAAATCTGTGTGATACACATCTTCAGCGTAGGTCGGTAATAAACCAGAAACTTCCACACATCTGGCTTTTATGACGTGGTTCTTAGTAAAGAGATTAAACACGGCATGGGACAGTAGAGGCCAAAGCTCACAAGGAACAGCAGCTTTTAAGGTGTCCTTTGCGAAAATAAGGAATGCTCCTCTGAGAACGCCCCCACCACAGGCCTGCAGTTATGTGGATGGCACATTAAGGCATGGCAATGAAATGGACATTAGTAAATAACGCCTATACCAGGCCAAGATCAGCACTCAATGGGTTTCTTTGCAAGAAACTTAGGCCTACAGCTCCTGCACATATCCTTGTGCCTATGCTCAGGCTAGGTTAGAGCACACAGCAGGCTTTCTGCCTTGGCTGAGATGTGTCTTCAACACCACCGTGGCCCTTTACATGGCTCACGTGAGGAGAGGGGAGCAGCCTGGCCTTGCATCTGTGTCTGTGCCGCGCTGCGAAGTGAGGCTGTGTGAGGACAGCTCCAGCCACAATGCTCTGCTGCCCTTCACAAGGCACCTCCAGCGCAGCCTGCAACCAGCCCGTGTACACATCCAGCACCAAACTGCCAGGAAAGCACCTTCTCCTCCTTGAACTGAATCTGCATTGCCCCACTCTTAGTGGTCTCAGCAATGAAATACCAGAGGACTAAAGGATCAGTAACTAGAAGTTAGACTGTCACCAGACAGAAGAGCCCAGAAGACATCTCTCTTACAGTCACCGCGTGAGAAAATAAGGAGCATCATCCAGCTCAGAGAGCTGAGCCTCTGCCCACTGCCGGGGTTAAGGATCCAGTTACAGTACGATTAAACCAGATACTATCAATGAGAGTGAGACTGACTTTAAATAGCTCACCAAAACTAAACATAGGACAGCAAAGTTTCTGAAGTAGCAAGTAGGACTCAAGGCCATTCTCAAACAAAATCTCAGATTAGCATTCAAGTAATGTTAAAATTCAGTAAATGATGAAATGGACTATGAGAAAGTCAAGAGGCAGAAAGAAGAGAAAGCAAAAGGAAAAAAAGGTATCAGGCTCTGCTTAAGGTATGAATTCAGGAGTGTCTTATAGCTCGGTAGAAGAGTTACTAAGCAAATTTTAATCAGAGCTCTCTAAGGTAAGTTCATGACTTACTCATTCCTTTTCACTTTCTAGAGTTAATGCGATTAACTAAAAATCAAAATTGAAGAACTGACAAAATGCCCAGTTAAAATAAAACTTACAGGCACAGATGAATGTTTGACGTCAACTCCTTAAATTGAGTCAACGCATTCATGTGCGATTTTTGTTTGTTTGTTTTTAGGAACTTGGGAATCTGTACTGATTTGAGATTAGAAGAAAACAAACCTCTCAAATTCATTGAGCAGAACGTATTTACTGAAAGCATACTCCAGCTGCAAACACATACAGGTCTCCCCATTTAGTAAAGTAACTACCAAGTACACAGTTTCTACCTTATGCAGTTTTGTGGGTTTGTTTTTAATTTTTAAGTGTTCTATATAAACATTATATAAACTTTTATTAGCGTGTAAAGTGAAGAAAAAGGTTTATTTTCAGATTGTACTGTTAGGTTAAAAGACATTAAAATCCCAGGAAAGCCTCATACTTACGCTGGTAGTTGCACATGAAGCAGGCTTGTGCTGCAATCATCCACTCAGCTCTAGTCTCACAGAAGATAGCAATGTTGGTCTTTGGTTGCTGACCCAACACTGCTAAGCCATTTCCAAAATTAACAGCTTTAACGTATACATCTTCATATGAAAGCCAGGTGTATTTGCCAAGGATGACCTAATAAGGATAATAAATTCAATTTAGAAAACAAAAAGCCTTAGCATATGTCCTACTTCATCTTTATCCACATGAATAAACCACAGATGTTTGAAGTAAAAGTTGTTTGAATTATAACACCAGTTTATTCAATATAACAAATAATATTCTTCCCCAAGATTGCAGGGGCTGTGGAAGTTCCAACACAAAAACTGCGACATCTCTATGCACGTTACCACCTCTGTTGCTGTTTTCACAATAGGAGAACACACTATTCCCACTGTGTCCTACGCAGATATGATACTTAGGTGATAATCTGATGAAAAACTCTAAGGAAACTGGAATTCAGAAAGCACTGCATTAATGGGTTCTCAGTCAGAAATTGTGAAATTCCCTTCCCTTTGTTTGTTCTGAAACAAATGTCGGGGGAAGAATTATCTTCTTGCCATTTTTTACTGCTATACAAAAGTGGGACAGCAGACTGGACAGGAAATTACTGGCAAATATCAGCACTGAGAAGCCATGTGGAAAAAGTTAGGCAATCTCATTTTTCCTCACCATGGGAAAGCTGTTGCACAGGAAAATTGGATTTGAATTTGCAATTCACTATCTAACAGGTTTCTGTGCGTACACTTGCACCTTACGGTACCATCTTCTCAAAGAGTGACAGGTTATTTTGAGGATATCCTGGAAATTTTCACATACAGATGCACTACCAAATGTTTTGCACTCAAAATTCAAAGTCTAGATGATTATACCTTACCCATCTAGTTATACAAGCACCCTGACAATTCTGAAACATATCATTTTCATTGGTCAATTATTTCAGACCTTTCCTTTCACTACAATGCATTAATAAAAAATAAATATTAAAAAAAAAAAACAGAAAACTTCTCCCTCATCACCCCGTTTTGTTTTCCAGACTTAATTTTTCAAATTTAACTAAATTTTGAAGTTGTAGGCTATAAAATCTAACTTTTCTGACATCTCTAAGAAGGCTGTATTTCCAAACTTCCTCCAAACTTCCTAACAAAATGGATTTGAAAATCTCTCTCAAATTTTAATAGAACTGAGAAATAAATTCTAATAGAATTCTTTTATCTAAACACTTCCTCACGCTGCTGATGTTTACCTCTGAATAACTGAGTTGTACTCAGTACAGCCTTGCTGCATATTGTTCATTAATGTACGTGTTCGGCAAGACAACGCTTTCTTAGCTCAGGATAGAGATAGAGGAAGATGCTTGGAAACTCCACAAGTGTTTTCATTAGAAAACATCATTTATCAAAACGGGAAAACAATATTTGCCATCAACAGCAATACTCAGCAATTCCACAAAAAAAATAAACATCTCACACAGATTATCTGCTCAGGATTTCCTGTCTTATTTACAGAAAGCTTGCTTCACTGGCAAGCAGGCCGTTTCAGAGCCCCAAACCTTAAGATCACTGCCAGTTCCCCTGCTGTACCTGGCAGAGAACCACAGCAGAGATGCTGCCTGGTCACCGCAACACCAAGGGCAGTGCCTGGGTACCGGCACCGACTCGCTGGTAGGATGCCAAGGAGGACCTGGGACTTCATCTGGTTGACACACTAAGGTAGTTTTGGTGTGGAAATATTTTAATGTTTCCAAATAAAATATTGCACATTTTCCAGTCCATTAAAACTTCTGTTATTTCAAATTCTAATTTCAATTTGGGGCAGTTTTCCCCCAGACTCTGTATTTTTGACAGACTTGCAAATTCTTGATAAAACTCCTCAGTTTCCATCACTTTATACCACTTACAGAATGGTATCAGGAAGCCTTACTGCTGCTTTCCATTCTTAAGGCATTAAACAATCCACAGACAGGGCCTAACACATTGGAAGCTACCTTTCTGAAGAACACTGACGTGTGGCCTCTTCCAATCAGGCTATGTTGACTTCTGCCTTTGCTGCTGCTTTCCATGTATTGAAATTCTCATGTCCTCTATCCCCTCCCTATAACGTATTCATACGCTGCCTCAGTCCGTATGCCCCCTTCTTCTGGGCATCCCTACACGCTTCCTTTGAGGAATATAGAGCAGGTTTTGGTTTCTCTCACCCTTATGTTTGAGCACTGGTCTCCAAATGCATCTCCCTTCTTGGCCCTTCCCTCAGCAGCTTTTCACAAATATTTTTTCCATGTACAGTTCGTACTGTAAATAGCTGTTAAGACTGATGGTGAGCACCACAATCTTCTGAGTGTTCACTCACATGCTTTATTTTACAACTTTCAGAACTTCTTCCTGCTTGGTAACTGCTTACACATGTGAAGAAGGTAACAGTCCAAGAGTTTGCAAGAGAAGGACCCAAGAAGCCACGATTATTCGTAACCGATTAAACGGATATATAAAACCACGCATTAAATCAGAAGCAACACAACCTCTGAACGTTTTCTTAGAACAGGCACATTAACAGAAGAATACTGCCCTCTAGTGCACTCAGTTTTTAAACGCACTTAACTGCACGTTATTAGAATATTTAAATTATATACTCCCGTGCAATGGACAACATTATTAAATATCAGTACTGTGTTAATATTTGGAAAGCTGTCAAACTATTAAAGAATAAATGTTTGCTACACGATTAACTTTTTTTTTTTTTAAACCAGGACTTTAGGGCAACTGTATTCACATCCTTAGTGTGAAGGTGTCATAAAATGTTCTCAGAGAAACAGCAGGTGCACGGAGAGTCGCAAAGCTACCCGACCCCTCAGTCACCATTCACAATCTTCTGAAAAGTAGCTCGTAAGGCTCAAAGAATCTCAGCTACAATCTGAAAACCATTGATCACAAGTAAAGTGCATTTCCTTGTAGAAAAATGTATTAAAAATGCAAAAGGGGTTGTTTGAAATGTCCATTTTTGGCCTTATTTTACACGAAAACATGGATTGCTACTGAACACTTCGGGGGGAAAAAAATCCTAAAGTATTATTTACATAAGATCACCCTAAGTTTTTCATCATCACTAACTACCCTTGTACCGCTCAACAACTTGTCATGGCAAGGATCTTCTTGCAGCCCCACAGCAGGTTTCAGTACCAGCTAACCTGAGCATCATTTCTTACAAGGAACAGGTTGCTAGCTTGCTGCTCATCTCCCTTGCCAGATTTTTTATGAAAGTGTTAAAGAGCACAAATTTCACATTATGAAACCCCTACCACCATAAACACCAGAAAACTACCCGCACACTTTACTTCCTGCCTTTGTTTGCAATTACTAGACCAGGACAAGGCTATGGAACGGCAGGCTCCTTAAACTCTCTGGTGACGTTCTTTGCAAACATTTTGTGGACATCAAAGTACACCACCTCATCTTACGGGCATCAAAAAAAAAATTAAACTTATAAACGCCGCACTTCTTTCTCAAATTCTTACATCTTAACTCATGTATTTTATCCTGACTTGAATACATACTTTATGAAATTAATAGCAGGTTATTTCATCCCAACTTTAAAACATATTTCATGAAATTTGTATTAGGTATGTTGTCAAATCTTTGTCTTAAAGGACACCACACAAGGAAACAGAAACATCAACCACATAGGAAAATGTATAAAATGCAAAGCACGCAGAAGAAAATGTTTTTGGTGGTTTTTAATTAATGTCTATGAATTTCTGCTTCTTTGGCCAGTAAAAAGGAGTAACTCTTAAAAACAATATCAAAAATTCAAGAAATCACAAATTCTCACAGATACCACTGCTCTCAGAAGATATTATAGTGGTACATGATCTTACAGATGTTAAATATCTAGCTTTCAACCATTTTTCCTAGTGTGAGTTATTAAGTGTGAGTACACTTAGTTCTTCTAAGAATCACTTTGTGACCTAAGAAGGTCACTTTAAGGTGTCCTATACCTACCCAACTCATTCATTAATTAGGCTAATCTAGCTCATTGCAAATTGCACATCAAAAAGACACCTTCTAATAGATAATGCAATTCAGTACACAGATCCATGATCTACATTGAGATCTGCCACTGACTTGCAGATGACCTCAGAAAAATACATCAATCATTCCCTTCACTCCATTCAATTTCTGGAAAGGAAGAAATATGAAGTTTTGCAACTCCTATAAGAATTTCAAATTATATACATTACACAGAAGAATTAAGAACTGTCATGTACCTTTTCAAAAGCTTGCACCAAATAAACCCCCATCTTTGCCTTCACTAAAGGGAACTGAGCAGTAACAAAGATGTATGGTATGAAAGACAAAATTCAAAGGAAAAGAACCCTAACATTCAGAAACAAAGGCACCTTGGGAAATTTTCACATTTGCTCACTTGCTAAAAACATGCTATGGGGTATTAAGAAACACTGTATTCCTAATGGAAAAATAAAATAATAGAAGTAAAGTTACGTGATAATGCCACAACCTGGAACAGAATACTGTTAGGGCAAGCACGGTAACTGACCACAATGAACTGTTGTGTCAAGCTTAGATAGAATTACCTAGTTTGAGTAGTTTCTGAGCCTAAAACCAAGTAATTTAAGTAGGTCAACATCAACAGTCTTCAACTTTCCACTATGCAGAATGCATTGCTTGCATAACGGAAAAGGCTAAAACTCCTAAATTCTTAAGTCTTGTGCTGCTAATTATATTTGAAGAACAGAGCACAGGTCACCCGCAGCCAAAATTCTGATCTGTGCTCAGAAGCCCAGTTTCCACGACAAGAACTTCCTTCTGTTTTTTACAGGGCAATGAAGTAAGAAAACATGCATCAAACCAGATTGTAGGTTAAACAGCATTTACCTCATAGTTAAAATTAACTCTAATCTCATAGTTAAAATTAACTCTAATGACTGAGAGGAAGCTTCACTAACAAAGCTTCGGTAAAGATTTTAACATAACTAAATTTTGCCAGGCGTTGAGATATAAACCAAATTCCACTTTAAGCATTAAGCTCCTATATCAGAACTAAAATTAGCATTGTTTAAAGAATCCTTTATTATATAGAGATAACTTTTTCTTCTACAGGAAAACTAATCTTAACCAAGAATTGCCTTAAGAGCATGTAATCAGCTTCTAATACAGAAGCAAAGAACTTGAACACTTATTTGCACATAGATGTATATCCTGTTTATGGTACCTTGACTTGCTTCTTCAGGCAAAACTACATTTTTAAATGCCTCTGACCAAACATGAATGTGCAACCAACAATACAGGCCTGAATTTAAAAGGCTACAAAAACCTCAGTCCCTCCAAACAACAAAGTTTTGTACTGAAATTGCATCTCCCTCCCCACACTGTGGTAACAGAGTAGTAGAGGAGCAGTTGGGTAAAACTGTAAATCCTTTATTTATAATTACGTTCACTGAAAAGGCACATCTGAGTATAAAGCATCTACTGATTTTCTCTATAATATCTAATATAATTCAGAATAAGACAAAGGGAAACCTTTTTTATTCACCTAAAATAAAAACTTTAAAGCCTCTTACATCATCTGCTAAGTCTTTTTTTAAAAAAAATACTTAAACACATTTATGCCTTTTCTTTTTTGGCTGAAGCTATAACAAAGGATATCTCCTCAAGAATGCAAAAAGAAGTTTTAGATTTATTTTATGGGAATTCGGTAACTTAATTCTTTCCACAACTACACAGTCTAAGTAGATAAACTTTCTTTTCTCACACAATTTGCTTTGCTGGACTAGAACTGTTGCAACAGAAAGCAAACGCTTTGAAAAAAGATCTTGAAGGCAGGCAGCAAAAACTTACCTTTTTAAAAACCTTTCCTGATGGCTGGATTTCATCTTCCTCTTTCAGGATTTCACGAGTCCCCAAGAGCTTTTTGTCCTTAAATTTCGTTTTAGCATACTTAAAAACTTTGTCGAGTGTATCACACCCAGGATATAAAACCGAAGCTAAGCAATGCAGACTGTTAACAGACCTGTACGCACCCCCAGGTTTGTTATTCACAGGTTTAGCTTTAACCTGCTTGGCTTTTGCGATAGCCTGCCTTGATCCTGAAAATATGTACCATGGAACGTACGTTACCACTGAGTACACCAAGATTATAAAGTTTATAAACTGCAGAAGAATGGGGTTGATGTTATGCTTCAACTTCATTTTGGTGGCCTCTGAAGGTTACAAGGGAGAGTTTGACAACATGGATCAATCAGACAGGGATCCAAAACGACCTGGGGAAAAAACAAAAAAAAAAAATTAGCAGGAAACTCTACTACTGGGGGGAAAAGGGGTATTTTCAGACATGTTATTACAAACCACTTCAGAAGTAGGCCTTTTTATGCAGAAATTAGGCTAGAAGTCTTAATCCTTAACACAAACATCACAAGATGCTGATACATGAGGAAACACATTTCCATTCCCATTTAACAGACTACAGTACTGATTAGTATTTTTCTTTTGATACTGTACAACACAAAGAGTTGTTAAGGAATTCAGGACCTGGGGTTTTAGTTAAATTACACGTATAATCACATAGCAATTTGAGATAAATATAGATCATTCACATTTTCAAAAGATCCTCTCCAATCACACCAGAACTCCTATACGCCTGTTCTAACTAGTGATCTGCACGTCCTTCAACTGTAAACAATCAACCTCCGTACAAGCCCTTAAAAAAACAAATAATGCTTCCATTCTATAAACAGGAACCCTACTCACTAAGTATGTTCAAATGCTTTCCAAGCATCATACAGACTGGGACATCTACCTAAGAATCTTCTATTCCTAGGGACTTTCCATTACTTGTAAGATTTCAGACTTCCTACCTGGATGCAATCAGCACTTTTTTTTAACGTAAATAAATACGGTAAGTTAAATAATAGTTCATAAAATCTGGAAAATGGTTTTAAAAAATTCCCCCAAATCCTAGCAACCACAGTATGAAGAGATTGTGCAACTTTTTCCAGTGTCCTTAACAATCCCAGTACCACTTTTACTTTTTTTTTTTAAAGTATCATTTATCACATCTAACAAACACGATGATTCAACTTCCTAATGTGCTCTACTGCGGAGGAAAGAAATTATCTAAACAAAAGATCCACACAATCAGAAAAATAATTAAAATCATTATGGGAAGTTAGGGGCAATTATCTTAATGGCTGAAGATGAATTTCTGCAACAGCGAATGAGCTACCAGTTACAAAATCATTGTTTTGCAGACACAAGCAAAACAAACAGTCTGACTATAAATACATTTCATTTAGTTCAAAGGTATTGATACAACTACACTAACTGCAATAACAAATCAAAAATCTAATACCGATGTGTATGTAAGATGCACACTTTTTTTTCCTAAATGAAGTTTTCATTCATAAAATACAATGCCAGTACCGTATCATTTTTGGTGATATCTTACAACATTCACCGAGTTTGAAAATGCTAAAAAAGAAAATAAAAAATAATGCTTATATATGATTCTTCCATAGTAATGGAAAGCAAACTTGCTTCATTATGAATCTTAAGATTTGTAGGTCCCTTTTTAAAGGAATCAATCCAATATCCTCCATTTGTAGGATGGAATTAATTCTATCTTTCTCTAAATTAATTTCTTAAAATGCCAGCAAAAATATTTCGATACCAACTTCTTCCCTAACAAGCTACCATAACCTCATCACTAACACTTCTTCATTGTAGGCAGTTCAGCACCCAGAGAGATAAACTTAACTAAAGCACGGGAGCTCTTCAGAGTAGAGACTTAAGGGATCAAGCAGCAGCAGGGCAAAGGGATTTAAAACCAAAAATGGAACAATGCATATATTTTAATTTTCAGATCAAAGGCAAAACAAGTGATGACATAAAAAAACCACTTAAGTAGGCTAAAGGGCAAATTCAGTAATCATTTGAAGAGACTTATGTTCTTAGGCTGTCACTGAAGGATACTTAATGGAAACAATCGTGTGCCAGCCAATAAGCTACTGCAGTCCAGAAAAATTATGTTGCTGTTGATGGCAGCATAGAATGTGATGTTTTAAAGCAGAATCCAGAGTTCACCAGACAAATGTTCACCCATTTTCCAGAAAGGTATGCATTGTTCTATGAACTTGACTGGCACAACTCGGGGAAAGGAAGAGGAGACGTGTTTTTTCTTTTCTCCTTATAAAGCTGGAGAAGTTCTTTGTGTCTACGAAGTAGAAAAAGAGTTTAACCACTGTGACAAGCACAAATGAAAACAACGGACTTAATGCCTTTTGGACAATTCTTCTCCAAACAAATTCCCTGGCAAATAAACAGGCCTGTCCCAAAACATTCCCAGTAGGTTCCATAACTTTAAGGGAAGCACCGAGACCTTCTAGAATAACGGCTTTCCACTTAATTTTGCACATCTTCCAACAGCTTTATTCCTGCCTCAGAATGAGAAAGGTAACTTTTCCACTCTCTCTGGGGAAAAGATAAATAAATACACCAAGGTCTGATCTTAAGATCTCTCTTCTGACTTAACTGAAGCCTTGCACACACACAAAAAAAAACAACACTTGGAAATTATTTCTTTCAATTGCAAGTCATAAATTGTGCTAACCTGCTATTTCATAAAGGCTGCACTGCAACCAAAGGTCTAAGAAATGCTCCAACAGGGCAGGTGAAGATGAACTACTTGGGACTGTCACTCTGGTTTGGAAAAATCAAGCATCCAGCAGAGAAACCAGCTCTAGAATTCAATTCTGATAAACCTTGATTACCCTAAGTTGCTAATTATTGCAGTTTCTCCTTCATTAAGTTGAGACTATTACAAGTAACTTATTTCAAACAGATTCTTTTAAAAATTAACCCTTATGAAAAAGTATTTTTCCACTTCAAATACTTTTTTTTTAATAGAAAGTATCTTTTGCAAATATGGTTTCTTGCCCTGTGGGCCAAGTAAGACTCAATTTTCCTCTCTTTATAATATTCTAAGATTTGTTTGAAGATATCCTTGAAGTTACAACTTGCGGTCAGTCTATTATTACACCTACTTTATAAAGAGAGGGTAAGTAAACCCAACATTTGGGGGCAGGGAATGGAAGGCAGAGAAGAATGGAATTCTAAATAGTTTTAGTAAGTATTGGCTAGTTTATTTCATTGTAACAAAGTCCACTGCCTTTATAATACCAGAGTTTTGTTCTTAGGTAACTCCCACTTAGTCACTGACAAATAAAAATACAAGATACACTTGAAAACATCTTTAAGTTAGTGGTCCACTCTGCAGAGTAGCTGTAAACATTCAGGTTCTTAAATAACATGCATGCATTCTGGTTTCATGCAACAGTGTTGGGGGGTTTGAGGAGTCCATTTTCAAGCCCTGACCAGTGATGCAAGAAGGGCTGGCAGGTTAAATCCTGGAGGAAAGAGCTGCTAATTTATGCAAAAACACATTTACAGAAAAGGTGTGGAAACAAATGTTTCTGCACATGCATAACAGCTGTTCTGGTTTTATGTAATTCTATTTCACACAGCAGTCACCAAACAGCAGAGTAAGGCCATGTTTTATGTTTTTTTTTTTCCTGTTGTTATTGTTGTTTTTTTTTCCCCAACAGCAAGGAGAAAAGGCAACCTGCACACTCACTGAAGAGTTTGGGGCAGTAAACCGGCAGTACTCAAGACTGATCCTGCTTAATGCATAATCAGTGATTTGGCCTGATATACTTCTTACACTAATACTGTTACACCCTTTAGTTTTAGAAGCAAACTTTTGTTAAATGGAAGATAAAATCCTTACAGGAATGTGTTTACTAATTGACCTGCTTACAGTAATTACAATAAAATCACGAATTAACAAGAAAAGAAAACCTTATGCAACTTCTCATTGTGGCAGGTACAGGTACAACAGCTGATACAAGGTGCTCCGTCTCAGTTTACTCAACAGGTGCTGTCACAGGCAACTGCAAAATCTAAAAATGGAAAATCCCAATTAAATACAGCAATTGCAAAACACATCCTCTGCTCTTTCACTTGGCTTTTTTAATAAATAAGAAAGTAAATCTAAACTATATCCAAGTTAAAATCTGTTACAACACCCAGAAGATAGTCATGGTTCGCAGTCAAGCATGGTATATTCAGGGTAGCTAGAACCATCACATTTGGCAGCCTGTGCCACTTGTCTCCCTGACAAACTCCAGCTCTCTGGTGCCTCTCACTGTAACGCTGATTCGACCATTTTGGGTGGAAAAAAATATACCTGTCCTTGTATATTTATGTATAAAATACATTTCAGCATTAGTAATAAATATTCCTGGAAGATTACATAAAATAGTAATCATCCCATGCATTGACTTTGCTCTACTATACATCAAGGCTTCATTATTTATCACCCTTTGTGGAAACAAGTCACACTTAAAGACCTGTGCCAGCAATTCACATTTAAATACACAGCAAATGTAAATGCTTCCCATTAGTTATTATTTACAAAGCTATTCATTTCTTAGGCAGGTAATCTTTTCCAGAAGACAGTTTGGTGGACGGACTCGTTGGTGCTTGAGGTAAGCTCCCAAGGCGCTCCCACCCAACTCCTGCAATTCCTCGACTTACACCATTTCCCACGGCCAAACTCACACCCCAGGGTTCCAAGATCCCCACTCAAGAACACTTCGGTCAATGTTTTAATGTCACAGGAGCACACCCAAGATCTCTCACATCAGCGAATCTCACAGACAGAAACTGATTTGTTAATATTCACAGAAAGGATAAAAAAAGGTTTGCAACAGGGTTTGGCTTTACTGGATGAAATACCGGAGTATCTGCATGTATTGTCTGATACCTTGATTAAAAAACTAACTCAAGACAATATAACAAAGCACATAATACAGAACTTAAGCTGCATTAGAAGTTAGCCCCTGCTAGTTTCCGTCTGGACTTTAAACATTTATTTGCTAGCACTCAGCAAGTGCACTTTTTATTTTTACAAAGAGTTCTAAAAGAAATTATAATTACTCATTTATAAATATTAATGTACTTGTCTGTACAGAAGAAAATGAAATACGCAAAAGTAGCTAGCAGCCTCTATTTCACCAGGAAATTCCCTTCAATATGAAGCGAGATATATCCTGAGGTAATGAATGTTGTCAGGAAAAAAAATTGTAACATACACCAATGTGAGTGGAATATCCATTTTGCAAGATGAGTTTAAGACAGTGATATTTGAAACAGATGTTCCTCGCAGCTACAGCAAGAGTGTTTTCGCACATTTCTTAAAAGGAAACGCAGAGGATGGAAATCCCTGCGAGCCCCAAAGCGGGGTGGAAGGGAAGAGCTGGGTCCCGAGAAGCGTTGGTGCCCCCTGTGCTCCTGGCCCTTCCTGAACAGCCACACCTGGCCCCAAAGGGCTTGCAAGTCAAAGGCCTTTCATTGAACCATTAGGGTTGGAAAAGACCTCCAAGGTCATCTGGTCCAACCATCACCCTACTACCAATGCTACCCAGTAAACCATGTCCCTAAGCACCACGTCCAACCTTTCCTTGAACACCCCCAGGGATGGTGACTCCACCACCTCCCTGGGCAACCCATTCCAACGCCTGACTGCTCTTTCTGAGCAGAAATGTCTCCTCATTTCCAACCTGAACCTCCCTGGCACAACTTGAGGCCATTCCCTCTAGTCCTATCACTAGTTACCTGTGAGGAGAGGCTGACCCCCAGCTCCCCACAGCTTCCTTTCAGGTAACTGCAGAGAGCAATGAGGTCTCCCCTGAGCCTCCTGTTCCCCAGATTAAACACCCCCAGTTCCCTCAGCTGCTCAAAGGATGGCTCAGCCCTGCCAGCCTCACCACTACTCTGATCTCCTGAGGCTTTGCTGCCCTTACCACCGTGCGCGTTGTGGCCTGCGCCTGGCTCGGCAGGGAGGGCTGTAGCGGGAGAGCAGACCTGACACTACGACTTGCTCTTAGAAAGACATGGGATTTATATAGCAAGTGTGGGGAATCACCATGCTCCACGAGCACACCCAGGCTGATTTTAAACTACCTCGCTCAGGCGCCCCTGTGGCCTTCAGCTCTGCCGCCCACCTCTCGCACAAGCACAGGCAAATACCCCAATTCTCACAACTTCCAGCAGCTCCGCCTAGCGCTACCAACACGAGCAGGCAGATTCCCCAAGCCACCCAAACACTCCCAGGAAGGCTCAAACATACACAAATCCACAAAACTTCCACTCCTGCTGGCACCACAGGCAGGACACAGGACTCATTTGGGCCCAAACAGAGGCCGCAGAAGACGCACCAGCCATGGCCTGGGATGAAGCAGCTCCAAGGAAAAGCATCCAACAGGCTGCCAGGGCAGCCAAGGTTGCCCATGAGGGTCGGGTTTTGATGCAGCTCAAGCAGATTTAACGCTGGGCTGCTAATGAAAACAGACTGTTTGTTTGCAAAATCCAGCTCTCTGCCTCCATTGTACCGACACACTAGCGCCTGTGTGGCCAGGAACGAGTCAGATTAGCTTGCTGATCCAGTTTAAACCTTCCCGTCAGTGCAGAAGGGTGGATTTTCCTTTCTATCAACTTTGACGCTTACTTGAGCCTAGGGTGAGTCACTGCAGGAACCTAAGTCAACAGAAAATTAATACTGCAGAAGAAGTTAATTCAGGAGCAATACTTGAACAGGCAGTCCTAAAGCTACTGTTACCTAGGAGGCATTAATTACCTTTGAAGATATTAAAACCAGCTGATAAAAACAACTACACTGCAGTTGTGCATCTTCGGAACGTTCCTATTCAAAACATTTTAAAGCTAAGTATTTCATGGATTGACAAATGTATCTTCTACTAATAAGAGAAATTAAAAACAGGTAACAACTGTTGTCAGCAAACACAAAAGTACTTCCCAGAAAGTTGCTGACACTGCTACTCCTAGTACAGAGAAAAAAAAACAGAGGTATAAACACACTTACTCAAAGCCATTCAACCAAGTAATGGCTAACCCGGGAACACAACCAGTGCTGCAACTGCATTTTTGACTCCTTTTCCTCCCACTACATAATATTGCTTCATAGGAAAAAAGTGTCTTACTCATTTCAGACACTTTTGATTCATCAGATATTGTCAATGCATTGGTTCTACCCCTTCTCATAAGCAGTTATTACAGCATTTAAGAGATGTATTTAAAGCCACGCAAAATTAATGCTTTCACTCCTGTGTCAGGGAAAAATAAATGTAACGGGCAATGTACCTTACTACTACTGAAGATAAAAAGTAACTTTGGTATCTGCATGTTAGCTGCCAGAAAGAGACAAAAATACCAATTTCCCAAGTATAATATTAGATTTTTAAAACACTATGAATTATACATGGACACCAGTATCACCACACGTACGGTATGGAAAAATTCTGTGTAAAAATAAAACGGAAGCTTCATCATTATCCCCAGCCTTCGGCTACTGGAGAAGTAGCAATTCAGTTATCGTTGCTGATTTATCAGTCTCCAAATGTCCATCATTTTCCAGTCACTTAAAACAACTGACCTAAGTACTTCCACTGGGAGGCAGACTCTGCTTTCAATCCGAATGGAAGGCAACAACCAGAATGGTGTGATGTGCCATTTTCTACTACAAAATACAGCCTCAGATCAGTCCTCATATTTATGGGACATCTGAAATGTCAAGGTATGAAACAGGCTTGGTTCTTTAAAAATCTAAATAGAAATAGATGCTCTGTTGCTGTATATAAAATCTGGCTGCATGCTGCATTCTGGTCATATTTGTCAGATCAGGACAAAAATCTAACTTAACAATACCAGAAATTTTTAGCCATTTTTAGCATGCACAAAAACATTTTCACTTACTTTTAGATTAATTACTTTCCTATAGTGTGACAGTAAAAATTATTACCCATTATCCTATATTCCTTTGGAAAAACATCAGTGTCCAGCTCCAAAATCTGGTAAGAACATGTATTTATGTTAGATCTTTGCCTTCTTTTTCTAACACTTCTTCTCTTTGATGGGCTTCTGTTAGGGATAACCTTAATGCAGAATCTCTCCAGAGAGCAAGCAGTAGATGAATACACTTAAGTCACGCAACAAAGCAATACAGAGACACCAAATTGATGTTTCAGGTTTCCAAAGAAAAATTAAAAGATTTATTCCAAGCCTTTAAAGGAGGTCCTCACAAGAAAAATATCAGCCAGTGGAACAATACTTAAGAGGAATGCCTCAATACACTTTAAAGGAATAAGGATATCCGCAGCACGATTAAAGCCATCCAACTGATAAAGGGGCATGTTTCACCACTTCATTCAAAAGGCTGAGCTGTTGACCTTTCAATACACTTCCTCTTCTAAGGAAGGCTCCGACTGCTTGCTGGATTTTCTTGTTTGTAACGCCATGGTGTCCATTCATCTACAAGGACTTGCTATCAAAAAATGTAATGATTTTGTTCCACAAACAGCTGCTTTCCTTCCCCCCCCCCACTGTCTGCAGCGGTGTCTGCATCTCCAGGGCAGGAGGAACCCCTCTCCCCTGGCCAGCAGGCCTCGCTGGAAGGCACAAGTCCCCAGGGGGGTCCACCACCTTCTCGCCTTCAGGTTTCAGACTACATTTTGTAGCAGTCGCTCTCAACGTAGAGAACCCTGAGCCACTGGGCAGGAAGGCAAACAGCTCGTTTTTGAGCTGTCATCTGGAAAATGACAGCTGCAGGACAACACTTACACAAGACTCGGTGGGGACCCGATGCCTCACGAAGTGAACCTCTCCGAAGGGCCAGGCAAGGTGTATCAGAAGCAGTATTCATTCCAGAAACTATGTAAATGCAGAGCATAATCCATTGAGCTTTCTCTGAGCATGAATATAAAGGGCAAAATGAAATTCACTCATCCTAAGTTCTGTGCATATGAAATGTTCAAGCACACTTTTAGCAGACTTACTTTTATCCCAAGTTACAAATCTGTTCTCAACACCAGTCTTCTGTTTGTTTACTAGATTGCTTACATTTCTGTCTGTGAAATCCCATCTCCAAAACACGTTTACAGATGATTACCCTTGGCTCCCAAGCTGTGTTTTTACAGAAATACTGTAAGATTATATTTGAACATATACCCCAGTCGTGCTGCAACGTACAGAAAGCACTTTTCCCCTAAGAACCTCACATTCAAAAATAACTTGGCTTATTTAACTCCAGATTTCCAAAAGGCTAAAACTCAACCAAGCCACGGCTTACAAGACACCAGAAGGCTTCACACGCGTATCAGCAGCAGAACTGGACTCAGACGAGTAACGTTTCCCACCTAGAGAAGCGTGGCACTACAAATACTAGGCTGCCAAGCCGGAAAGCGACTGGGCAGCCCGTCAGGAGCTCTCCTGCCTCTGTCACAGAGGCACAGCCCTGTTCTCAGCAGGACCAGAGCTGGCTAACAGGTTTCCTGAGCTAGGCACCTCCTGGAGCCCAGGTAAGGCTGGCTACCACAGCGGGATGTCTCAGCTGGTCCTGTTCTGCCCTCCGTCCCCCTGTGCCCCGTCCCCAGGTATTTACGCAGCAGTCAGCACTTCCCCTGCACTCGGAAGGCATGTGGGGCAGACACGGGAGCTGCACAGAAGCTTCAAGTACAAGAAGACTTGGAGGCTGCTTTGCAAGACGATTTCCCTTGGCTGCTCTGACTTTCTAGGGGCAGTGGCGAGAACCTGACATTGATTTAGGTAAGATACCAGGATGCCTAACCTGTTCGTTTGAGATACCATCCTATTTTCTAACCCTAGAAGTAAGAGGGCATCGGGACAGCCCTTCTCAGCTGCACCAGAATGAATGTCCTTTTCTCTCTTTTTATAATCCCCTCTTGCTTTTTGGTAAGCAAAGCCAGGCAGGATCAGGGATGAACATGCCTGACAATTCCACAACATGAAACAAATGCACAACAGGGACTCATTACATTAGAGGGAGTTTTATTCCAGGCAAGGAAGCATTAAGAGCGTGATCCTCAGCCCCAGCTCCTCATGCGTCACCCTTAAAAGCAAAACTTACAAACCCAGGTGTTGAAAATGAGAGGATAACATCTAGCACCCAGTGATGCAGACTGGAGGGGATAAAGAGGAGGAGGAGGTAATTACCTGCTCACAGGAGATAATTCAAGTCATTAGTTCGGAATTGGTATACAAATGCTATGTAGGTAAATAGTTTTTAGCAGAAAGGAATCCTCTTTTTCTATTCAGGGAAAACAAACACACCCCCAGACTCTGAGTACATAAACAAGACCAAAATATTCAAGCACCTGGCTGCGTGGACTCTTCACCACTATTTTTAAAACAGGAACATTGACTTTGTTAAAAAGAAAAGTACCATTGTACTAACAGCACTTGTAGGAATTTTGTGAATATGCTCAGCCAAAAATTATTTTGCCTGTGTTATACAGATGGTCAGATTAGATTAATACAAGTTGACAATTGGAAGTCCAGAATAAACTATTAAACATTTCTGGAATATAAGAACAGAAAAAGTTTGTGGCTCATGAAACAGCTAAAATACACTTCAATCACAGGCATAATTACATCTTTCACTAAAAACGAAAAAAAAATCCCAAAAGAATCATGAAAGATGAAGCTAATTTAGTTAATTAAAATATATACAAATTCAACCATCAAACTCTTAGACTCTTATTAAAGGCACAGAAACATCTATCGACGCACAGAGAAAAAAGTCCAGCTGGAAAGATCTCTCCCTTCTTTCATGAACTGAACCTGTGAATGCACAATGCAGGATGTAGGCAGTATTTTTTTCCTTTTTAATAAAACTTTTTTTTTTTTTTTAATTGGTAGATGACAGATTTTTGAAAACAAAAGCTGCCACAAGTGCCTCTATGACCATCTGCTTTAGCTCCTGACCAAGAGGCCTGAGGCCACCTTCCACCACCCACTGCACACCTCCATGGCCGGGAGGCTCAGACCCTGGTTCTCGGCACTGCTTCTCTTGGTCGGGAAGCAGATTTGTACTGTACACAACAGTCTTGGACATTATCAGGTAAAGCTGTTTACTCAGATTGTAGGAGAACTAGAAAAAAATCTCCATAAGCATCTTTACAAGGAAGAAAACTACAGTTATCACCACTGCAAAACATTTTCTAGGTATCTCAAAAGCTGCCTGTTCGGAAAATCATTTCTCTATTCACAGCATCCCTAAAACAATACAATGGAGCAATCCTCCATCAGAACAACCAAAGATGCAGCTATAAATAAATGGCAAACCCTGGTGGCAGAGCTTCCCAAGCAGTCTGTGAGCTTAGGGCTGCAGAACAGATGTAACTCGCATTTTACCGCACGCAACCAAGCTCCCTGCCCCAGCACTGCCGGGACTACTGCCTCCTTCCTACGCCTGCTGCCCTACCCTCTCCTCTCTTCAGCACTCACCATACAAATCCTGACAAAATCTGGAGACAAAAGCAGCAGACGCGTTGTACATCTGGGAATGTAACCACACAAACCCTCCTGCAAAGCCTTCGCAACCTCCAGCTTCTCCCTGTTCCCTTCTGCCTCTCTCATGCGCCGGTATAATTAAAACACAGATTACAGACATCTTCTTTGCCAAATATGAATTACACACATCTAGCTTTTAAGGACTCACCACGCATGCTCCACTTTCCAACTTTTTTGTAGGTTCTCAGAGCACAAGCCCGTCAATTTTGATTTTTAGTAACAGCTTGGTGAAACAACTGCAGACCATGCTGCACTGTTTCACAGAATATATTCTTAAATCTTGGGTTTGTAGAAATCACGCCGTATGTTTGATCCAACAAGCCTTATGCCATCGTGCACTCAGACGCATGATGCTGTACTAACTGCTCTGAAGTCTGCTCGAGAAGCAAAGAAGCCAAGCGAAACCTCCCTCTGGACACCGAGGTTTCTCGCAGGTCTCTCAATAGCCAACATGAACAAAACGCGGCAAGTTCCATTCCCTCTTCTGGGGAGCAGGAAGGCAGAAAATTTCCTCCTCTAAGGATGTGGAAGAGCTGTTGCTAGTGCTGTTCTGTGCTATATCATACTGATCTCCATCAAGTCACTTCTACTCCTTATTCTCTCTTTTCCCCTTCGGGGTCTTACCCCGGTTTCATCTATTAGATACAAGCATTCAGGGGAAGCATGATATTTACACGGTGCCCAGAAGAAACAAAATACTCGGTTTCTGGTTTTCAAGAGAAATGGGAAAATGCTTGCAGTTTGTTACTGCTGCTTTCGACTATGAACAGTGAAAATCTGCAATTCGGTAACTTTTGATAAACCTTGCTATCTTTGCTGCTTTTTAGGAAACTGGTAAAACTGAAAAGCCAGTTTATCCCACGCGAGATGCTGTAATTAACCAGCATGTCTTTGTAATTAACAACGCTCCCAAACCCCGAAACATGACTTCCCGACACACGTGTTGACAAATTGCCACCTCCTCCTGTGGGGTTACAGACACGCAGTCAGTACTGTGACTTCCCGTGAGCTACAGCTTCGCTTAAGGAACAAGAGGACATGTGTGAGGGTGATTCCTTCCCAAGGACCAATGAAGACTGCTGCAAGACAGTTTTGGATTTTGAACAACTTTTCCCTAACTGATTTAGAAGCTAATGCAGAACGAGAGTTGAGCTTTCTTCAGAGATCTCAATTTCTGTTTCATCTGTAGTCCTGGATTTAATAACAGTCGCTCAGGAGGCATGACTGAGATATGGCCTGTCCAGGTGATTTCCTTCAACAGCCTCAGAGTTGTTAGATCCCAAACTGTTCCCCAAAGCAGAGTACTAAAACCCTCAAGAGCCCTCCAGGCCGCACTACAGTGCAAACCACGATGTAGATCAGGACCTCAGGATGAAGAGCAGTTCTTTCAACTCTAACTGCAAAATTAAACAAATAAAACTTTGCCATTTGAGAGCTTCTTAAGATAGCCTGAAGTGCTTGCTATATTCCTCCACGTATGACAAATAACCCTGCACTGCCAGAGTGCACGAAGCCCTAAATAAAGAGGCTCAGAAACTTCCACGGGGACAGCTCTGCGGCCATGGGTACTCATAGCCCGGCTCAGCAGGGCCGGGCCCTGCCGCCTCTCCTCACGCCTCAGAGGGCCCCGGCACCCCTCCACCAGCCCAGTTTATCACCACACGCCTCGTCCCGGGGGCAGCCCAAGGGGCATCAGTGCTCTGGAGATGGCCAACAAAGTGCTGAGCAGAGGGGGACACTCGCTGCCCTCGTCTCGTTCATGTTAACGCAGGGCAGTGAGGGGCTGCTCCCCGGCAGGCAGCCCGCTCCTCGACACCTTTAAGGGGTGAATTTGCTCAGTAACCTGCAGTACACGAAATGGATGGAAATCGAAGCCAAGTCTTCTTAGTGTTAATACACCTTACTTAGTGGTACTAAGTCGCATCTTAGGGCCATATTCAGATGGCCTAAATTCCACATAAATCCTTCTGCCTCCCATTTCTTATTAGCTGGCTTTCAGGCAGCTCCCCATTCAGCATCTTACGTAAATTCTCTGAATTGCTCTCCAAAAACACCTCCATTTCTCCACTGACTGGGAAAGGGGGGCTTGAGTTACTCTTCCAAACAATTCAGGATTTAATTCTTCGCGGTTCCTCCTGGAAATTTATTCCTTATCTGGATCTCCCTGAACAAGGATGCTGTATTTCTCCACAGTCCTCAAGCTTTGTCCTAAGCCACACGTGCTGCTTTGCTTCAGATGTCTTGACGACTCTTTGATAAAAATTTGGTCTTTAATATGATTATGGCTAAAATTATTCACTGGTCTGCTGAAAGGAGGAATAAAAGCCCTAGACCAGCACCAGATGTGGGCTGAGGGATCAGTGGCTTAGACACTGACCAGCTCAAAGAGCACGCACAGAGCTTCCCACCAGGCAGGAAGGTGCTCCTCCTAGTTCTTCGAAGACTATCGGCTTTCCAGTGAGTACCATTATGGTATTTTATTTTATTTTTTTTAGGATTCAGGCTGAGCCAGATCCCTTGAGTTGAGAAGTTACTTCTCACGGCACCATGGTTTTATAATAGTGGCGTAAGTTGCGAAGTTACACACACCAGCGTGCTCATCCCGCCATGCTCTACCCAGTGGTTTTACGTAATCAGGATCCTCCACGCGCAGAGACGGAGGAAGGAGACGGGAAGCGCCCACCACCACCACTGAGAAGAGGAACCAGGGCTGACACGCCACCGTCCTGGCAGCTCGTCTCATCAGCACAAGCTCCGCACGTGGGCAGTGCTCGGGACCTCCCTGCGGCAGAGCCACGGCACTCCTGACGCCCCAGCAGGCCTCCCCCTGCCCACAGCTCCAGGCCAGCTCTGCCTCAACACACAGCACGCCAACAAGGCGCACGATTGTGAAGCGTCCGGTATCTGCTCACGTCTTTGCTCTGTTGAGGCTGAGGGTTTATTCTTTTCACAATTGCTTTGGGCAGAACGGGATGCTTGGAGACGGCACAGCCTTCAGAATGAAGTGCCAGCTCACTGCGGGTCACGCGGGCTATTTTAAAACAGATTTGGTGGGTTTGCCTCTCTGAGAGGGACAGCTTCCATTAGCAAGCAGCTGGCCTCCCTGCGCAGCCAGCAGGCAGCGGATCGGCACGGAGGGAAGTTGCGATGTCTCAGACACCTTGAGCACAGGGCCCAGCAGATCGCCCGGATCTGCTCGAGTTTGCCTGCCAGCCGCCAACACCGAGCGCAACAACGCGCGAAGCCCGGCCCCGCTTCCGGGCACTCCAGCAACAAACACCAGGACGACTCGACGAAGGGCAGCCCTTCCGTCACGGCGCCCAGCTCCACCCGTTCCCGAAGCACAAATCCCCCCGACACGGAGGCGCTGCCAGCCTCACCAACGCCTCTCCGGACTTCGGAGCCCAGGCAAAACCCACGTCGCTCCCGCAGCGGCGCACGTGGCCACACGCACCAAGCCTCGTGGCTGCACCCAGGCCGCTGCCGCCTTCCCCTGGGCAGGCAGCCGGGGCAGGACGAAGCACCCCCCGCTTCTTACCCCACAACGACGCGATGTGGCACCGGGACTTCGCAAATTACTGAAGGACGACCACCCTCGGCTGTGCTCTTCCTCCACAGATCCTGGATCGATAACCACGCCCCTTGTGAAGGTGCGGAGGTAACCCCTTTAAACACGCGAATTTCACGCCCGGTGCCAGCAAGACCATTTTATAGGCCAGGAAGACAGCACGTTAAAAATATTTTTTTTCTTTTTTTTTTTTTTTTTAAGAAACCCGCATCTTCCCTTTCTTTACCCACCGGTCGCGACGCACAGCCCCACGCCCGGCACGCACAAGCCGCGTGCCCTCGGGGGGTTATCGCCAGCGAGTTACGGGCACCGCAAAACGCGGCGGTGCCGGAGCGGTGCCCGCGCAGCCC
>CM021705.1:4862636-4976864 GCA_011074415.1 Stictonetta naevosa
CACCGCGCCGCCGCCGCGCAGGCGCAGTGGGCCCCCGCGGCCCGGCTCGGCTCAGCCCCGGCGCGGCCGCCGGGCGCGCTCATTCCGTATGCGGCACGGCGCCTCCCCATTGGCTGCCGGCCGGTGGCGCGCGGGGCCGGGCTGCGGAGCGGGGAGGGAGGGGGCGGGGGGAGAGCGGGGCTGGGGTTACTACAGGTCAGCCGCGGCGCGGAGAGGGGCGGGGCAGCGCCACTGCGCCTGCGCGGCGCGTTCCCGCCTCCCTGAGGCGCTGAGGGGAGGGGGGCGGCCGAAGGAGGCGCACAAAGGGCGCCCGTCGCGCACCGACAGCGCCTGGAGCGCGTCTTGGTCAGGGGGGCTCCGGGCGCTTATTTAGCAATAGCTGAAAGCTTTCTGTCAGTATTGACTCGTTCAGATCCTGCGAGGGTTCCTTCGGAATTAAAGGTTTTCATTTAACGAAATACAAAGACAACACCACTGACATAAGGTGTTACTGAAAGACAGTCACTGAGCACCTGCCCAAGATGAACAAAAAAACAACAGATGGGAAAAACGTGCCTAAGCCCAGAAGAAGATGTAATTAAAGCAGACTGGGGGTTGTACCGGCTCTGGTGGCAGCCTCCGCTGCCAGAAGGGTTGGGTTTGTTTTCCCCCCCGTCCGTGCAGCTCAGGTGTTCCCTCACACAGCCCCAGGCCTGAGCAGCACAAGGAACAAGAAAGTCGTATTTAAATGATAAGGGCAATAGTCTGAACCCAACCTAACCTACAGCTTACCTGGCAGGGAGTTACTCTGTACCATTTATACACCGTGCAGCGGACAACGGCACATGGAATATGTCCCACAAAGTCCCACCTTCTTTCCCTTCACAAACACCACACATTTCAGAGGAAAAAGCACTCTTTACATCTCTGGTTGCGCGTGGAGCCCTTGAGTGGCAGAAACTTACTGACTCTTCCTAAAAGTTAATTAACAGGGTATGTACTCTTTACCCAAAGAGCAGCTGAAGTCACCTCAGTTACTGGAAAATTTGCTTCCAAGGATTTAGAAGAAAATGATGGCTTTCTACCAAAGGACTCACATCAATAGAGACAAAGTAAACTTAATAAATGTGACATCTCGATATTAGCACAATGAAAGGAGTCCTGCATTTGGGTCATGTAAACTTTCACATTCCACTCAAGGCAAAGAATTTTCAGGATAAAACAAGAAAAGCTCTTTTACAGAAAAGAAGATGGGCAATGCAACCCTGGATAGTGGCATGGGGCAGAGCTCATCTCATTGAATTCACGAGTAATCACCAGTGCCCAAACACCACAATATCTAGGCAACAGTCCCACTTTGAGAAAGGCATGGAATACACACCTTGAAATTAAACGTGAGCCTTTATTAAACTGCTAGATCTGAATCCTATCGAAGTATTCAGGGAGATAACAGCTACGTTATCCAGACAATTGCTCCATGCCTGTATCGGATTAGCTTGCTACAAAAACCAAAGCAACCAAAGTACTTTCGTTGTTCTAGAAATTACTAACCCCACCGGGATGCACTATGGGCAGGACTACACATCAGGAACTCTGAACACAGCATTTTTTATGTCTCCAAAAGCTGTCCAGTGTACTCCACATCTTCAGGTAATTTAGACAGGAGTGAGCCATTCATATAACAACAAAAATGCCTAGGACGAACTAGGAAATCTTGTCAGGTTTTGAAGTTTTCATTCATTAATGATAAAAACAATTTCTAAGGAGTTCTGATTAAAAAGGCTCAATTGTGTCCAATTCCATTAATCTACAATGCCATCTCTTAAACCTTCCTCTGTACAGTTCAGTGCTGGCGGCTGCTGGAGGCAGTACTCCGGGTTAGATGGCCTGGCTCCTGGCATTCCCTGCGCTTCCTCATCAGAGGTGAAAGATTACCTGCAGTCCGTGCTGGCTAAGCAACTTCAGAGCTAGAGACACCTAAGTTTTAAACATATATACAAACACATGACAACATAGTGATTTAAACTGGTTTCTACAAATATTCAGTATTCTTCTGAGCCTCTTTATAGATTCCTGAGGTATGCATCTAGCATAGGCAAAGTTTTACCTGCTTTCAGGGACTGTACCGTATTATTCTTGAACATAGTTTGGTACAGAGTAGGGCTTTGGAAGGTGTGGAGGATACCATTGTAATTAACATGTGTTTTACACCGGAACGCTTTTCCTGTATAAGGTTCATACCTTAGCGACCGCGGGAGGTTGCAACCTTTCCTATACAAACTATGTATGATGATAAGAATTGCCAAGTTAAAATATTAGCTGGTTTATATTTTAAATAAAAAGGCACAGCAGCACAATTAAAGGCAATAAAGAAGTTCTTGTGTCACCCTAGGCAGCAAAGGAGTTTCTTTCACATTCAGGCAGTAAAGGAGTTTCTGGGAAAACATATATGGCTCCTACAAATTGCATTAATATATTCACAAACACGTGTTTGTGTTTTTTTTTTTTCAATTTCCAGTAAGAAAAACTCATTAACTGTTCTCACTTTAAAAAGTTTCAGGCGTCCAGTGAAGGGAAGAGGAACGCTGCCATATGTTTTGATCAACAACAGAGAATGAATAGCAAGTAGTAACTAGCAGGGAAGCTTGCAAGTGAGCTTATGAAAATACTGATTAGGAAATGCAGTCAACTGACTCATCAGGAAAGAGAACAGAGAAGCAATGTTATCTTGTTAAATATGGCCAATTCAAACTAATATCCAGTGGGAATTAATAAAAACAAAAGTAAGAGCTGCACTGAAAGAGGAGAGTCTATGGATGGGTAGATGTGTGTGGAAGGTTGGTGTTAATCTTTGATGAGCAGACTGCTGCGTACTGATACTCAGGAAGAAGCCAGAGGAGAAAAAAAACAGTGCCACGGATATAACAGATGTGAAAGCTTTTAGTTAAAATTCCCTGGAGGGACACAGACAAAATTAAGAACTTCAAGAAGGTACATATGGTTAAACTAAAACCAAACTGGCTTCTTATGTGAAATAACAGAGACAATTAAAGGACTTGGGTAGGACAAATCTCTTTGTCTGGATAGAAGGTATTTCTTTTGTATGCCTTCAGACTTGTGAAAAATAAATGACTCTATAATTAGCAAGCTTTCGCCATGACTCATTAAGTTATTGAGCATTACAAATTAAAATAGCATTACTCAAATTAAATTGATTTTAACTAAAGAGATGACTTTAACTAAAGAGAAGAAGTTTTCAAACTGTTTGCTTAGAACTTACTTTGTTTCGGCTACAAACAACCCATCCAGCAAAAGGGCAAATACACCTTGCGTTTCTTAATTAAACAATCAAATTGGCATTGCAATGCTCTGTTGCTAAAGATAGCCTGGTAGTGGCATTCCAAATGCCCTCTTAAAACATGGAGAAGGCTGAACTAATATTGCAGAGGGCAGGGAAACCAGCTGGGATGCAGGTTCTGGCAGCAGAAGCTGCTTGTGTTCCTGAAGTGATCATTCACAGAACTACCAATTTTGGGGTGTTGTTTTAAAAGATGGATATTTTTTTTTCCTAGAGAAAGCAGCATGAGGTTTCTATGCTGAATAGTCTCCACTTACGTATCCGTACGTTTGACTCATTTTTATCCGTGAAGCTTTTTGTTTCCAAATAAAGAAACAAATGAGTAAGTTGCTAAGCTTAAATTGGAAAGCAGCAAACTCTGGCAACATCCCCCAAATGATTAATTTTTTATTAGACCAATTGGTAATATGGTCATGCCCAGAGCTAATATGCACTGCCACTTTTCACAGAGAGAGATTGATGACATTAATAATAAGGTGATCAAGGGTATAGTGTAAAATTCATCATCACTTGACACAGTTCCATTTTGTAGATGCTTGTGTACTTCTTTAAATGCTTCTCTTGTATTTTCTAATGCCAAATATATTGCTAACCTATTGCAATAAATCAGTGTGCCATTTAAGTATTAATAGTATGATAACCCCCCAAAAAACTGAAATTTCCAACTGGGGGAAGCACGTAAATCGGTAAAACAACCTGCAAGGCACGTTCTGTAACACCACCATGCTCTGGACCTGCCATGCCATGAGAAATTGTGTCGCCCACGCAAAATCAGAGGCAGGATTAAAAATAGATTTTATTTCTGCTCTTGAACTTTCTTGCTCAAAAGCCTCCTGTCATTTTCTAGGCCAATGAAAGTTTACAGCTGAGCTGACAGCGTCAAAGGCAGCCAAGAGGAATCAAAGGCGTCTAACAATGAACAGTGACTCCAGCCTGCAGAAAAAAAGTGATTCTTATGGGCTCCAAAGACAGCAATGACCTGAAGGACCAGTGTCTTACAATATAATTTAATCATTAAATAGACCAAAGAAACACCCAGACATGGTCTGAGCCCCTGCCCCTGTCTGAGCTCCAATGTGCCTGCCGGCTGGCACCTCACCACGCACCCAAACTTCACTCCATGGGCACGGGTGTGCTGGGCATGCCACAACCTGGTGTGCCAATGCCTGTTGCAGCTTTGTGCTCAGTATTTAATACACCTCATATTTAAGGTCGCAGTGCCGTTGGCAGCACTAATAACGAAGCATTGGCCACAGCAGCCTGTGTGCTCACCGCACAGCTGGGGCCGATCAGCCTCCCCCAGGGGCTGCTGGCAGAGGGCAGGACCATGGTGGGAGATCTTGGTTTTTAGACTACCATCGTCAGACTCCCCAGATTTGTCCATATTACCCTGTGCTCACCTGAGATTTGAGAAGGAAGCAGGAAAAAAGCCAGTTCCCAAGCGAGACTTGCTTTCTTCGACGATTTTGAAAAATAAACAGAGAAGCAGTATTACAGACGCATTTTGGTATTTATGAACTGTTTGTAATGGACAGTGAGTGGCTCAAACAATCAAAGCGTGCTTTCCCACTGCAGCAAGTGAAAGCTGCACAGTCCTCTGAGTTTTTGCTTTTCTTTACAAGGTTTTGTTTAGTCAACTACTGTGCAATGTTTTCCTAAAACAAAAACATTTTCCAGTCTGAGACTTTGACTAGGAAACAAACATGGTCAAGAGTTTCCAAAAGAGAAACTTAAATTCAGGCTCTTGTGCAAGTCAAATGTTTGGTGTTATTTGAGAAAATTATTTGAGGTAAACTACTGGGTACTTGGCAGTTTGGGAAACAGTGGGAACTTAAATAAACTTGGGAAAAACACTGTTACTTAGTTAGGAGCCTGAGTGTGGCTGAATGTGATTGGGGAAAACATCCCCCCAATTTTCATGTCCTCTGTGCAAACCAAATCCCTGATGTAACTCCTCCACAGACATTTGCAATGTACTTCTGTAGCAAGGGTCTATGTCTGCATAAAAATTTCATGAAATTAATCATTGCTACCCTACTGTATTTGTATAACATCACTTCAAACATGTAAACCTGAGAACCGTAACCAACACAAAAAAAAAAATTAAAAAATCAAACATGAAAAGCAAAAGGAGGATGAATGAATACTTCTTCTTTCTCTGGCATATTAGCTGAAGATAAGTAAAGTTGCTTTGGAGTAGAGCAAATTTCAGACACAAAGTTGTCACTGAGTATAACAGTACTTTATGGTGAACTTGGTTATCCTGGAAATCAATAGAGATTTATAAAAGTAGGGCTAAAAGGATTTAGAGTTCTGCCTAAACTATAAAGCAAGCTGTGAAATCCTTCAAGCAATGGATTCATGCACTGCAGGTTCACCAGAATAATTTAATTACAGAGAAGTTATTCCTGGAAAAACAAAAGCGACTTCTGTAAAAAACAGGCAGTTGTTTTGTCTCTCTTGTGATGTGTAAGAAACAAAAGTTTCTTTCAAAAAAGAAAGCTATCGCAGTAAGTCCCAGGACTGGTGTGTAAAAATCAAGAGCTTTGTGACTCACAGACACCAAAGTGCTGTTGATCAGTACATTCAGGGTCAGATTATTCAAACCGCATTATGTATTCATGTTTGAAATTGATTTTGAATCTGGAGTTGCTTGAATCGTAACACCTGCATCTGATTTCACTTTGGCATAACAAATCATTTTAATACCCATGAAATTTAGTGCGCGAAAAATAAGTTCATTGAACACACTTGGATTTCCTCTGTAGTGAAGTGCAGCAATGCTTCAATAAAACTGTGAAGCTTCAGAAGAATGGCTTTCAGCATGCTGTGTCCAGGAGGGAGCAGCTACCTTCCCCCTGCCAGAGGGAAGGGAACTAATCTATCACACTGATTTCACTAAGCTCACATAGTCAGTCCTTCAAAAAGTTAGGCCTATGGCAGACCTGTGCTGCTTTGCAGGCTCTGCCCAGCAGTGCTAGACTCTCTGCTGCTTGACACCTGCAAGGCAATCGTTTGCTGTGTTTAGGCAAGACAAGCTGCTGTTTGCACATTAAACTTCTATTTCGGAGACTGGAGCTACACAGCAGCAGAGGAGACAACCTTAAACATGTTGTTAACGGATGGGAGAAAAAAAAAAAAGGTTAACTCTTTCCATAAAACTTAATCTATGACAGTTGCACATGTGTAAAAACTGTGATTATTCAGGGACTTGCATGTCCACATGTTCTTCTGGGCAGTGCCAAGCAGAATGTCACATCTGCTCAATTCTACGCTTACAGTGTTCCCTGCTGATCGCCTCAGACAAATAATTCGACATGCTGCTTAAGGCAACCTTCGCTCTTCTGTTTACTTGTCAGTAATGGGAGGAGATTTAGTTAAGTTTTGACTGATGGATGTACCCCTTTGCTTCACAGCGATTGCCCAGTGATTGAAAATCTGGCATCAGAGACAGCAGACAGTAAAATAGTACCTTGCTAGCAGATAGATTTTCTGTGCCTAATAAAAAGTAATTACAAAATTCAGTACATTTTAAGGATTTCTCACAGCAGTAGCAGAGAAAGGGATCACCAGCTTAAAAAAAGCTAAATAAATGCTAAAACGGTGATACACTTACATATTACTATTCTATTCTATATAGTAAAAACATATTTGAAAGCTATAAATACAGAACTGAGAATTTACAGTAACAAGTAAAATTAGAATATATATACATAAGAAAATATCAGAGAATAAAAAGAAAATATTCAGAGACTAAGAACAGCAGGATTTAAGAGAAAAGTCGTATTCAATAATTTATTCTGGAGGGTGCAATAATGAAAGTACGATAATCCTACATCTTGGCATTCTTCTGAAGTAAATCTAAGAAGACATAAGTAATGAAAGGCAGTGTGGTCTGATGATTATAGTGATACAACACTGAGTTCAGATATAGGGTGGTTTCGGTTTAGGGAAAATAGGTCAGTAATATCTGGGAGTATAGAGAGAATTCATCCTCACCTGACACAGGAAAGGTCTAAGGATTAGAAGGATTAAGATTAAGGCAGACAGTTCATGCATGAGGAAGACTACAAGCACGTTTTCTTAACAGCAGATAAATGAGGACATCCTCATGACCTGCATCCCTAGACAACGTTTGCTTGGTCAGCTAATGGGTCATAGGCGTGTTCTTCAAAATGCTGCATTATGTACCTCTTACCACTACGGATATTTCCAAGACATGATCATTTCCAAGAAATGAAAGTTGAATATATGTGGATACATATAAAAAAATTAGAAACAACAAATACTTTGTATGTGCAGTTAATATTTTCAAGCATTTTTTCCCCAAAATCTTTCCCTTAGGAGACCAAAGATCTATTACGTTTGCAGGAGAACATCATAGCTCAAAGAAATCTTAAGGGCAATCCACCTTAAACACGAGCAGCATTTCTTGCAAACTACTGCATGCTGGACCTTGCTGGAGACAACCCATGCCAAGAAATTCTAACCTCAATCCAAATATATATTACCTTTGGCAAGACGACAAAAAAACATGACTTTATCCTCTCAAACTATAAATAACGCACAAAATACATTTTAGGCTTGTCTTTGGTGGCCAATTAAGCACAGAAAGAATGCAATATGCTCGGCACGCAGTGCAGACGAGGACCATTGCATTCCTCTGCAGCCAGCTGCCATCCAACAACATGACGGATAGCACAGGTATTCACAGAGACCTTCTATAAGCAAAGTGGGCTTTTAATATATTAAGCTTTCATGCCTACGACAACCTGGGAAAAACTGAACATACTTCAGCTAGTCATCACCTACTCACTAATTTTTTTAAATTATATCTGCACTTCATTTAAGGTTATTTGGGTTGTTTTTAAGGGCACTTTGTCTCATCTATTTCTCTAGTTGAGACAAAAGTCTGGAATTTCAAACCGTCCTAATTCACGCAGCTCACCGAGGTCATGTTCTCACACAACCTGTTCTGCTCCTGGAAGACATTCAGAGAGAGATTACGAAGCTCAATTGCATCGACTGAGTCAGCTCCATTTTCTTCCAGAATAGGACGCTAACACAGTCAACAGCATTATTTTGCTTGTAGCAAGGTAATGCTACTCACTGGGGTGGGAGCAATAACTACTACTTAAGTAAACAAGTAGAAATGAACTATGTGTTCTGGAGGCCTAGGTAAAAGTTTTATTAATTCCTTAAAAATATGCACAGATGTAAAATCTTGGAGCTGATAAGCAGTCATCATACACTTGAAATTCTATTTAACCTCGTATGTTAAAGTAATAAAGACGATTAGCTTTGTACTGTGTGGACTTGTTAGATACGTCTGCAAACTATAGGGCTGTTTTAGCACACTGTCTTCTAAGAAAAAAAGAGAGCACCATTTTTTCAATTTTGAGTCTGTAATAGACAACAATACTACTCTGGTGATACTGTAATTAGCAATGATGTAAATGTAATAGTGAATAATTAACATAGTTACCCAAAGTGTATTGTGGAATATCTAATCTGCGTGTGAAATCTGGATGCCTCTGGGATATGATCAGCTAGAAGAACTGTCATTAGGTGCCATTTGCTTTGTTCCTGCTGAGCCAGTGAAAGCTTGATACAAACCACCGAGAACTAATAGCTACCTAGGTTAAAAAGCATTAAACACGTATCTCCTTATTTTTCTTGTAAAAGGGATACCAGATTTTATAGCAAAGTTTTCTGTGACTGTTTCAAAGAAGAAAACAGAAAACAAACATGCTTAACTGATCCCTCTTTATTTCTACTTTGAACAGTTTGCAACAGCAATACATGAGCCCCTTGAGACTTTTTTTTATTACTCCAGCTCTTTCTCAGTACACAGCACTGAAGGTAACAATCAACAGCTCAGCAATTATGCCATGAAAAGAGCAGTTATTTTTTAAGCAAAAGAAAATCCAGCTTGCAGCCTGATTTTAGAAGTTGATTAGGGCTATTCTGCAAATTTACGAAGAATCGTGCAGCACGGAACAGATTACACCCCATCACCCTTACTCAGTAGTTCTACATTATATTTGGTAATTATCTTTTGCCTGGAGGAATACTAAGTAGCCATGTTCCTAATTCTAAGGCACCAAACGATCTCTCATTGTGCCAAAAAGCAACGCTGCCAAAGCACTTAGTCTTCATAAAAATAATTAAAGAAAGAAAGAAAGAAAGAAAAATCAGCAAGTAAGACTTCAGTGCTTAAATAAACAAAGTTTGAAATTTTGACAGGCTCAGAATGTAAAGGATGCAATCTTAGGCTTACTACTTTTTTTTTTTTTAGATTTTTTTGGTGCAAGTAATTTTTATTTTTTAAATTGTAGGCTTACAAAGCGGCTTTCAAGAAATACTTATTGCCAACAGAACCCAGTCCTTGATTTAGCAAATATATATATGCTATGATATCATGGGAATTGACTAACCTAAGTGCAAAATAATTCCCATTTGAAATGCCAGCTGTGAAGCAGCACAGCTGTGCCTTGCTGAAAACACAGCCGGCAGAACTGCAACTGGCATTTCAGGAAGAAGGTGTTATATTTCAAGAACAGCTCTTTTAAAAAAGAACACAGCAAAACTGGTGCCAAGGAAGGAGAGGCCAGCAAACAGGTAACCACCCTGTTTCACTATGCTTTTTGGGTCCTCTGAAAATTCTGCTTCATCTCCTGCCATATTTCTCGCTCCCTGCAATAACTGCTGTCCTCACAAACGACTTTATCTGTACCTGGCTGCTCCCAGCACATAACTCAAATGCTCTGACTCAGCTGCTGTAACCCCTGCTCTCCCTCGCCTTTGCCCTTTTTCTTCTTTGACTTCTTTGCTTGTTGTGGTACAGGCAACATAGCCCTCGATCTTACAACAGCCGCACTAGACCAGCACCAAAGTTTACAGGCTAGCAGATTAGCCTAGGAGACTGCAACCACAAGGAAAAGGCCTTTTCATACTTGAAAAACAACATGCATACTTCTGCTGCCACGTAACTGACAACATGGTTATGGTTAGGCATATGACGATGACTAACAAGGATGCAGATTAATACCTCTGGAGTGCATGGAGATATGTTCACACCATCAGGAATGCTTACAGCGTGAGGATTCTTCAAGTAATGCCTTCCCCTCCATGCTTTTATTTTTCCATCAGGAGCTAAAATTTCTAAACGTGACAGTAAGAACAACTGTGGATGTCCTGAACCGACAAGCCGGTGCTTATCCACAGAAAGCTAGGTATGTTTTTAAAACAATTGGAAGTTGATGCATCTGCACTCCATCTCATTGGCCCTAATTGCAGTAATAGCCCCTCTTCATAACAGGTTTAATGACCATGTTTCAGGGGCTGCATTCTCTGTCCCTCAGCTCTGCTGCCTGAACCCTCCCCTACTTGGGTGGCAGACTGCTTGTGTGGAGAAGAGTAACAAACCAATTCCAGTTCCCGAGCTCTTGTTGGCTCAGCCCAGCTCTTGCTGTTGGTTTTCATTCAGTCCTTCAATGGGTGACTGAAAGGATGGGATAATTGGCCTTTGATGTCATTCAGAGCGGTAATTCCCTGCTCTCCAGGACCTGCAACCAGCATTGGCAGGAGAATGCTTCTCATTGGGATCAGTGGAGGCACTGCTGCTCCCCTAAGCCAGTTATTTTAAATCACATCTAAACACGGAATTATCGGCTTAAGATCAGCCTTTCTCTCCTGCAGGAGGTTCAATTAGATGCAATACATGTTAGCTAAAAAGAAAAATTACATCCCTCTCACTTGAGCCAAACTCCCACTGGTTTCACTAGGTGCTGGCTCCCGCTTAATTAAAGAATTCACAGCCTGGCCGTAGGTATGCGAGCAAATACCTCGGTGGGTGACGTAACCGCGTGCATGTTTGCGTAGCCGAATGCCAGACACTGAGGCACAGCAGTGCTCATGGCAAACACTGCCCTGCCTGTTAATTCCTGACATCCTTGCCTAAAGGACACGTGTGACTCAGCGCCATTTCTTCTGCCGTCTGCCTGGCAACACCTTGCTTCTGGTGCTATTCATTTACCTTCTCTCTAGCTCATCCCCTAACCAAGAACAAACAAGCACAGCAACAGAAAGTACCCCGGGGTTCTTCCCACCTCCCCACGTGCCCGTGCCCACTCCTGTCCCTCCTTGCAGTCAGTAACCCCGCGTTTTCAGGCAGGACTTGCTGCTCTGGTCAGCATGTACTTAGTGGCAGCTTACCTACCCAGCACTTTGCAGTAGGTATGCTGATATATTCAAAGCACAGGCTAAAAGCCCACTGCAGTTAAGGCCTTGGAAACATCAAGAGGCTTGCAATGAGGATAGCGAAACAAAAACACAGCTATGCTTTTTTGTTTGTTTGTTTTTCCTATGGAGCTTTTTTTTTCTTAAAACCATCACTAGGTCACCTATTGTGCAGTATTACCATTATAAAAAAAAAAAGTATGAAAACCAGAAGACATAAATATTGCACTTGCTAACAACCAACCCCCAGCGTGGTTACTTCTGCCAGACCAGGCTGGGGACAGCTCCTGCTGGGACGAGCAGCAAGCACTGAAACGCAGCCCCCAGCAGGCTCTCACACTGCAGGCACCGCTGGGTGGGGAAGGTCAGTCCCAAAGCAAGAAGGCAGGCCCCCTTTTCTCACTGCTGAACTAAAACAGTGTGGGTAAATCCTATATCCTCAGAAGCCAGAATGTTTCTTATAACACCAGCCAGGTGAGGACTTCACTCGACATCCAAATACCTCTAGAGTTCAGGCGAGCGCAGCTCCAGGTGCGACACTCGTGTCTTACTTATGTCCATGGTGGAGCTCCTCGGCTTCCTTTCAGCTTTACAGGCTCACGTCGCAGGCTGTGGCTCCACGGAGCATCTCCTCCTTAGGGCAAGCCCGCAACCCCTTCTTTGCTGCTGTACCTCAGCACAGACTCTCAGCCAGACTTCTGAAATGATTCAGTGTAAGAAATACACAAAATATACTCCAATACAGTCCAAGAGGTATGAGCAACAAGTGAGCAGTGAGAATACCAGGAGCCCATAGTCACAGCCCCTCATTACATTAGATTGCATATAATTAAGACTGTGATCTAGCATCATTGAATTAATTTTTTCAATCCTCATTCACTTGCTTTTAGTGGAGGGTAATGATCTGAAAGCAGCTGAAATCATGGTATTGGGTCACCACATGTAGGTTTCAGCCAGGAAATTAGGTTCCAGATTTGCACATGTCAAGTTTAAAATGGAAAGCTCCAGTCCAAACTCCTCTTGCTCTTTGTGCCTGTTTCCTTAGTTGCCAAGATTTGTTTGAAATTGATGCTGAATCAGGAAACTTTAGAAGAATCCAACCAGAAAAGAAATCAAGGTGAATTGAGTACATTTTGAAAGATTTCACTATTTCACTTAATTTTTCAGTATTGCTGCACTAAGGAAAATACTTTCAAGAATCCAAGGATGCCCTTCAGATGAAAAGTTGGAACAAGCCTAAGACGAACAAGAAGAATGCTGATGGAACTAATTCACCTTTAAAACATAAAACCCTTTCCTTCAGTCATTTTTTGACTTTGAACTGGTATAGAGCAGAGCAATGGCAACCCTCAAATTGCCTTATACAACATTGACCTGGACTTTAAGTACCTTAGGAGAAAACTAAGAAAGCTTATGGAAGTCAGCATTCAAAACTTCTAAGAGTTATTAGGAATGGAAGGCAGATACAGAAAGTTCTACCATTTTGTAATATACATGCACACACGTGTACGCATACATGCTTGTTTACATACAAATTAACATTTGACATCTCCCATCCATGGCAGCTCCTTTGCTGCCAGCCCCTCACTAAAACTTCGGGGTGGCTGCACAGCACCCTTCAAACATGAACAGGACCTGAACATTATGTTCTAATTCTTTTTATTTTGAATGGTTATAAATTCTTAAAAGAGGACATCGAGGTAACTGTGCTGAGAAATCACGTTTTACCTAAGCTCGGGCCGATGGTTTAACAATACCACTTTTTTCAATACCTGGGCAATTAAAATGTAGTCCCATTGAGCACACAAATGAAAGCTCTTTTCCTGTTGAAAATGTAATTGAAAGTTATCCGAAGTAATAATGACAAGAAAACCATAGCAGCATTGGCATTAGATCAGAAGTCAGCCCTGGTGCATTAAAAATGTCCCTCTGTACCACTCCTGATCAGAGGAAAGATTAAACTACACAAAGGGCTGGCTGGTGCTCTCTTAACAAGTTCTGGCAACTGGATTACAGCCCTGGGTAGCAGCAAAGCGTGCAGTTTTCGCTTACAATCAAGGCTACAGCCTGAAACGGAGAAGGAATCAAATTCCCCTCTTTGCACTGAGCGCTGGAGAGCAAGCACGCCTGTTGTGTTTGGCAGCAGGTGGTAACGGTGGAGCCCTCTAATGATGACGGGATGGTTGGACGTTACCCTCCATTTTCCTTTTTTTAATGCAAGCAATTAAAACCACAGCTGTCCATCTGCACCCTCCGATGACAGCTGGTTTTGCCTGCCAGCAGATGAAGCCAAAGGCACTCAGTGCCCATAACCCATGCGGACTGCTGCCCCTGGATGTCAGCGCTGGGCTCAGCCCCGTTCCCGCTCCACCCAGTGACCGCAAGCAGCGGGTGCCTGCAGCGAGGTGAGGCGCTCGGACACCACCGTGGCCAGCGCAATCCAGATGCCCTCGGAGATAGATCGAGGTGGGGTGGCCGTGCCCGACTGCTTCTCAACCAGCACGGGGCAGAGCAGCCCCCCTGCTGCGCAGATGGGGTTAGGAGCTGCCCATCAAGCTGGACAGGAATCGCAAAGGAAGCTGAAAACATCACGCGCAGCAGTCTCACCTGTGAGCAGCATCCCAGTCTCGGCACAGAGCTGAAATTATCAGGAGGGGTGATGAGAGCCTTCATTGGAAGCAGGATCAGAATTTTTGATGCTGCTGTGCATAAAGTGCGATGTGGTTTTTAGCAATTTTAAATGGAAATTAGCACTTTTAAATGAAAAGGTTGGCAATTTTGAATGGAAAGAGCCAATGTCAGGCTCTTACCTATTTTCTTCAGCTCTTACCACCTTGCACTGTGAAATCCTACACAGCAAACATAGAACAGAGTCAGGTAATATTGGAAGAATATCCTTCAAATACTGAAAAGGACACATCACATATAATATTAGCAAAACTGACAACAATGCCTTACAAATATTAAGCATGTCAACATTAATATTCAGCTGCCACTGTGGACTATAGACAAATAGTGCAACAAACATTTCTAAAACTGGGGATTTCCATGCACATAACCTTTTTCCCAAAGGTTCAGAGTGCCAGCCTATCAGCACACAAAATCCATTTAAGAGATTCTTGTAGAAACAAGACATGGTTTTTAGGATTCCAGTTAATAAAATAATTAGTTCAACTTCAAAGTCATTTTATGTTGTTACATTCATACTTTTGGTTTTGTTCCCTCAAGTGTGGATCATTTACTTACATGCTTTGCTTTTTACTGACTGTAAGAAACCTGTTTGTTTCATTTTCCTGTCTCTTACCTGAAAGATCAATGAGGAGCTAAACCAGCTTTCAAAACAAAACTTGTCTACAGGACTCTAGGGGCCGTCTTTTCTATGCAGGTAAACAGCAATACCTAAAAAAGAGCACTGAAGTTGGTGATTATCACTTACTGGTTTTACCTCCTCCACGTCATTCTGACAGCATATCCAGATTTAGATAAGGATCAGAGCTTCTCACACCCATGCGTGGTTTTCTTCAAAGCGAGATGAGCTTCTCAAGACTCCCTTGGCAGGGCTAGTCAGCTTGCAGAGAGGGTCAGGCTTTCCGCACTGGATTGTGAGAGACAGGGAAGTCGAGAGTTCACTAGGATCAGGCCACTAAGATAACTAATTCTCGTCTGCTTTTTACACCAGCCTGCACAGACTGGTTATTAGGAGTGGGATTTCCAGGTGCTACAGGAGGAGCAGCCTGTGATAGAGCTGTGAGGACCAGCAGGCTTTGGCATCCAGCTACACTTCCAGCAGTCTGCAGCAGAAGCAGCCTGGGGAGCAGTGACAATACTGTGGCCAAAGAGGTAAACCAAGGCCCAGAGGATGAGGGCCAAGGCTGAATCCCAAGGCAATCAATTAATGAACTCTCATTTGTCTATTACAAAATGATCGGCCCTTTAACTCCTCTGGGAGTCCATTTCCTGTACACCAACCTGCTCCCAAGTCCTAGACCAGCACTCAGGAGTCCTTGTTTGGTTAAAAGACCAAGAAGGCAGCAGAAGACCTAGTTTCCCCCTTGAATTTGTCTTCAAACACGAGAGACACCATTACACCATCGGTACCTATAAATGGTATCCTCCTGAGCTGATTAGCCATGGTCTAAAATAACTTTTTGCAGGGTCACTACCAGTTTTTAAGACTGAATTAGGACTCTGAAGTTCTGCACTCCCACATGGGTTGTGGCACAGGGCTGAAGTCCATCATACCTAAGCTTTCTATTTTCTTCAGCAGCAAGCATTTTCCCAACAGTTTCTAAAACATCTGGAGTTATATGGGACTGTCTGGGTGATGAGAAAACTTTAAGTGCTTTGCTCTGAAAAGGGCAGTCTCCTAAAACAACACTTCCTGAAAGGCAGAGAGGTCTTGAGAACAGATTCCTGCAAGGCGTGCAAGAGGACCCCAAGTCTGAAAGCCAAACAAACAAAAAACCCACGTTGTCTACAAGGCAGACTGGGTCAGCACTTTTTCCTCACGCCCTACGAATTTCAGATGACCTGTTAGCGACTCTTAACTTCTGCCTCACGTAAAACTGAAACAAGCTTGATGCGTAAGACCCAGGATACCACACTGCATACTAGGGAAATTCAGTCTTCTCAGGTTTTCCTGCTGACTTCAAGACCTTTTCCCTGGCACTGTATGTTTTCAAAGAAAGACGAAATGCTACAGTCAACTGCATTTCGGCCTTCCTGCTGTTTGATTCAAAGCAGATCTGAATTAGCTGCAACAGAAGAGTTGCTATGCAAAAAAGACACATTGCTTTGGATTTATTTCTGTAGTGCTTCTCGGCATAGATGCTGTGAAGGTGCTGGTGCTTGGTCACTGAGCAGAATCCAGGACCTGAGGACAGTGGCTAGGGGAACGTTCTGACGTGTCTACGTTAGCGTTTTAGTTCAGATTAGGAAATTGGTTCAGCTCATTTAAACTGAATCTCCCAAGCATAACACAAAGAATTCAAGTTACGGTTTGTGATGAGTAAGCACTATAAAACCGAAAGAGCAATTCCTACGTACAACTTCAATTTTCACCAGAAAACAACATTTAAACTAGGATTGGAAACGGAGACATCTGTTCCCTAGTTGTTTGGATCCAATGAGCACTGTGGATGCAGTGTCCACAATGCCTTTTCAACACACCTGTAAAATATTCTGCACACATTCATTCCGGATAAAATGACTTTGAATATTTGGGCTTGGCTGTGTAGCACTTTTTCCTCTCTCGCCCTTTCACTGTTGTTAGCGCCTGCAATTTCAGCTGCATTTCCTTCTCCACAGCTCCCCTCCATGCTGTCTGCACACTATAGGTGCTCTACATCACCATATACAGGACACGCTGCATTCAAATGCCAAAAGTTGCTAAAGCGCTTATGCAAGTTAATTACTGTGCCTGTTTAATCCCACATAATGCAGATTAGCACTGTCAACTACTGCTCCAAGAGCAGCTGATGTAACTGACTAGCTCGCTGTCATTCACACCATCTTCCAGAGCAGCAGAGTTGCTTACCCTGAAGTTAGGAAATGCTGATCAGCGCTGGGAATAGAAACCTCTCGCACTGTTCCCTGGTTACTGTCAGTACGTAGGAAGCAGACTCAAAAGCTAGGTATGACAAGCGGGTTTAAGGAAGGTATTGGACCCCTCCTTTCAGGATAAAAAGTGCACTTGGTTACAGCTTTGATTCCATGCCCCGCTTTTGAATGACTGGATGAGAAACTTCTAAAAAAGGTCTCACAGACAGCCCCATGAAGGATGTCCTTTCTTCAAGACACTCCTCAATATTTGCCTATCAAACTAGAAAATCTAAGACACATTTTTGTATCAAAATGAATAGCAACAGACAGTCTAATTTGAACAGGAAACCATCCACAAGGGAAGGAGATGGTGGAAAGGCAAGGGGCTGATTGGGAACTTCAGCTTTTCACAACTTGAGTCAAATCTAATTGGATTAATTTACGATCATTACTCAGATAAAATGCCCTTTGGCGTCAGTGTGTTTACATAGCACCTGCTTATTCCTCAAAAGAGTGTGAATACAATGTCTTCAGATGCATAATTTCTTGAGTTAATGGCATGTCATACTTCAGGATTTCCAGTAATGCTTTTCCTGTTCTGGAGGAGTAAATAATACCAGTTATCCTGATTTGTAAGTGGTTACCAGAACGCATTTCATACGACACCACTGTTTACTAGGCTACAGTAATAACACGCGTTTCCTCAACCAGCGTATTATATGATAGTTAAACAAATATTTTCCACCTCATCAGATGTTTATGGTCAAATTAAAGCCTTTTTTATCTCTGGTTCATAGCTGATAAAACTTTGTTTGACGGAGTTAATAGTGACAGAATTCAATGATATACGATAAGGCCTTCACCACTGGTTGTGAGTCAAGACACAGGATAGTAAACTTATTAAAAGCATTTCTTGATTCTTGTGACTTAGGTATAGATGCAGTAAAACTCAATCACTGTTGCTAATATAAAAAAGGATAATTAAACTTTTTTTTTTTTTAACATTTGAAATCTGTCTTTTGTATTCTAAAAATGAGATTTTTCAAGCCAAAAAGACATGAGTTTAAAAGATGTATGAATGTCTGTAATTTTTTAACCACGCCAAGCATGCTTTACCTGTTATCCCCAATGCCTAAGGGAGGACAAAAGTTTGTCTTAAACAGGAAGGTCATGCTGAAACACATGCCCGTAGAATCTGCCTGTCAGCACCCCCCCTGCGGCACCGCAGTGATGCTGTCCCGGGGCAGGGGAGCACATGGGCGAGCTCCCACAAGATGCTGGAGCCAGGGCCATCCCTGTCCATAGCTGCCCCATCCTTGCACCCCTGCCAGTTTCTGCCACCCTGAGTTTCAACGAAGGCTTGAGGTAAGATGCCAGGCTGAGATGTGGACGTGCCCCTTGTCCTACCAGCTCTGCTAAGGGAGAGATGACGTCCATCGGAGATGGGGCAGGCAGCACAGTGGTGATGTCTCAGACACCGTGGCAGGATCTGCAGCAGAACAAGTACTAAAAACACCAATTTTTGCTTGTTCCCAAGGACAGGGTGTATTCAAAGAGGGGGTTACCCCTGACTTTGCATGAAGTAGAACAAATGCCAGGGAAGGAAAGCAAACGTTTTGGTCAATCATTAGCCAAGCCACTCACTTCACAGAGCACTGGAACAGAAAGTTGCAAAAGAGGGAGGCAAAAGCATCCTGCAGAGACACACAGCAAGTGCAGGACAGCAGAGGGGGGTTGTGAGAGAGGGTTTGGGTTTTGTTCATCAAAAAGATGGACACAACGAACAAGACATTCTGCTATAAAACATAATCAGGTTCCCACTTTGTGCTTGAGAATACTGAATACTTTTTCAACAGGGTCTTTTATCCTTTTCTCTTAAGATCAAGAAGTGATGAGACATTTCAAATAGCACCTGAAGTAGCAAGTCTTTTTTTTTTTTTTTTTTTCCTTTCTTTCTCTCCTCCTCTTAGCCTTAAGAACTCGGGAGGAGGAATGTAAAGCTACTAAGTCATTTAAATAGAGAAAAACTTCAGACAAAACACTGAGCCAGGAGGAAATCAGGCAGATGACGATGAGAGAGTGGCAGGCAATGAATGCACCAAAGCAGCAGTGGCAACTTCTGGGCACAGGAGCACAAACACGCAGCCACGAGCATCAGGAGTCAAAGAGTCGGTGCAGATAACCCCAGCAAGCTTGAGCTTTGTAGGGAATCAGTCCCAAGGCTCCCCAAGCAGGGGCAGCAAGACAAGCTCTCCTCCTCTGCTGTCCCTCTCATCCCACCTCCCCAGGCTAGGGAGCACCGCCTAGCCACGGTTATGTCCAGTTTCAGAAATGAGTGCATGCCTCAACCTTGATATCCAGGGAGAGACGATAAAGAATAGCCCTTGGTACCGAGGACCGGCTGTCGGCTGTTCTCAGCACTTGTTTATGACCCTAGGGACCGGACCAAATCCAAAACCGTGCTGCCACGGCGACTTTCCGCGCGTGTGGGAAGAACGAGGCACGCCGCAGACCCGGCCGCGGCACAGCGGCGGCACCTGGCGGTGGCAGGAGAGACACCCAGCCCGAGCCCCCAGCCCCGACCCCGGCCCCCAGCCCCGCCGGGGAGCCCACGGATCGCCCGGCCCGGTGCTGAGTGGAGGCGAGGGGCCGGGGCTGGCGGCGGGGGCGGCCGAGCGCGGCGCTGAGATGGCCGCCGGGCGTGAGGCGGCAGGCCCTCGTGTCCCGCCTCAGCTGCTGCAGCCGGGCTTTCCTTCGCCGCCTGTACGGCGGACAGGGACCTGGCTCATACAAAACGTGGAACGGTGCCACCAGTCAGACGCAGCACCCTCAGTCTGTAAATGCCACCGCAGCGGAGGAGGCTCGGCGAGAAGCTGGGGCAGCACGGCCACCAGGCCGGGGGCAGCGGCTGCAGGCCCTGCGCAGGGTGGTCAGGGTGAGGGGACACCACACACCTCCTGCGACAGGCCTGGCCACCCTGCCCCACCGAGCCCTGCTCACCAACCTGCCTCAGCACCGTTCAGGTGGCAATGCAAGAGCTGGCAAAGGAAAGAAAAAACACAGAAATGGTACCAGGATGAGAGAAAGCCAGGCAGAAGGTGAAGGAGGCAGCTCCTGTTTCTCTCCTCTGCCTCTCCAACCTCAGCCTGTCCCAGCGAGGGCTATGAAGGCACCTTAGAAACCAACAGCCCCTCACAAAGCTGCCAGGAGAGCCTCCTGGGAGGCTGTGGCCAGCACCGAGTTTGTGTCCAGCACGGTGAGCTTGCTGGCAGAAGTGTTCATCCAGCTATGAATTTAGTTCCATTACTAGAGGTTTCTTGAAACTTAAAAAAGCCAATACTGCATTACATCCAAAAAATATGACCTTTAAATGGCAGAGCCCTAGTCAATAGTTTATCAAAATGCATTCCTGTTGCCACAGCGAGGTGACAAGGCTCTCCACCCACCCACCATGAAGCGGAGCCATCCCCTGCAGCCGACCAGCCACACCGCCTGCCCTTCAGGGCCTGGCCCCCGGCCTCAGCAAGCCACAAAATCGGCTGCTTTGTGCTTTCCCAGAGCTGAACCAAGGCCACTCACCAGTAACTGCCCCTCTGGTAAACAGCTCCCTGGGTGGAGGCCAGGGCTCCCAGAGCCAACGAGCATGAGCTCCCCCCAGCTTGCAGCTCTCGTCTCCGGCAAGAATGACAACGGTGCACAGTGCACGGGGCTGCTTGTGCGAACTGGACTCATCGTTTAGGCAGGCGTTTGCTGGGCAGGAGGTCACTAAGGAGGTTAGGGAGAAAGTTTGATAGGTTTCTCATTGTGTTTTGCAGGAAACAAATTAAGAGAAACATCACACATTTTAGCAACATGTAAAACATTGTAAAAGAGGTTATCTGTCAGAGAAACTGAGTATACGAAGGTAACAAGTATTTTTGATCCCAGCATAGCTCAATGGAACATCTTCCTTTTCTCACTGCACAAGGCCTCTTCACAAGCTTTCTCTATTTGTGAAACTTACCTTTATGATATAGAAGGAAACCAAAAAGGGTATGGTTCTTCTTTTACTTACTTTTTGAAATTGATATACTTAGCCAGCACATTCATATTTTAAGTAAATTTCCTCCTTTTTCTCCTATCTTCTTTTTCTACAGCCATGTTCTGTCTGTAGAACTGAGAAAAGACAAGGGGCTGCTGGATCCACAATATAGGCAGCGCTCCAGCAGCTTAGCTGACACAGAATTGTTACAACCATAAGAAGTATCAGCTGAAAAGCTGTCTACATCCATCAGCCACCAAATTCCCTTCAGAGTCAACTACTTCAATATGGAGGTAACATTATTTACCTATTACAAGCAGCTGTGATCAGCATTTGTGTCTCTGAAGCACTTTAGAAGGCAAGAAAATTCAGTTGTACTCCATTCCTCATTTTTCTCTCTTTCTTGCTTTATGGGTATAACTTGCTTCTTTTTAGTATTTCAACAAAACTAAATGTGACGTTGATGCATTGATAAACCATGACATACCTCCCAATTACACACACACAGGTGTAATGAGACTACTTCAAAGCAATCCAAGGCCACTGCTTTTTATTCTTTATTCCCTTTATGGTATACAGAGATGCAAAGTGGGATCCTTCCATAAAGAAAGTATTAAAACAGTAACAAAACAACCTCAGCCTTTCTCAGGCTTAGGGATTCATACTTGCCAGTGGAGCTGTTAGTATTGCTTTTTTTTTTTTTTTTTTTTTTAATATAAAAACTAAAATGGTCATTGGTTTAAGGTGGTTGTTTTTCCTCTTCCTGATAGAAAAATGCTGGTTGTGTTGTTGTTTATTTGTTTTTAATTTTATTTATTTTACTTCAAGCAGCTATTTAGTTCCCCAATTTCTAGAGTTAAGATGAGCCTCTACAGGGTTTGTTCTTTCTGGGGTTCTGATACTAAGAGATTGACTCTTCAGTACAAGTTTAACCTAAAATTTAAACTTATGCTTAAACACAGTTGAATTCAACTCTAAAAGCTCTATCACCAGTTCTTCAGGGGAGTCACCCACCCTCCTGTGCTCTGGCTTGCCTGTTGCATCTCCCTGGCACTGCGTTCCTGGCTGTGGATAGCTGCAGCTGAGCCTTTTCCCTGCCACAGATCCCTTCTTCCTCAAGCCCTTTTGGAACATCAGCAGGAACCTGGCTTCAGGTGATTGCTCAGAAGACTGCAGCAAGCAATCCATCCATCTTCACTGACCCCTTACTTAAGCACTGCCTTATAGATAGTCTAATATGACCTCCTGAGTTCAGTCAGGCTCCTGGTGTCCGATGGATGAAGTACAAATCCTTTATCGAATAGTACTGATAAATATTTGAATTCCAGTCCACACAAGCATTCTTTGGTACAAACTTTTATTATCTCACACCATCTTGCCACATCTATCATTGATACAACTGACATTCGTATTTTTCTGGTGCCATAAAGAGTTACAAAGAGTGTAAAATATGCTTTGTAGTTCAGGAAGTAAAAAATCTTAAGGACTGATGCTTAAAGACTTCTTGTGAATCGAATTTGGTAGAGATGTTCACTCACAAGGCAACAGGCAGGCATTGCCAGCTTGAGCACTTCGGAGAAGCAGTATTTGCGTGGTAAAAATGCAAAGCATCTATCTTCTTAATAGATGACTAGCTTCCCTGGGATTACCCATCTCATTAAAAGGCACTAGGAGTAACACACCACGATGCAGGTCACAGTAAGTGTGGGCATCCCACCAAAAATCTGAGCACTGCCTGATCTTCTGATCACAGATGGGGCAGGGGTTTGTCACCATTGCTACTAGATGTCTGCTCTTGCTTTGTCAAGCATGAACTGCAACAGGAGACTACAATGATATTCTGCTGAATGTGGGAAGCCCCTCTATGGCTGCCGCAGGTGAAGGACTGATGTCTCTGCTATTCACAACAGATCTACAGTTTCCAGGTTGCTCTGAAGCAACCTGGTGTTCAAACAGGGCTGTTATACAAATCCAAATACTAACACAGAGGAAACTATTTTAGAAGATAGCATGCCTATTAGAGATTGATACTCTATTTTAAAATAGTCCTAGACATATAGAAAATTTAATAAAAGGTAGTTTGTAAGGACCACCACAGGCAATATGCAGTAGTTAATGAGAAGAAAAAATACTTATATTGCTCAAAGACTTCTTTTTTCCTCCATCCTCCTGTGTTACAAAGCATAACAAATACTAGTAGTCACAGTAACACAATCCCTACTTGTTCTAACTATGCCAGTTATGAATGATATTCAGAGCCCACAAATAAGTTTCTCATGGAATTCAGAAGTAAGCCTATTTGTAGAGTACCCTCTGGACCAGGTATGGCCCCCAAATCAGTATCTTTATATTCCTTAGAATATTCTGCTACATCGATTTTATTACAATCCAAACACTTCCCATCCTCACCCCAATGCTAATGTTTTCAAATTTACATCCTGAGCTTCTATATCATTAAGGCATTAGGAAAAGAGCAGGTTGAAAATGAGAGGAAATATCTCACTAGAGCAGATGATCTAGGACGGAAGCCTGACACGGACTCCAAATTCTTCTTTCATGACTGTATCAGCACTCCTCATCAGGACAGGCAGCAAAAAACAAAACCAAAGGAAATTTCACATAGCTGGCTAAGCCAAAATGGGTCAGTGATTATTCAGGGCTCATCACTTACTACAGCATTCAGGATGCTGGACGCCTCTTCCCCGGTATCAAACCTGCCACATTTGACTTCCCTAGACATACGCCCTTCCAAGAGCTGAAACAGTCCTGATCTTCAGTTCATGTTAAACATTCACACTCATAGTGCTTCCTCTTCTCAAGCTCTGCTCATCACTCCCGTTTCTGCTGAATGATAAGCCAATATTCATTATTTTGTATGCATACACAGTTCTTCAGAGATCTGAACCCAGGAAGAGATGGACAAAGCAGGAAGAAGTAATATGTCTACACCACAGTGATCATCAGGCACCAAAAGCATTGGGAAGGCAACAGCAAGAATTCCAGCTCTCATCCTGGCTCCCAGAGAGACATCCATAGTCCTAAAGAAAGTGAGAGCAGGATTCACTGGCTGGGCACCTCTGAATGACTGCTATATACCAGAAGGTATATATCAGCCCTCCTAAGGAAACCAATCTGCCGCTGGAGGTTTTCTAGAACTCCAGACCAACATACATCTGGTCTGTCTGGCAAGTATCTACACAGCTTTGGGGCTGTGGACCAAAAGGTCTCCTGAAGAGTGGATATTTTGACCCTTTTCCTTGAATTTTGCTAAGATCTTTTCTTTACAAAGTTTCAACTTTTCCCAAAATGCCAACTGTGTTTCTCCTGAGGAGAATTTGACGTGTCTAATGTAACTGTGTTTATGGAGCCAGCACCGCCATTCCCAGAGCACACCTGTGTTGAGCTGACCCAGCTGCTGACGCCCCATGCTGCCCAAAGAGCTAAAACTGCTTAAAGCAAACCAAACACTTCAGTAAAACCAGGTCTGCTAAGTCCACACACAGATAAAAAGCATTTACAAATACAGGAATTTCATTTAAATATATATATATATATTTATACTATAATTCTCTTTACAAACCATCTCAGAAACCTAGGCACTTTAATTGAAAAAGAGATTGGCTAAGATATTTTTCCTTCTCTTAGATGGATATCCACATTTAAGATAAACCTCTCAAATCTAGGCAGCTGGTTTGTACACCATGCATCCTCTTAACCTGCCGCACCCTACAGCTATCCTCCGGCTGCTTTGGCAATTATAGCTGTCACTCCAAGGCACTGCTTTCCACGTACTTCCCCACATCTATCAGTGGGGAAGAAGACATAAATCAAGTACACTTTCCTTGGTGAAATTTCAGAACTAGACTGGACAAATTGGGCTCCCCTTCCTTGCGTGGAAGTGCTTGGCATATGATAATTTTTCGTTTGCGTAAGAGGTGAAATTCAGATGATTCCCACACTATCTTCGTTGGTATACTTCTGTCCTGTGCCTGCCATCTACTTTGAGACTAAAACTACCGAACAAAGCTGATTCATCTTACAAACTGATGATCCAAAGTACAGCTTGTCAAAAAAAGTCACATTATTCAGTGCTTCCCCCCACCCAGCACATACATGTGCACAGAACAACTCAACACTCTGTTCTTCCTGCAAACAGCGGTTGGGCTGCTCCATTACGTGGACAAACTACTTTTGCTGATATCCTGTTCAAGGCAGAAAACTCATATTTATTCATGATTTCACATGCAAATGGCTTGCAATAGCCATCTACTGAAAATACACAGCTTTGTTTGGAAGAGCAGCAGGGCTTTTTTCGACATTAAGAGGACAACTTGCGTTTGATACATGTTGGTTATAGTCCCAACGTTTAATGACAGACCTCTGTGGTATATACACTTTTCCTGCTCTTGCTCTCATGCTGGGGCAATTTCCTCTGCTCAAGCTATGGTAAAGTACCGTGGTAGTAAGAACAGCAGTGTTGAGTCTCTCTGGCATTCCTAGTACAGATGAACCTAAAAGGACAACTCGAAACAGCACTGGCTTCAAGGCTCACACCCTAAATATGCTTTTTTTGTATCCATAAAATAAAGATCAATAAACTATTTAATAATCTCTTCTTAAAATAATTACACAGGATAATTACAAATTGCAAAATACAGATTGCAAGAAAGAACTCTTTCGGCATACAATATTTTTTTCCATGTGATTTAAAATTACGGGTTGTGGTTTACTACTCAAAGATAAGAGTTTTATGCTCAGGGATCCCATAATTTCCTTTGTGTTCTTCAAACAATTTTCTTAGTTCCTGTAGATATATTGCATGTAGCTGTTCAATCTCTTCAGTGGTGGGATTCAAGTTCCGTTTTACAGGGATGGGGCTTCCCACTGGAAGTCAAACACAATAGCAGGATTAGCTTCATTGACATCTCTTTTTGAGTAAAACTGCCTCCTGTAGTGGCTCTGCCCCAGCTCCCAGCAAGCTGGCAGAGTCACAGCACAGTTCTCTTGCTCTCAGGCCTCATCCTGCCTTTCACAAAGCTAGGCCCTGGGTCTGTTTTTTCCCTCTCTGTTGTTCAAATTCAGATAAAAGAGTGAGGCCTACAACCTTGCAAACACATGAACACTGAAGGAAACAGAGATATCCTCCAATTTATACCAAATGGGCATCACTGCACCTGTGCCAGAAATTTCATTGGTTACCTCAGCCTAGGGAGCGGTAGCACTTAAAACCCCCAAACCCTGTAAGGTGTCTCTGAACCATAAGTTGCTCACAAATACCCTTCCAACCTAAACATTCCCCACACATGAGATGCTGTGTGAAGCCTGCTATCACACTTCTTCAGCTGGAGTAAGGTCTGGAGGGAACATGAGGTAAGTCCACAGAAGTCCAGAGGGCAGTCTCCTCCACAAAATCCTTTAGTTAAAAAAACTCCATTTTGCTGACAGAGACTTCCCACGATCTCAGTCTTATGTTGTTCAGTCACTACAATTTTTGACAGCTGCTCTTCTATCACTGGAAATAAATGAAGGCACTGAGAGCATAATAGACTTGACAAAGATTGCAGAGGAAGTAATATTTAAATATTCTTTCAGCTTCCTTCTAGAAAAACAGTGGGTTAAAAGCACTCTCCAGGAGCTTTTACAAAAGCACCTGAAAATCCCTTTCAACACATATTGCCACTTCAAATTGGGTGGTGTTGACTAACGGAAAGGAAAGTGCAGCCAGAGCCACTCTGCATATTCCTGCTGCAGGTTCAGCTGCCAAGAGCTCTCAGGGCCCACACCGGGTGAGAACCCAGCCCTGGCTGGAGCAATACTTTGAAGGGAGGGAATCACTGCACATCAGATGCAGAAGTTCTTGGAGCTTGGCTGGAAACATCAAACCACCCCCCGAGCCTTTCTGCAGAAGTCTGTTCTCCTGGGAGCAGAGAATTTCTTGTGGAATTAGAAGTTACACAGATCTCCCTCAGATTCAGCTTTAAGCAAAATGCTCAAATCGATACTCTAGAGCTGTTTCTGTTTCTGAAAAGCAGTAATAATTTTCAGGAAAAGCAAAGTTACTTCACTCATGAAGCCCTAAACATGCACACTTAGACTTCAGGAACCTTGCTTTTACTGAATTGCCTCTCTTTGCTTTAGGGACAACAGCTTCCTAGTGTCTGCTCCAGGAGGAGGAAACTCAGATACCTGGCCACATTGTTAACACAGTGAACCTGCTTGGGTGGAGGTCAGTACAACTCTGCAGCTTTCAATAGGTGAGCTAACGCTTTCAAGCCTGACTTGAGCCATGCCACAATGCCCCCCATGCATGCAGGGAGATGGTAATAGTTTTCAAACAGATATTTGTTAGATTTATAAATTTATACAGATATTAGTAGAACATCTATGCATTTTTAAACATTTGCAAACGCATTAGAAAAGGCACAAAGAACTTACCAACAGTATGAATAGGTTGCCTGAAAGGTATTAAGCCAAAACTGTATTGAAATATTCCTCTAGCATGAAACAATGGTAAAGCAAAGCCCATTATCTTTTGCAGCTTCTCCTGTACATTTCTAAGCCATGAACCTTTGGGGTTTGCAACTTGCTTGAATAGCTCATTTTCACCAAAGGAAAACACCGGGACCAAATGAGCCCTGTAAAGCAACACAATGAACAGTGAGGATCCCACACCAGCCAGCATTTGCACTGTGGTTCACATCAGCAGTGTGGAAACTTTCCCAATAACCAGCACAGAAATCTTCAGCAGCTCTAGTATTTATCAGTAGCGAGTATTCAGTTCTTCTGATAGGGAGCTGCTTTTGGCTGTGTAGGATTTTTGGGTTTGTTTCAAAAAAAAAAAAAAAAAGTCATTCACACACAAGTAGCATTGAGTATTTGGACAGTATTTAGCTGTTTGCTACCCATTAAACCTTTTATGATCATTCATAATAATAAAAATGAATAATTGTATGCATCATAATTATGGTCTTATCCACCACTATTTCAGCAAGTCCACCCTCGTTCCACTGCATTTTCTCCTTTGGCAAGGAAAGAAGTCTCATTGCTAACCTTATAATGCTCCCAGCTGGGTGGTGTCAGAAACAGATCTTAGCCTTCCTCTCCCTTTTAACTAGAATAATGCATGCACTTGATTTCAGCACAAAAAGCATGATAAAAAACAGACATCCATACAAACATGAGGACAATGCCAAACTCCCCCACTGTCCAACTCCCAGTGAAATCCTACTTCCTCCAGACTTCTTCGAAAACTAGCCTTGATCTATTTTTATCAGGGGTCAAATCATACTCACAGAAATTATATTAACTCATTCTGGCTCCTTCACAGCCTAATGAATTTTCATTCCGTTCGTGAACTGGCTGGGAGGAAGGGCACTGACTAGCTCCTGGACAAACAAACAGCTTAGGCAGATGGAATCAGTGCAATCATCTCCAACAGGCAAAAGCATCACTATATTTAAAGCCTCAACTGCAGTGTGTTTTAGATAAATTCTTAGCTTGATCAAATGGTATTCTACACAGTTTAAGCTTAAAAAACAAAAACAAAACAACAACAACACCACCAAAGTAATCCCAAGCAGTTTCTGCAGGATACTGAGAGGTTTTATTTGCTTTACTGAAGTCTTAGTTTCATTCATTCCATTCAGCTTACCCTGTCTTTCAGAAAACACTGTAAAATAGTAGCATTGCCATAATATTGTTGAGATGAGTTATCACAAAGCTCTGAATGCCTGACAAGGATACGTTTAGGACAGAGCTGTCTGGAAAAGTACTGTGGACAACCAAAACTCTCCTACATGGACAAAACAACTGCTTCTATAGTTTCTCAAGAGTGAGGATCCCCAAATACTGTCATTCCCACTCACTATCCTGAATGGTATCTGCTCAAAGGGTGGTTTCTCATACAACATATCACCCAGCCACCTGTAAAGAAAATATTGGAAAGCCTGGTACATGGTGTGCTCTGTAAATACTCCGTTTTTACTACAACATTAAGACAAACAGGAAAATCTGGTGGTGCAATAGCACCCCGAGACTGTGAGATTTCTTCTAATCTGGATGGTAAAGACTTTTGCAAGACACTATGTAGGAGGTTGTGACAGAGAAATAAGTAGCTTCTGATTGTGAAACGAAGGATAAGTTAGCTGATTCATCACTTCTTTCATATCTTTAGAATTTCTTCACTTCATATCAGATATCTATATTACCTTGGACCAAAACGTCTTCCAGAAGTGCAGAGGACTTCAGCTTTCATACTTAAGAGCAAATTTGATGAGCTCCCAGCTGAGGAACGAGAACTTTTCTGTACTGGCAGTGTAAGAGCCAGGGCCAGGGAGCACAGGACTCCTGGTCTATGCACTGCCCTTTCCTCTCCTGGTATTTGATGCTGTGGATCACAAGCACCAGAAAGATATGCAGGCACTTACAGCATGTGTTCTTTTCACCCTCCTCACACTGCAAACGTCCCTTGCCCTTTCATTTCCACAAATTGGAAGCTCATTTCAGATTTTGTTAGTTGTTAGAAACAAATGATAAAAGCAGAAGCGACTACTGGATGCCTTTGGCACAGGATCTCAGGTCTGCCTACAGTGCTGCAAGAGCTGTAGCCGCTAGAGTCTCATCATGTCCTATCGCCATACAGTCCAAAACCAGAATAGAAATACAGAAATGAAGTCAGGTTTCCTACAGTTCACAGAGAGGCCGTTTGTCTTGAAGGTGCTCAGACCCAGAATAACTCGTAGTCTAGTGGTTAGGATGAACATGTGTGAGGTGTAGGTAAGTCAGTCAGGTAGGGCATTATTTCTAGACCTTTCTTAAAGAGGAGAACCATTACTTGAAGCACTGAACTTAATACAGAACAAAGTGGCCATTGTTGTGTTTTGTAAGTGCCCTGATAGTGTTGTCATGTGTTGGGGATGCTCTTGAAATCAAGGCCTTGAAAGGCACAGGAATATCTAGTTTCTCAATCCAAATCAGTTTAGATGAGAGATAAATACCAACCTTTGTGCAGTGACAGATCAGACATGCTCCAAAAAAAAAAAAAAAAAAAAAAAGACTTAAATAACTTCCAAACTTTATGGTAATAAATAAAAACTACTCATGAATTTAGTAACGGTTGAACAGATTACTACCTATATGTGTCTTTGATCAAAGTCCCAATTTAAATACACGAGTGTTGTTTCTGGGTACAAATTCCACTAAAATGTTACTTTATCAGGGTACAGCTCTTTTCTGAAAATCCTAGTGACATATATAGGAAAAAAACCCTAGAATATTCTGACACATAACAGTTTCTAGAAAAAATTAACCTCAGCATCCTTTGTTAAAGCAGAGCACTTCTCAGAGCCTACCTTTTTTCTTCTAATTAGTAGTTCAAAAGCTGTTACAGATCTGTCAAGGATTAATACTGTTTTCTTACCGTTTTGCATGTCGATGTATAATCCTGGGAGCTTAACAGACAGATCAGCAGGATCATTGGTTCGAATACTTCCAGTATATTAGATTTTTAGACTAGCTCAGTATAAACAACAGCTCACGCTGTGTAAAGCATTCAAAAGATATTAATGCTCTCTCTGTTTAGTTACATACTGATAGATGTTTGATAGTAAACAGTAAGCTAGTTTTTCTTGAGATTCATTCCAAATTTCCCCAAAACTTACTTTTGTAAACAATAATCTTCAAAAACAAAAAAAGTCTTCAGAATAAAGGTGAAAAGAAATCTTCCTTGGAATACATTTTACAGTGATTTAATAAAACAGGGTCTAGCTTTCTAAATTGTTTTGGCTTAGAGTGGTAAGAAAATTCTATCTTATTATAACTCCAATTTACATAAGAGAAAACAATGTCTGCATCGGTCAGCAATAAAAGCCAAGGTTTACTAATATTGTTTCACAATTCTTACATTTTGCTACTGCAATATAGAACAACTATAACAGATCACCCAGATATGCTAATAACTCCACCTACTGCTCATAAATTATGAAAGACAAAAGGGATTTTTCGACACACAGATTGGATCTAGGTGTACAGACGAGCTCTTACGTCAGATATCTGCACATTCATACACAAATAGCTCTTTCAAATTCTAATTCTGAGTTTACTACATATAATTTGTACTATATTTAAGACTCTGTATTCAAAGCATGCTTACTGGGACAGTCCAGATGGGAAACCTACCCATGTTTCAAGGCCATTTTAATAAAGCCTTTCCTCTTGAGGATGTTCAAAGTCAAACTTCCAGGATGTGCATTCAGGGATTCCTCGGCTCCTCCGATCACAATGATGGACGCATGGCCACCTCCTTCATTATTCAGCACGTACGAGACACTCTCCTTGGAGGCAGAAACCATTCCTTTAGGAGCAAACGTTCCGCAAGTCACTCACTGATGCTTCACTTACAAGTACAGTGGAATATATAAAATATTTTAATCTATGTCTAAATGATGTTTCTAAACAGTTACAGCACGACTGAGTTGAAAGATTTGGGTTCAACACCCTCACTCTGTGACAGATTTGGTCTTAGTTAAGTCCTTTAATTTCACACTGATGAGCTAAGGTGCTGCTTGCCTACCACAGGAGTTTGAGATCTTTAGGGAAGAGTCAACTTTCTGTCTCAGCTGGCTGTCTGCTCAACTCCACCTCAGGCTCTATGTCCGAGACCAGCACAGCTAAACTGCAGCAGGTTTTGCTGAAGCAGGAGCTAAAGCCATAAAGCACAGAGGGTTTAAGAGAATGACTAGAGGACTTGTTAACTCAAATGACGATCTGCAGTGCCAAGCTGTACCCCTTCTTCTCAAAGCTACAAGCAGCAGCTCCACCTCAGGCAATGGACACAGCAGTGTCTGAAGAAGCAGGAAAAGCTCAGCTGCATTATTCCCAATGATTGCATCGGCTTATTCTCTAGTAACCAGAACCTGTCACTCAAATTTATTTAGGCTAATCTCTTTAGGCTAGAATAGCAGTAGTTTCCTGGTGCTCCTGCCAATACTAATACTTCTAATCAGAGGCACACTGATGTATGAGTCTGTAGCATCAACTCAGACCTTGCTCTGAGCTTGACATTCTGAAGAGTGTCCTTTCTAACAGAAATAGCTGACTCCTTCAGAGCAACTTTGTGCCGTAAGTCCTATTTAAAAGGCTCATAGTGGTCCCACTCACCCAGAAGCCATATTTAGTTATATTGTGTTGAATTAATATATTCAAAATGTCAATCTAGAGATCAAATCTAGGTTGCTGTGTTTTTTTGTTTGTTTTGTTTTGTTTTCATTTTGTGTGGTTTTTGGTTGGTTGGTTGTTTTTTTGTTGTAGTGTTTTGGGTTTGTTTTTGTGTTGTTGCTTTTACAGGGCTAGTAACAAACTGTGCTCTTCTGGGTGCTGAGTGAAGGATTCACCTCCTTTTTTTCCCATTACAGACATTACAAAATGGATTATGAACATGTCACAACAAAGACAATGACTGTGATCTAGTTTTGAGAGCTGGCCACCAAGAGAAATAGCTGGATCTTGGGGCGAGCTCAGAGAACTCAGTAAAAAGCTATTTCCATTTGCCATATACTCCTTCACAGTTACTCTGAAGAAGGCAGCTGACCCAGGACACAAATCATGTGAGTGATGCTCATTCACTAGTCAGCATGCATTTTCCCTGGAAGAGAAAGCTAGAGGCACTGTCTTTCCCCAGGACCAACTCCTCTCCTTGCTGAAGTGGAGGCAGGGGACTGCTCCCCGCTCTCCCTTGCACAGCAGCTTGGGTAATGCTGTGACTGCTCTTCCCAAAGACAACTGGCAGACTTCAGAGATGGGGAGCAAAAGATCCCCTTTGGTATAATACAGGTTATGAGTCAAATTATAAAACACTGGTTTACCAGCTACACACTGGTGAAAAACAAGCTAAGATGCTGACTATTCTTTAGCACGATTTTTACTCAAGTTATTTCTCATCTAGCGCATAAATGCTTGTTTCTACAGGTCAAGATGGCAAAAAGAGGTAAACTGACCTCCAGGCTAGGCAATGTTCAAATTTGTCATCTTGCAACATTACTAATCCCTTAACCTTGCAAGCCTCAGAAAAACTCTAACAATAACATTTGCACTGAAAGGCACTTCTGGCATGCTGAAGTGCACGTGGATTTGCAATTCTGATATCAACCTGGGCTCCCTCAGCACGTTTCCATGCATGGAGCAGATACATAGTTTGTCTGAAATCACAGTGTCCATGTTGCAGTCAGGACTGAATGCTAGATCTGTCTCCCAAACCTACTCTTGTCCAGCAGAGTGTACTTACTCAAATGTTGTAGTTTAATGAATTTAAGTAAATTAACTCCTGTATTAAACCTCTGTAGAGGAACACTAGTCCTGATTCACTATATGTTTTCCTATTCCCCAAACTCTATTACTTATTATTTGTATCTTTTATTACTGCAGTACCAATGACAAACGTGACCCTTTTATATATAACAGGTGCTCCGTTCCCCTTTACTGTTGGGCCGTGGAAAGTCAGCAGATGAAATCAGTTCAGCCACAGGCTCCTTAGCTCCTGTTCCCGCTCCCCTTTCTACCCTTCTTGCCACATCTGGAAGTATTAGGCAAAATTTTGCAGTAATACTCTAATGACCAGCAATTACTTGACCTTATCTGTTTAACTCAGATGGTGTTGTAAAGGGTAGAAATAGGGTGTTTGACCATAACATTTCAGATTTAATAACTATCATTAACAACCAACAAAATCAAACTATTAGTAGACCTTATTCTCTGAGTAGTCTTGCAAGAAGAACAACTACTGTGAACTGTTCCTGCTGTAAAGCTCTTCCTTGCGCTGGACCCACCTGCATTGCATATGCCACGTATGATGCAATAGAGTAACTCAGACTTCCAGTAGGATCAATTTTAAATATCGATACATGATACAGTTTAGCAAAATTAATAAAACCTTTCAAAATTATTTTGCAGCAACAGTTCATCATATAACAGTTAGTGCCAGTGCTCTAAATTCAGTACTGATCATTTGAAGCGAAATAACTTACAGGTATAGCTTATAGGTACAGGAGAAGACCTTACATTTGAAGTAGAAGCTATAATATGGAGCACAGCTGAGACACTCTGATTTTACCTACCAGCACTCATTATGTATTCTCTGAAGAAGGGACAGCTGAACCAGATGGGCATAATATGAAGATAAGGAGTAAGCCCAGGAAATAAATTTTTGAAACTTGGGCCAGTGCAAAAGTTTCCAAAGGCTCCAGCTACCAGGACCCCATGAGGGTGAAAGCCAAGTAAGTAGTTGTGATTTGGATTCAAATCTGAAGTTTTTATAAGCTGAAAAAGAGAGATGGTGGAGGACGTTTTAATACTCATTTCACAGGGGTTCTCAAAAACAACCTGTGGAAATTGCAGGTTGACAGGATACAGAACCAATGACAATTAATTTCTTTCTTCCAAGCACTTTACTGTTCCGTTTTAGAGTAGAACAAAGTTTAAATAGATAAATCTAAAAAATCATCTCTGAAGCATTTACTGTGCTGAGGCACTGTCTTGTGACCCAACAGTCCAAGCAGAAATCCAGCCCGTTCCCCCTCCCCTGCCCCTTTCTGACACTAAGTCTCAGGTTTCCCATTTTTTAAAAAGATTGTAAATGGCATAACCGTTATATTCATACCAAAGATGAGTCCTAGACATTAGTCCACGTTCATGGCTGTTCAAACGGTCTCTGTTCAAATGTTTACAGTTCAGTGAGAAACTTTTACTCACTTGAATGGGGAAGTATTCCCTGAAGTACTTCCAGACTGTCCAGCTCCTGACCCACTGGGACCGCCTGCCCCCAGCGCATGGTGTTTCCCAGTCAAGGTAGAGCCACAGAAGGTACAGAACAGCAAGGAACCAGAAGTTGCCCAAAATCAAGAGCACAAAGAATCCACAGCAAAACTGTGCTGCAAAAGAGAAAAAAAAAAAAAAAAGACATCACAACTAGCATTAATCACAACTGTCTTTTTTAAGATCTTGAATTCCCAGCCCTCACATTGCTACTGGGGATGCTACTGGAAATGTACACAAATTGAAGTCAGCTTGTTTCACGTTGTGTGAATGTCGTTTCACTGAGGCAATTACCCACAAGGGTGCCTGACCTCAGTCTGTAGTTCTTACTCTGCACAACTGGGAGAATCAGCCTAAGATGATGCTTGCTTTCTTTAAAAAAAGCACGAGCTGAGAACCAACACACCCATCTTCTCCCTGCAGTGAGGGTGAACATTAACATTTGGTAGATAACATCTGGATTACCTAGGACAGACCAAAAGGAGACAGCAAGAGCTAACAAAGATGTGACGCTCCCATGAACAAGAAGATAGGAGGAGGGGTTTGAAAGGAGAGGGCTGTAGCAAGATCTCTTTTCTAATAGGAATGCTGCTGGGCAATCACTTTCCCTTTCTGCTTCTTCATTTCTCTACCTGTATAGTAGGGATGGTACTTCTACTCCCTGTAGAAAGTGCCCTGCAGCTGACAAAGAAGATGTGCTAGACAAGACCAAAACACTAAGAGGTTTCATTTCAGCCTCTGAACATGTCACTGCAATCAGAAACTCACCACGTCTGTGGGAGCACAGTATCAGTTTCAAGCCCTGCTACTTTCAGACACAGGTTAATGAGGATTGTAGCATCTTACAATACCAATATGCACGAAGTGTATTATACACAATTCAAAAAGACAAAAAAAAAATATTACACAATGTATTACGTTGGGGCTCAAACCCCATAGGGAAACTCCCTATGGAGACATTAACCTTTGTAGGATTTGCAGAATCCTGCACTCTTGCAGCAAATCAGGCAGATATAAGCAGTGAGGTAAAGCCAGTGCAGAGGTGCACGCTGCTGTCTGCCCCGTAGCACACCTGACATCAGCCTGCTTACTCTGGCTTCTTGTGAGCAAAACGCATCAGGGCATGGATCAGAGTACGGCAGCAGATGCTGAATTCCCAGAGCCCGGGCTTTGGCATCCTATATTTATATGACGGCAAGCAAACCAGGACCCACTCCTCACTGGCAGCCCCAACAGGCAGAGTCGCACAAAAGAGGCATTATTCTACGGCATTTTACACGGCAGATTTTTAAGAACTGTTTCCTATGTCCCACATTTGCCTGGCTTTCATGAGGACGATATCCTGGTATGTCCTAAAAGGTGAAACACATTGGGCCAGGCACCTCAGCGAGGAGAGAGGAGTGAAACCTTGAAAGAATTACATCAGGCAATAATTTGACTAATACAGCGGTAACGTTGGCAGAACCGAAAACTTTGAAATAAGCAGATGGACCAACAATAAAAACCAGTTGTCCTAGTTAAGATCAGCTTCATTAAAGATCTTCTCTAGCAGGGTTTATTTGGGAGTTGAAAACTCAGCAGATTCTCTCAAGCAGGCTTTGAGCTGCTGAAATCAGAGCCTAACTTGGCCTATGCACACTCCTGTATTTCTTCCAACGTGAATACTTATTTTTTTCTGAACTTCTCCCAGCTTATCCCTGCTTCTGGTCTGACAGTGCCTTCAGCACAGAACGGGATATATCGTTTTGGGGTAGCTGAGAAGCAGACAAAGCAGGCAAAGCTGCCGGTTAGACCGTGTGGGAAAGGAATGAATGAATATTCCCATTTCTGGCAGGAATCAGCAGAAAAATAAGGAATTGCATTTGCTCAAAGGAAAGAAGGGAACAACCCTAAGTCAAAACAGAAGGAGGATCAAACAGCACTGTTTGAAGGACACTCCGTGCTTCGGTACAATCAGTACAGAAGCCCACTGCTTCCTGCTTAAGTAGGCAAACCTGGTCTCACACAAAGAAACACCTCAGCAAAAGCTCTAGAAAAACACCACAGCTAACCGAGACCCACAGACCTTCAAAATCAATGTGGAAAACTCCCCCAAACTGCAACAGTGAGTTCTAGGGAACACTTCTAACAGAGGACAAGTAATGTGGGTGAAGGATGACACTCACCTGCGCTGCTCCCGAGGGAGAACCCCCTGGGTACCCCACACTGGCAACACTTCAAAATAGGGAACAGGAGTATTTGGAGGAAAAGTCATTATCTGTTCCTTAAAAAATGAATCCTGAAACTACAGGAATTCATAGCAATGATAACCTGGACAAGATGACAAGGTTCATACAGTAAGTTGGAATGAGCACAAAAGTTTTTTAATTGCCATAGGTTAATGACTTTCAAGTTCTCGTGAAGAGTTGGTGAGTATTTGTATTTCTGGGCCTTCCTTTCAGAAGGACTGTTGGCTCAGTGCAGAATCACGTGGCTTTTAAGTATCTGTTACCTAGCCAAATAGCTGAAAGGGGCTTTGCATCAAAGCATCCTTGCTGTGAGAGCTAATTAAATCAGCAGCGAGAAGTGCAAGATAGCACTATTCAATGCTGTGCAGGCAAACACGCAGTGGAGATCAGCACGCTTGCTGTTTGCTTTAGCGAGCATAGAGCTGGAGCCAACGTTACTGTGTGCATCTAAGGGGCAGGGAGTTCAGTGTGCTCTCTGCATCTCCTGAGAGAAGCTCAGCGTGCTGTAGGACAAAACCCATTTATTATTGCACTCACAGTGAGACATGCAAAGGAAATTCCTTGTACCATACCTCCTCATTATTTCAGTGCATTAACTCACAGCAAGGTGAGCAGAGCACCGATGACTCAAAACCAACGTGCCTATAAACACAAAACCTTGTTTTCTCCTTCAGAGAAGGCATTGAGCAAATAAATGGCAGCCGCTTTACCTTATTTTATAAACAAACTCTAGGCAAAAAGTAAATGACTTGGAATTTGTCACTTCTTTGCATCCTCCTGAGATGTACTTCCAGTGTACACCGCAAGTGTAATTTTTTCGCTTGAACCTGAATTAGTAACAACAGTGTTAGGTAGCAGCACCAGCAGCTGTCCTGCCCAACGATGCTCAAACACCTGATGCCTCGCTCATTAAATAGGTTCTGAGATTGCAGCAGTGGGCGTGAAACTCACAAAACAGTTAAACACCACAGATAGGAAGTAGGAAACCAGCACATTGGGTGGGGAAATAAGGGTGGTCTAGGCAGGTGGAAGCTCCAAACCTACTTGCAGTTACTAAGGAGTCAAAAGCGTTTGAGCAATACCTATCATGATGGCCACCAAATCTAAGCTCACTCACTGGAAGAAAGCCTCCCATTACTCTCAGAGCAGTCACAGACCACGTCCAGCCGGTGCAGGCGTATCCTCAGTGGCCAGGGTGCTGGTCTCAATCCAACCCGCACTACAGGCTGCCCAGCGCACTGCAATAACAAGCGACTTCAGTCCGTTTGCTTTCCAAAGCCAAGCTGCTCACACCGAGACCTCTGGATTGCTCGACAGCTCAGGTCTGAACGACGCTGCAGGTCCTGCTGTAACAACAGCACACGGATGCCCTTAGCAAAGCTTTTTGGAAATACATTGTGCTGCCACGGCTTAAATCAGCTGGAGGCTTTCAGAGTTGACTGATTTGAAGCTCATCCCACAGAGGATGCGATAAGCAGGACATCTTTATGCCACTGGTGTTCCAGTGACTACACAAGTAGAGATGTGATTTCTAATAGTTTTGCTCCTCTGGGCTTTGAGCGCACGTGCACGAATACATAAAGCATGCCTAGGGAAGAAAGCAAGCTGAAAATCTTGTGTCTTACTTCTATGGCCAAGGGGAAAAATGAAAGATGGCATATTCTTTAACAAGCACAGCGACGTACCTAGGGCAGAACAGACCTTTCTTCAGCCTTATTCTTCGGAGCAGCAATGCTTCCGAGCTGGCTGCGTGGGGAACAGAACATTGGAGGGAAAGCAGAGAGTTGCACAGTGATGATTTAGTCCCTAATGAGCATTTTTTCCTCTCTATTATCTCTCAAGGTAATAGCAATAAGTTGATTTTGGCATTACAAACTAATTCTGCCTGCTAGTGGCTTCTTTCATTAGAGAAATAAAGCAAATGAACAAACAAACAAAAAAACCCATCAACCTTAGCTTCTGGAAATACTTTCTGAGTTACGTACAAATGGTAAAGCAAGGGGTAGAAATTCAAATGAAGTAATGCATACAGCAAATGAACCCCAACAGTCGCACCAAAGGAAGATTTAACAGGAGACAGTCTGCAAGACAACAGTGAGCAAGCTCATGCCCCTGCAGAGTACTGCTCTGCAGCTTTTACCCTCAAAGTCTCTAAAATACGGAGTATGTAACGTTAACGCCACCCTGTTTAGATGCGACTAGTCTGCACAATTCCACCTACAAGCACGTTTCCCCAGAAGCACAGGAACTTGCTGCCTCTTTCTACCCGTGGCAGATTCCCAAATAACAAATATTACCCCAGCAAAAATAAGGGGGGAACTTATTTAAACTAACTGCACCAGAAAACTGTTGAAATCCGCATGAATTTGGTAGCCATCTGCAGGATTGGGGTGGTAAGGTGAGCATGTGTTGAATGCGTACCCGTCCCTTCCCAGGGTGTCAGTCACAGTCAGGAGCCCCAGTCAAAGATATTTCAGCATTCCTACCAAGTGAGCTGTATTTCAACACTACTGTGATAACAAATACAAACCCTCAGATGCCAAGGTTTGGAGGCTGGTTTAAGGGCTTGTTTACTCTGGAATTTGGTTGCTGTTCCCAAGGAAGCAGACCTTTCATTGATAAATACTGATAAACAAGAGATACGGAGCAATAGGCACTATTGACTGCTAGATAGAGCGGCCTGGATACGGTAAATCCCTGAGTTACTGATTACCAAATCCTGAGACAGCAAGCCAAATAATGTATTAGCCTACATATTTCATACATCTTTTACTCCCCCTTAGGCATTCAGTATTAATTATGCTCACATACATGATGCCACATAGATGGTCCTTGTGCCTGACACAGCACAGCCATTTTTCTGCACTTCCATACCCACAGACATGGCTAAATTCCCTCCCTGAGACGTAGGTAACAGGGCTAGCATTCCTCGAAATACTCGTCAGTCAGGCATCAGCAAGCACCCTGTTATTCCCTGCGATCACACATCAATTCCTGCCCGAGGGCCAGCAGTGCACGTCAGGGATAGATGAGCAGAGAGAGGCGTGAAAACAAGCAGCAATATCAGCCAGCTTGCCAGGAAGGCTCGGAGTACTGAAAGCAAGTTAAAAAAAAAAAAGAATGAGATAGTGGCTTTAGTTAGCCAACTACAGCTGGCGAATCAAACCAGCACCAGATCACAAAACATCAAGACATGTTTGGGGAAAAGGATTTTTTCCCCTGCTTTAGCACATCCCACTGCACACCTGCTTTCTCACCACTGAAGTCACTTATTGTTACAGCAGCAATATCTCACTCTGTGGCAAATGTTTCTTCACTTCTCTTATTTTGGGGAAGCCGGAGCCATAACTCAAAGCTGTCTCCAGCCAAATTCAGAGTGTTTCATCCTACATGCTGCATGCACAGAAGTTTAATCACTAGAAAACAGGATGCACATTAATATACACCAGTGCCTTTAGCGTATTATTTTGTGGCTTCATGCGTACCGAAGTATAGCTTTTATTCCATATTGATTTTGTATTAAGTATTATTCTGTAAATAAAAACAGGGGTACATACGCAACAGTCACTTCCTAGACCCCCAGTAAGGACAAGACCAGCCCCACCACTGCTGGACATAGAAAACAAGCCATGAAAGAGGTACATCAAAACAAAATCCCAGTATCCGTGTCTGACAAGGTTAAAAACACCCTCTCCCCCATCTCTCATCATCTGGACCAAGAACCACCCCCGCCAAGTTACTTAGCTCTGCACCCGATTTTGTACATGCCCAAATCCCTCTGTCCCTTCCTGCACCAAGTGCACAGAAGGCGACGGAGGAGGAGCTCACCAGCTCGCCTCCTAGCTTTATTTGGCCCAATTGTCATTTGATTTATGCAGATCAGAGAGCATGAAAAACAAAAGGCACAGCACCTGCAAAGCAGCACGGTAAGCAAATCTCACTGACTTTTGTTTACATTGTTTTGACTTGAAAGGAACACCTCGACCTACCTGCTGCTGCCAGGGCACTGAGCACCGCCTGAAACAAAGCGAACCTCACGCACAGGTGGGCAGTGCTCGGGCACACGGCTCTCCTGTGCAACTCGTGTACGTACCACGGGTAAAGTGCTGCTCGGTTACTGTGCAAGAGGAAGAAAACCTACACTGGTTCCTAGTGGGAGGACAGCAGATGTTCTAACTACAGTGAAACGCGCTCAGTCAGGAATCTTAAGGAAAGGATTTCCAAGCTCAAAAACAAAGATTTTGCACCGAACACCAGTGACACCTGTTGCATTCATTGCCTGTCACAGTCACTTTTGGGAATGGGATGCAAGACGGGAGCGATGCAACCTCTCTGCTCTTGCCCCTGGTCGTCTCAGCAGCACTTGTGGGCTTGCAGGTCACCTGGAGAAAGGAGACTTTCTGCCTGGGGTTCGGCTGGACAACAGCACAGGCAGAGCAGAGGCAGACACCAGCGTGCAGCATCAGGCGCTGCAGGAGCTCGGCACGGGGCCAGACCTGCCCTGGGACTGTCAGTCCCAGCCAAACCGATGAACATCCAGTGACAGTAATTACAGACAGAAAAACACATTTATCAAAGTTGCAGCTTGCAGCTTTTTTTCCAAAATAGGTACTCTGAAATTGCAACACCTCACATACTTGCTGTTTCAGCAGTGAAACCCTTATGACTTGAAATTATGCTCGAGTCTGAAGCTTTTTGGGATTTCTGCTTAACACAGCAAGAAACAGTAGTTTTTGTGTTTCTTGTTTTTCAGTTCTGATAGCTCTAGTTTCCTAGACTCCAGGCTGGCAGTTTTGTTTTAAAAGCAACAAGCCCATTTGAGACACTTTTCTCTTTCATGGAACTTTACCTGAACTATTTTAGCCTGTTGCACTTCCACGCGGCAGTTTCAGACAGCACAGTGTAGGAAATTGTTGGACTAGCTCCTAGACATTCATTACACTATTTTAGAGGTCATTTTTGCTTCTGGACTCATGCTGCTGGATAACCACCAGAAGACCCACTGCTACAATAAAAACTCGTCTTTTCTGCTTGAGGGGAAATGTTGGCAGCTTACAGTAACAGAGCAGGAAAGCACGGGAACTTACACCCTGAATTTTAAGGAGGTTCCTTTTGTATCTAATGAAATGCTGTGTACGTCCATGCGGCTTTTTGGAGGCAGAGGCAGGTTTATTCTGCCTACGCTCTAAAGCAGAAGCAACACATTGGTAGCACAGACCCAGCCCAGGCCAGTAAGCAGTGCGAAGGAGCAGAACTTAACCAGTTGTTCCTTGACTGATTAGCCCTTTCTCCAAGTGGTGATAAGCAACCGCAAACTGAGGTTTGCAGTCTGAGGTAGCTATCGCGTGCACGTACTTCAGGCCAAATTGTGCGAAGCCTTTAGCCACACAAGCAGGAGGGCATTTTCAAACATCAGCTCCCCGCTCTAAGAAAACCATGCAGCATTGCAACCAAGGTGCCGGGGAGAACAAGGTGCAAAGACCACCACAAGGTACTTTTTACATTAAATTTAGCTACTCTTAAGGGTCTTAGCCAGGAAGAGAAAAACAATGCTGGATTTCCAGAGTCTTCTATCCAAGTCACATCACGGATTCAAAGTTACAACAGACTCACATCCCCCTTACAGCTTAGTCTGCACAACAAACCACATTTTCCCATGCCACCTACCAGATTTAAAGGATGTCATTACCTGCTTCAGCTTCTGTCTTTCCAGGCACTAATTTTTAGAGTTCTCTTACTTTATCATTCATCCTACTAGGCTATTTTATTCAGCTATAGCACCTCACCACATCCTCAATGGACAACTTTATGGACTAAGCCAGTACCCTATTTATTTGTTGCTCTAAACAGAAACACTATACGATACCTGTAACACAAATCACTGGTTACCATCTGGTGTTACTGACAGATTTTTATATAAGAAACATTGAATCTGGAGAAAAGTCTTGCTTGGTATAAACTAGTTCCAGCCATGTTAGAAAAATAATGATAACACCCACCCAAACACCCCCCCGGCCTTCCCCATGAATTCACACAGTATGTCACTTGTGCCTGGGTATCGCCTGCACGATCTGGAAGAGTCCCTTTTGAATTCAAGAGCTTAAACAAACACTCTTTCCTTGTCTGTTAGCTCAGCAGACACAAAATGGTAAAGGACATCTACGTGTAACTGCAATCCAGGACATAAGGAACCAACATCTTCTTCAGTTCTTACAGTTCTAAAGCCAACCAACTGATTTTTCCTGGATCCAAATGAATTTTTTTAACCAGACCATTCCGACTGACCTGTAACTGCAAGGATGCGCGTACAAAATGACAAGGTCACCCCAGCAAGCTCTAAAGATAAATGAAAGCAGATTATTATTAGCATCGATTTGTCCTCTGTGGGGACATTTGCCAACAGATTTTTTCATGGTGATGTGCACTCACTGTATTCAGATTAAGCAGCTGTAAGACCCCCTCCTTGTTGGCTTGCCTTGACACTTACTCCCAGGCAGTGCCAGCTGCAGCAGACAGCTGCTTGCTGCCCCCCTTAACTGCAGCAAGGGGGGATTCTCTGCTGCCCACTCGCTTCAAGCAAGCACAGAGGGATGGGACTTCCCATATTCCTCAAGGAGGTGGCAGCATTGTCACCACACATGCTAGGATAAAAATTCTTTCCTTCCACTGCCGCTCATATCCACTGCGTTATTTAGACTGGAATAATGAGATGTGTCGAGATTTAATTCAATAACAGAATAAAAAGCACAGGCTACTTACAGGCTAGCCACAAACATAAACAGTTTATAGTCCAACCCCACATAATTTAGAGGTACATAAACCAGCCAAATGCTAGGGATAAGTCTGCGAAGATGCTCCATACCCTCCATGCTTCCACCACATACATAAATGACCCAGGCATGGCCAAATAACCTAACAGTTGTCTGAAACACATCAGAGCAGCATCTGAGTGATAATGGATTTCCAGGCTGTAGAAGGAAGACGTGCATGCACTCCTTTTCTCCCTGTGACCCTAAAGCACAGGTGACTGTAAAGCGCTGCAACGTTTCCAGCTAGGCACAGGCAGTCACTGCATCCCTGCGGTCGGGGCTGTCCCACACGCAGCTCGCCTCGCCAACCTGCAGGTCGGGGGCCTGGTCCCAGGGGATTAGGGGTCAGCCTACCTCACCGAGTGGCTCGTTTCAACAAGTTCCAGATAACTACCCGTAAGATCTGCTGTTGTGATTAGATGTTTAATGATAAGAGTCTGTTAAGATATTAGGAAAGTTAACAACAGAAGAACAATCAGTGGAACAAGTTTACTAAGTACAATTGTTAGGAAAGCTTTCTTAAAGTACATTGTGCGTAAGTTTACCAAAGTGGTTGCATTACTGGCTCTCAGTTCACTGCCAATCTTTATTCAAATCCATCACCTGTTTAAACAAAAAGTTTATTGAACTACAGTACACAACGTTATTTGACAGGATCAATAACAAGAGCGGCATTAGTGATGTAGCAGTCTTTATGGTGACAAACATTAAAAATTTCTCTCAGAAACCCAGCGGGCAGCCCAACGAGATGCTGTCACTAGCATTTTAGGAACGTATTTTTAAAGGATTCCACGGGAAGAAAGAGAGCCAGAGGAGGAAAGGCATCCAGAGCTCCCCGCGAAGAGGAGACTCCGAGCCCAGGAGCCAGGGGCAGCCCCGGCACCCCTCCGTCCTGCGGCAGAAGCAGAGCACGAAGCAGCCCGATGCCGGGGGGTGCCGGAGTTAGCGAAAAAGAAGGAAAACCCTCTCCTTTCCCCTTCCTTCTGGGGCAAGGCGAGGGGGAGGAAGGCTGTTACCCAGCAGCAGGAACGAGAAGATCCACTGCAGCACCGCGACCGTCTGGATCCTCCTCTTCAGGGGGACGTTGACGGGGGCGAAACGGAGCTCCATGCTCGGCGCACAGCACCGCGGGGCTCCGCACCGCCACCACCTGCCCCGGCCCGGGACGCGCCCCTCACGCCAACGGGCCGGGCGCGGCTCCGGCGGGCGGGGACGGGGAGGTGGCTCCGGGCACGGCTCGGCACGGCTCCGGGAACGGCTCCGGGAACGGCTCAGGCCGCGGCCCGGCCCCGCACCTGCAGCTCCCCCCTCAGCCGAGCCCCCACTGCCAGCCCCCGCTGCCCTCGCAGCCCGGCCGCCTCACGATTAGGCGGCGCTCAGCTTCGTGTTTATAACCCATGACACGCGCACAGCCCCCCCTCCCCAGGCATGCAGACGACGCAATTAACGAATAAAAATAATTTATTTAAAACACCACCCCCGCCCCCCATTCTCAGCCGCCCTCAGCGGGCTCCGGCAGGCGGCAGCGCTGTGGCGAGCGGCCGCGCAGGCGCGGGGCGGGCCGGGGCGGGCCGGGTGCCGCCATGCCGACCGTCAGCGTGCGGCGGGAGCTGCTCTTCCAGGCGCTGGGCCGCAGCTACAGTGAGTGCGTGCACGGCCCCGGGGGGCTGCGGGGATCGGGGGGCGAGCGCGGAGCCGGCACGGCCCGGCCGCGGCACCGTGGCACGGCCGCAGGGCGGCCCCGGGCCTCCCACCGGCTGGCCGGGCACGGGCGGAACCGGGCGATCCCACGGCGTGGTTTATAGGGACAGCTTCAGGAGTGGGTCGGGGGAGGCACAGGCCCTGCGCTCGCATCCAGGCTCTTCAGAAACGCGACAGGAGAACTCTTTTCCTGGCCGAAGCAGTGGTTTTAATTCCTCTACACACGCAGGTGGCCGTAGGCTCCTAAGGCACGGCGGGCATGTGCTCCCCTGTCCGAGCGGGGCGGTGTGACGGCGGGGCTCCCCTCAGGGCTCCTCAGCCTCCTCCTGACAGCCGGCCCGGCCCGGAGCGAGGGGCTGCCGCCACAGGGGGCCCCGCGGCGCCATCGTGTCCTCGTCTGTCCGGGCCGGGGTGGCTCCGGCCCGCAGCCGAACAGCTGGCAGCAGAGGTGGGCCCTGACACTCAGAGCCCCTCGCTGTAACCGTGAAAATAACGTGTCGATAAATACGCTACCTGCTAAAGAAACTGCTACTCGGATGCAAACAAACCAAATTCTTCACGCGACTTTCACCCCCTTTTCATGGTCTGTTATCTCCTTTGAAAACGTTCAAAGTAAACGCAACAAAATCTAGTTTTAGAGTTCTGAGCTCTGCTTGTAAGCCAAAACTCACTTCTTTCCCACCCCCCCACAGCCGATGAAGAATTTGATGAGCTTTGCTTTGAGTTTGGTCTGGAGCTCGACGACATTGTAAGTAATGTTTTTGTTACTTGATCAGTAGATGGAGCAGAATGACAGCATATATACTTGGTAAGAGCCTGTACTGCGTATTGCCTCCGGATTCCCCAGGATAGTGCTGGACAATGCCCTGCACTATGCACCAAAAAAAAAATATCTAGGCAAGGTCTGGAGGGTACCGTGCCCGTGGGGCTGTTCTGAAAAAGTGATGTGGACAGGACTTCAGCATCCCCTTTAACCTGTACAATCCCTCAGCAATATTGCAGCAAGGTTTTAAACCTGAAACGTTCTCATATGTCTTTGTAGCACAGTCCAGAGTATGTAACACATACCTTTAGGGTCTGGTAAAACACTATTGTAACAGATTGTATTAACACCGGTGGTTTGAAAAAGAGACCCCCAAAATTACTGCTTCCGGGGGCAAGAGACCCCAATGTGGCATAGTGCTACAGTTTCTGAAGGTTGGAAGTCTGTTGACAAATAATTTGTTTAATTTAGCAGCATGAAAATGGCCACAAGGCAAATATGGCAAATATTAAACATATTTGCAAGATCTTATTGGCTGTGTTTTGTATGCATTTTTGTGTGCAATACCACAAGAATGTTTGCCCGGGACATTCTATTTCCTGAGTTGTAACACACTTACATTTCAGGTTTTGAACTAGATTCTGTACTTGTGAAAGTTTGCTGACCCTCTTGCTTGTATCAACATAGATCTTGTTCCAGTAGACCCCATTCTGTTTTTGCTTTTAAATTAAATTAGCTGCTCTTTTAATTAGGTTTTTCAAAAGACATCTAACCACTATATGTTACGCTGTATTTCAGAATAGTCCAGATAATACCAATCTTTCCTGATCTGTAGCTGTAAATAAGGTCCCAGTTCCCTACTGGGATCTGCTAGCCTGCAGACTCATGCTTCTATCTCTGTTTTAACAATTCAAATTCTAATAGTGTTTTTTTTTCTTTTGATATGTTGCATTACAATCTTTACATCTGAGAAAGATACTGATTTTACTTTATTTTTGATACGTGGCATGTATACTTGCTATATAAATCCAAATTATACTTTTAAACTTTTATTTAAAATTTTTACCTTTTATATTATCTCACTATCATAGTGCTGTCAATGTTAAGATATTTCAGGTTAAAAACATATTTTTTTTTTTGCTTAATTTCAGACATCCGAGAAAGATATTATAAGTAAAGAAAAAGGTGAAGGAAAAGCAGAGGGTGCATCTGACTCCGTTCTCTATAAAATTGATGTTCCTGCCAATCGATATGATCTTCTTTGCCTCGAAGGGTTGGTCCGAGGACTGCAGGTCTTTAAAGAAAGGTAACAGAGTTGTGAGATTTTTGTGTGTTTTGTTACTATACGCGTCCATTCCTGGTCAATAACCTTGCCACTTGACTGGATTTTGAGGACAGTCTGAGGTATAGATCAGCTGGATTTGTCAGATGTCCATATGCTTCCCTGTTGTTTATCTGGAGAGGGCCTGTTACATACTTCTAAGAGACTAGACTAGAATCTTGTTACATTTTGGATCTGTTCTACATTTTTTTCAACTGCTATTCCAGTTGATACTCATCCTCTGTAAACAACGCCTGCAGAGGCACTTTGTTGTGCTCCTCTGTAATAAATACTGAGACAAATAATTTATTTCGCTTTTCTGCTATAACTTCATCTTCATGAAGGCATCCTTTCTATTTTAGTTATCTGTTTACTATTCAATAGAAAATGTTTAAGCAGCATAAATAAAACCTACATGCCCAAATCCCAATGTCCAGAACCAGGACAGTTGCTAACAAAATTTTCTACATATAGTTGTTGCCACATTTCTAAAGTTTCCTGCATTTTGCAAATATTCTGTTTTTCAGTTATAGACTTACTTCTATTTTTATTCTAGGATAAATCTCCCCAGGTATGAAAAGATAATACCAGCTAAAGGTGAAGGTCAGAGGCTGATTATCACTGAAGAGGTAAAAGTGTTGACTGCACTTTGGTATATTTATTGAACGTCTCTCAACCACGATGATAGCTATGAAATTGATTATCAGGACTAATTTTATAACAGCAGTGAGACTGGAAATCTTATTTGCAGAACAAGAGCTAAAGAAACTTAAATATTTCTACTCAATGCGATTTATTTATAGGGAAGGGGGGTGGGGAGGAACAGAGAAATTTTTCTGGGTGAATTTAGCAGCAGGTCAAATCAAAGTTTCAGGTAGTCGGATTGCATTTCCCTTCTGGGCTATTACAGGGTACATTGAAAACCTCATTGCCTCTACCAGACCTGGCATTGTTTTATCTTTTTTTTTCCTTGGATTTCTAATGTATTTTCATGATTTTTCATTTTGATTACTACTTTATAAAAGAGGATTTTATGAAGGAAAGGGCACATTTCATCTGTTTAAGTTTTGTATATTGTGTACTTGAAATTTATAATCTGTTGCAGACTGCCAAAGTCCGTCCTCATGCTGTAGCTGCGGTTCTTCGTAACATAACTTTTACCAAAGACCGTTATGACAGTTTCATTGACCTCCAAGAAAAGCTACACCAGAATATTTGCAGGTTAGTGCTTAAAGTAGCATATAACGTTTGTGTGATTTGATCGCATTAAGATTTCACAGGCCTGTTGGGGAGAAACATTATATTCGTGCTAAGGAAAATCTTTTAGAACAAGTCTCTTGATCCTTCTCATTTCCTTCCCTGTTTCTGCCTGTTCTCAATATATTTCAGCATAAATAGCTGCTATATTTTCTGCAACAGTTGAGGAAAAATCCTTTTGCAGTAGTCCTATTGGATATGCCTTTGACTGTTGTGTGGGTTTGTTAACATTTGTGTCTCATCAGTAGCATGCAGAGTGAAATTAATTTCTAGGCTTCTCAACACTGCCCATACGCCTTTTTCAGTAAGATCTATGAATGTACAGGAATATTGAGCATCATAACATTATCTCAAGTGAACTCCAGCTATTACTAGTAAAGTCATTATTTTGCCTTCTTTCTCTAGGAGAAGAGCGTTAGTAGCAATAGGTACCCATGACTTGGACACCATTGCTGGTCCATTTACTTTTACGGCTAAAGCACCTTCTGAAATTAAATTCAAGCCCTTGAACCAATCGCAGGAGTACACAGCTCCACAAATGATGGATCTGTATAGGGTAAGTATCATTTTTCAGAGCTGCTGTGCTAAAGACAGGAAGCTAAGTTTCCAGGAATTTACATCTTGTGTACCCCTGGCTTTAAGGGTTGCCCTAACAAGAAAAACCCAGCCATCCTCTGTACCTTCAGCCAATGAACGTTCCACATTTTGGTTACTCAAGAGAAATGCATGGTAATACTTAAATTATATTGCCCATGAAAGATATATCATGTTGTCTGATGTCTAAACATAATACTTAAAATAGTGAATTTGATGTTAGCCTCCCAGTTTATCAACACAAATATTGCTTTTCATGATACTCTTCATAATACTGTAAAAGGTTTATGTATTTGCCTTTACTGTGAAGATACTCACTGTACAAAGCTGAGAAAAAAGTGAATGTAAACAATATTTTTACATGTTATTTTAATTGGGCCAATGTACTTGGTGGCAACATTAAATTATTTACTCAGCTACATGCTATGCAGGTGTAGCACTGCTCTTGGCCCAGTATCCTGATGAAACCAGGTAAGCATTAGGAAAAGATTCTAACTGGTCTAATTTTACAGTATTTATATAAGCCACTTTAAACATCAGTACTTGAAAATGATACTATTATTAAAATATAGAGCTCTGTTGGAGCACACATGAAGAGGTAAAAGAAACTCTCAAAGATATCTGACTGAAGGCAAGTGAAAGCTAGAAAATGAGGCATCAGACAGACTAAAAGTAAACTATTTTTGGTAGAGCATATGCCCATGTCATTGGAACAGATGCAAATTTTGAATCAAATTTAAGTGTAAACATGTCAATATTCAGCAATTCATCATTAAAAGTGTCATAGTGAACATTTTTAGCAGTTCTAAGGAATGTTCTGATAAACTAAGGATGGGTGCTTGTGGGTTTGGCAGTAGAAGATCTACTGTGGTGAACAAGGGCATTGTTTGGGTAGCATGTGTTACGCATTTTTGAGAGAATTCTTAAATAAATAAAAGTTATTTAACATTTTTGAAGAAAACAAAACAAGCTCTCTGATTTCCAAGTTTTCCTGCTTTTGACAGTGAATAGCTTTTGCTAGTGAAGTACCTAGATGTAAGCCCAATCCTGCCCTCTTGAAAAATTCCCATTAATGTCTCAGCAGAGGACTGTGGTAGAATGGAAAATTCGTAAGTGAGCTATTGTGAAATTTAGGGTTATGCTTTATTTCTCCAGACTGACAGCCATCTTCGACACTATTTACACCTGATTGAAAACAAACCGCTTTATCCTGTCATATATGACAGCAATGGTGTTGTTCTGTCCATGCCACCAATCATCAACGGTAAGATTTCTTATGACCAGTTGGTACTGTTGCTGCTGTTCTGTGAGTCAGGGTGTCTAACAGAAATGTTAATATGCAATATGGTTTATTTTCTTCTATTAAAATTGATTCACTTAATGTGGAATTCTATGTTTCTTTCGGTTTAAACAATGCCACATTTTTTGTTTCTTTGGGTTCCTAGCGTTCCTCTTTTCTCAGACAAGACAATGTAGAGGTCCCACTGCAAACCTCTGCACTTAGTTTCTCATATCCTTCTACATTTTTATATTATAAACTCAAGATACGTTCCTTGTGGTAGGAACTTTTGTTAGAAAAGCATTTTATATGCCTAGACATGTCATTCATTCATCAATGATTTAACTAAAAGAAGTAAGAAATTATTTTGTAAACTGGTAACTAGAATAGTCTGCTTTGTAGTGTTCTAAGTGGTTACAGCAGGGATCTTTATCTACATCTTAAGCCCAGTGTATTTAGCAGCAGTGTGAAGCAGTTCTTGTGAATCCTTTTGGTATCACAAGTAACTTCAAGAAGTCTTTAATGGGTTAAAAAAAATAATAAATTGGTCTAAACATTTTTTGCAATGTTTCCTCTGAATGCAAAAGAAGCTTTGGGGTGATTTTAAAACCATGTTTACTGAAACCAATTAATGACATGGCAAAAACTACTCTGTTAACAGAGGTATTTCGGTATATCTATACATCTATAGATAAATATAGGTGAAAAATTAGTAACCATTTCCCTACAGTGACTGATAAAATCTGCAGGGATAATCTCATTGGATGTATTTTTCCTGAAAGTCCTTATTCAAGTCTTAAACAGCTAACCTAAATCATCTTAAAGGGCAGCTCAAATTCTGTGACAGAGTCTGGTAAGAACAACTGTTCTGAATTTGAAGGTGCTGTCAACAACCGTATCTGGTATCTGATCTTTCTCGGTTAGGCTTACTCCATCCTTAGTGTGTTCCACGTATAAACATTGCACATTGTTTGCATTTTATCAGAAAGGTTAAGCTAAATTTCTTAAAACTGTCTGTACTTTAAAGAGGAGTATTTGAGAGAAGCTTCCAGGTTAACAACTCTTTTTAGCCAGATAAGGAAATGTGAATATTTGCTTTTGTTTTTGTTGGTTGTTTTTTCGTTATCTACGAGTACTTAAATGAAAGGTTATATGGGCTTTGAAGTGAGTCCAGAAGAGCTGAGTACATTTCAGCTCTAAAGGAGTACAGTAAAGCATCCTGAAAAGGGCGTACAGCATCCCTCCCTCCCTCAGTCTTCACCTCGCAGCTGTACCTGAGTTTCTGTCAATCTAGCTGTGACCTAGTTTCTCAGGTAGGAAACAGAAAAACAGAAGCTAAGTGACTTGTTCAGGATCAAAGGAAGCAAGAATGCCTCTGTATATCTAGGCGTGTGCTTCTCTTTGCCTCCTGTGGGGTGCATCTGCAGCAGAGAATAGGGCAAGGAAAGGTGAGAAAGATTAAGGTTTTATTTGGCACCACCTCAGACAATTCTAGGACTGCGTGTGTCCACACCGTTTGGTGACTAGCAATGAAATTCTTCCAAGGTGTGCACTGGGCATCTATGCCTAACAGGCAGTATGAGGCAGACTTCTGTTCAGCCTCCTCACATAACTTGCCATTTACTAACAGAACCCCACTTTTTTAAGGAATTGATTACCGGGGACTTGGCATCCAATTTGCAAGGAAGACATTTTAGATGATGCCCCTAAGTGCATTGTCTACCTTGCTTCTTCAAGATGCAAAAGTTTTGAGCGCATCAGTGATGTGGTGCAGGACATACCTCACAACAGCAAGTACAGGAAAAAACCAAATCCATGCTTAAAAGGAACCCATCCTATGCACTAGACCACTAATGTAGACAAAAGCCAGAGTAGCTCAGATGACAGTCGAGAGCTTGGTTATTTACAGAAGCAGCTATGGATGTTTATCAGTGTAAATCACAAAAAAAAAAAAAAAAAAAAAAAAACACAAAAATTCAATCTTCCCTATCCAAGGCTGCTTTCTTACGCATGTTACAAAGGCAGATGTGTTGCCAAAGCCGGGAAGGGGAGATGCTCTGGAAGTGAAGAACCACTCTGCCACCAGCAGATGGCTGCTATTCTGCTAGCTTGCTTTTTCAACTGGATACGGAGAGCAGCTGTAGATTTGTGTACCTTCCAATGTAGAAAGACAGCTGGGTCAGCAAGTCTGGTCTGCCTTTTCTGATAAAATGTGCTGTATTTTTGCCCTTCTTGATTTATAATTTGAAAATAGAAAGTGCTGCTTTTCTTGTAAGAATTTTGAGTGTTGATGCAGTAGACATAGTGGTTTTTAAGCTGGGGAAGATGATGATCTTTTCTGAATCACAAAAGCTATCAGTGTCATTGCAAGATAGGCAATAACATTTCTTAATTTGTTATTCTCTTCATGTTTTAGGAGATCATTCAAAAATAAGCCTAAACACCAGAAATGTTTTTGTTGAATGTACAGGCACAGATATGACAAAGGTAAATTAATCTTTTCTGCTTTTGATATGCTGTAATGGCATTGTTTTCCCTTTGGGTAATAGTGCTCCAGTACGAAAACCTGCAGTAGACAGGCATTTACAGAGCAGACCTCCCATTTCAAAGGGGCAGGACTACATGGAATTCCCTCGAGAGTTTTAGACTTGCTTTGTGGACAATATTGTGTTTTCAGTGGGCTTTGTTTTACAGTGTCTTTATGATGACAGTATGTGTTCAGTTTGTACTAGAAAATATAAGTAAACTAGGTTTATTTTTGTTTTTGAGCACTTTTTCTAAGTCTGAAAGGCTTTAAAAAGAGGAAAGTTCATTAAGACTGCTTACTTCGATGGAATACTCTTTGTAAAAAACCATTTCGTCTCCAACCTAAAATGAGGGAAGGGAGAAGACTTTTTCTTCTTAGTTATCTTTTTCAAGCAGGGATGCTGTGCAAATAATTGTCAAATGGAAGTCCTTCCATATGCAAATTCTGTAACTCAAAGCTGAAGCATGAAAGCCCAGCGGTTATAATTGCCTATTCTTGAATACAGGTTGTGCATTCATTGATAGTTTCCCTAAAATGTGTACATTGATGCTTAAGAGCAAAAAATGCTTTTAATTTACCCAACTACACAATGATGAGTTATTGATGCAAATTTGCATATTGGGGAATGGCTTCTAAGCAAACTAAAAAATAAATACTTATTTCTGCTGCTTACTTTGATAGTAAAAAATAGTGCTGTTCTGTTTACATGAAGAAGATTATACTGTGAGGCATCAAAAAACAGTATTTGTAGGTTGAGAAGTTGAGCTGAATCTTGTGGTTATGTTCTATTATACTAATGTCTTAAAATATCAACTATTCACTGAAAAATTTTGCAAGTGAAGCTAATTTAACAATATTTTCTTAAACAATGCACAATCCTCCAGCCTCTGCATTCTCACTTGAACTTGAGTGAAGTAACTAAGTAAAATAAAGGTTTGAAATATGCAATTCCAGCTGGTAATAAAGATCTCTGTGTATCTTCAGAACAGTTTAACAGAAACGTACAAGTGCTTCAGAGCCTTGAAGATCACAGATTTCTATTTCTCTAGGTTTTGTGTAAATATCTTTGCAGCAGAAGCAAAACATTTCTTAAAATTTGGTCTGGTATTTTAGACTGCTAGGATTTTGGATTCTAAGTTACTAAATAGTATAGAATGAACAGAACATAAGATTTTTTTTCCCTTTTTTATTAAACTTAGTCTTCAGTAGACGTAGAGGACAGATTTCAATGTGATTATCATCTTTATTTTGTAGGCAAAAATTGTTCTTGATACTATAGTCACGATGTTTAGTGAATATTGTGAGAAGCCATTCACGTGAGTATAAATCTCTAGTGAGAAAGACATTACGCTTGGGCCATATTTAAAGAAAAAAACAAACAACTTTTTAGTTCTGTTTTTCTGTCTCTCACAGTGTTGAAGCAGTAGAAGTAATTCTTCCTAATGGGAAGACCCACATCTATCCGGTAAGCATAGTGAGACGGTATCTTACTATCCTCTGGGAAAGGATTTTATTTACATGAAGTAAAAGGGTGATATTATCAATATTATCATCTTTTCTATAGAGGTAACGAGTGAGTCAGGGCCTACTCTAACCCCACACAAAATAAAAACACAGTGCCTCAGTTTCCCCTAATGTTGAAAACTCATTCTGATGCTCCACTAATAAGTGGAGATAAGATAAGGCTAAAAACAGTCTCACAGTTTGATACTCAAGAAAGAAGGCTAGGCTTTAAAGCTACGCGTGGTAACCTCTGCTGTGGGTTTAGAGTTTATGGGATACAGACATTTTGAGAAATAAGTAGAGATTGCAATCAAAGGTCATAATCTGTGTCTAAAGCCTTTAAAACCTACCTGTTCCATATCAGGAAAAAAGGAATGCAGAAAGAGGTCCTTCAGGCTGAAGCCAGTGGGCAGCTGAAATCAGCCTCAGCATAACTTATTATCAGATCAGGAAGCTTTAATACCTATGAGTTAAAATAACCTTTTAACACTGGATTTTTCAGTCCTTCATTTTATAGACTCTAACTATATGAAGGTCTGTTAGGCAGTATGTTGACTACAAGCCCAGGTTTGCCTGTATTAGGAGTGCCAGGTATATCTCTGTGCAGTAACAGAGTCTTTTTAGGAGAACAAAAAAGCATAAGGAAAGCAATCCCTCCTGTTTCCTGGAAGTGACTGAAGACAGAGATCTGGTTGGGTTCATTACATTAGATGTATCAAGCAAGTACAAATTAATTAGGGAGAAAGAAACCTTATTGTTGTTGAGACTTTTTCTAGTCGTATCTTAGCTCTTTCTTTTACAATGGTAACTGCAGTCTTCAGAGGAAAGACCTAGAATCTAGAAGTGACATCCAACAAAACAAACCACTGTACTAGGCAATGCAATTTCCCTACATAAAATAGAGCAAAAAATTCACGGAGTTCTAAATGCTAAGGTTTTTATGGATTTGTTTATCTAGAAGTTTAGAAACACTTTACATACACAGTAGCTTTCTATAGATACGTTACAAACTTCCTAGGTTAAATAATGGTAAACATTTCTGTGCCAATACAGAGGTAACAAGTTTTCCTTCCTTTTCCTCCAAAAAGTCATTTGATCTGTACTAGACTATGCGGTCTCATGCATGACCATTCACTGCTTTAGGGCTTTGACTTAAGATGAACCGGTGACTGGAAACTTTCACAAACTCTGTTACTTTCGTTTATCTGAAATTATCAGAAGTTTCGATAACAGTGATTTCATGCTGCATTCAAACTCCTAGCCTAACTGAGAACAGCTTTTGCATCATGTACTGTAATATTATTTTCAAGAATCATGTTATCATAGAATACTGACTTTTTAACGTAATATTCCACACCTGTCTTCTGTGGATGACATTTGAGTGTCACAGTTAGAAGAAGCTAGATTAGCAAGATGTCAAAACTGAATCCCTTTAGAGGTAGCAAGGGTTGTGTATGTTGAAAAGCTTTCCCTTTCTTTTTAGGAACTGGCTTACCGAAAAGAGAAGGTGAAACCTGACCTCATTAACAAGAAGATAGGAATCAGGTGTGTTACTGCAAATAAAAGCTTTTTTTATTTAAGCATTAATCATGAAAAAGGTACTTAAACACCGATTACTACATTGTTTTAAAAATGTTTACACCATGATTTTTAATCTATGAAAAAATTCTGGGGTTAACTTTGGTAATTAGATCAACTCTGTTGGACTTGCTTCACTGTTCTCAAAAAAGGGGAATGGTTCTTCATGGCCTCACACAACTGTTAAGAAGTAAAGAAAAATGACTGTCTCGGAGTCAGAATCTGAGCTGGTTTTGTTGGAATGCTGAGTTTACGTACAGTCTGTAAAGCACATAGAGATTATTCAGGAAATAAGGCAACGTAGCAGAAACACTGATTACTTTAAAAAGTATAGTGTAAGATCACTAAATTACTACTCTCTTGTTTTGTTTCAGTGAAACTCCATCAAGCCTTGCAAAGCTGCTGACTAGGATGTGTTTGAAGTCACACGTCATAGGGAATGGGAACAATATAGAGATTGAAATCCCTCCTACCAGAGCGGACATTATCCATGCATGTGATATCGTAGAAGATGCAGCAATAGCTTATGGTTATAACAACATTCAGATGACTATTCCGAAAACGTACACCATAGCTAATCAAGTAAGATTGCCCCTTCAAATAAGCGCTCTGTTGTCAGTAAATGACTAGTGCATGCCAGAAGGGCTTTGGGGAAAACAGAACCTAGGAATTAAATATTTTGACATGCTTTGCCTTGAGAAGTATTTACCATGGATAGGATACAAAACAGATGCCCCACTGATTTGAATAAGTCCAAGACCAGTGGTCGCTGGTACTTGAAAAAAGACAGGGTTTAAGCAGGGAGCCCATATTAAATCTCTAATTGGGAGATTCATTTCCTCAGGCAAGCCTAAAGGCAGCTGGCTGATGCTTTCAAAAATTTTAAGTACACAAGCAGAGTACCTCCCTAGTGAATTCACCATAATGTACCAGGCAGAATCACCTCGGGAAAGAACAGAAGAGTGTTTTTAGATGGAAGTGAAAAACTGGTTTTTGTTTCATTTTAGCTCCCCCTCAATAAGCTCACAGAACTTCTGAGACTGGACTTGGCGGCTGCTGGATTCACTGAAGCACTCACTTTTGCCCTGGTATATTGTATTGATTTAACGTTTTCTTACTTGCTTGTTCGTAAGGGCAATGCTCAAAAACTGTAGAGGATGGTTGAGACTATGCTGTTGTATAAATGTACCAGTATTATCTCGTACTGTTTTAAGCAGCTGACTGCTTACTAGTGCTTTGGAATTATAGTGGAATATTTTGTGAGTTTGTAAGTCAGAGAAATTGAGTAAGTCACTGCTAATGTGGCATGCAATTCTACGTATCAAGGCAAAATTAGTTGCTAAAGTACTGCTTTTAGTGTAACTTGACAGTATGAAACTGTAAGACAGCAACTCTCTTTAGAGATTTTGATCACCCAATGTGAAATTCATCATAGTTTGATAGTCTGGAAAACAATTTATCAAAATTTAGTAATTTCTGGTGGATATTACTGCAGTTCAGAGATCACACTTTCTATTTGTCTCTTCCCACTACTGTCACCTGCCCATGATTCCTTGGATTAGATACCAAGTTGATATATAATTATTCAGTCAGAGTTTATTTTAAGAATCCCTGTAGGCGCTATATAATGCAGACTAAGGAATCACAAGTGAAGTTTTGATAACGTACTCAAAGATTTTAAGATATGGTGATGCAGGCTCCTAAAACATTTGCATGCATTTGAAACGTTTAGGTATTGCAGCTGAGGTTGGTAATCCAAATGGATCAAATAAAATTTTAACACCTTCACATTTTATGGAGCTTAAAATGCAAAATTTGTAGTTACTCTAAAGCCTGAAAAATGTATTTCAGTTTTAGTATTTTATTACTTGTTAAACGTTACTCATTTAAGAGACAAGTCGATAATAACTGATGTTACTTCCTGCAGTGCTACTATGTGATGAAGATTACCTGTGATAGTACCATCTTGGGGAACTACTGTGTAAAACATGGTCAAACTTTTATAATTCACAGCATAAGCAAAAGTCTATAATTCCTTTTTTGTTTCAGCACCGAATACTTAGTATGCTCAAAAACGTTGAGTATATTTTATCACTACATTAGAGAACGTTTATGAACTGCCACAGCAAAAGATCCCGCAGTGTATTATTTTATCACATTACGTATTTTTGCTATGGTATGCTTATGCTACAACATTCTGTAACCCTGTGCTACATGATAAGCACTGCTTCCATATTTGTGAATGTAATCCTAGTTTTGGTTTGAGCCCTAAATTATCACTCCTACAGAGTAACATTGCTTTCTGTGGGGGCTTCGAATTTAGCCAAAATGCACTTAGTTGCATCATAGTAACACACTACAGTTTAGATGCACCTAAGGTCAGCATTCATTTAAGATTTTCTTTTTTAGTCAATAATCTACTCTTTCAGATGTTATCATCTGCTCGTTTTCCTCACATTTAGACTATCAACACACTTCTCGGAATGCTGCCAGTGCAAAGGGAGACTGCAGTATACCGGCAAATCCTCAATTACATGCCTAGTCTACTGTTGGTTTCTTTATGCATTAATAATGCTATAAATTCTGAAAATTTGCAGTGTGGATCTTATCAGTCGCATCTGTTGCTGTATGTGCACAGACATTGTCTGAGCCTGATAAAGAGCATGTGTATTGCTTTACTGATCAGCTTAAAACTACACCTTGAGAATATGGGCTTGAAAAATATTCCAGCTCAGAGAAACAAAAACGGAGCTATGACAATCTTACATAGCTATGAAAATTGAAGACTTAGGCATATGACCTTTTTTTTTTTTTTGAGATAGTACTTTCCGTCAGTAGCCCCAAAGGGATTGTTTTCTTTGTGAGAAAGCTTGGGTGCCATTCCTGTACTATTTTCCAAATAAGGTGTTTTTTCCACTGCAGGTCAGCCTCCAACAGCAAATTATGACAGAAGCTTAAATAAACACTACTTTTTTTAACTAGCTTTATTTTGGTTAGTAATTAACATTTGTAGATAAACCAGTTTGCCTACTTTGTCTCAAGACTGGGGCTCAATTTGTATTATAAGAGGGTGTTGTACATAAGGGCCTCAGTGCAACAGCTATGCTTGCATTGTTCATCATAGATGTCAAGTTTTGTCATTGGCTCACTGTCTGCTTTAACTATTTGACCTTGTTTCTTTTTCTTTCATCTCTTCTCAGTGTTCTCAAGAAGACATTGCGGATAAACTTGGCACAGATATCTCTACAACAAAAGCAGTACACATAGCAAACCCCAAAACTGCAGAATTTCAGGTGAAGTAACTTAATTCAGGTCAAGTTTGGAAGCAACAGTGTCACAGATTCTATGTATAAAGAGGACAGAAAAGAACTAACAGAAAACAATTTACAGAGCTATAGAGCTACTTTTTCTTGCAAAGAGGATGTGGGTATTTATGCACTAAACTTGCTAGCAGTCATCTCCTTTTATACCTTCACTAAGAAATAACTCGGTGTGAAACACCATTAGGTTTTCAGTGAAGTAAAATACCATATTCAATATGATGGCATGTAGCAAAATTGAGCTGTCTTATTACAGAAGATTCCACCCAGATTATTGATCAACACCTGCATTTAGAAAAGCTAGTAAGTATAAATAGAAATACTGGACCTGCAGTTACCTTCTGAGCTCTGCATGGGAAGGTTGTGTTGTTTTTTTCAAAGTAGCTGTTATCACACTTACTTTTTTCTCTGGATATATATATGTGTGTGTGTGTGTATATATACATAGATAGTAGAGCTTCTTTTTTTGAATCTGAAATTTATCAGTGGTGTGAATACATGAATGTTTGATTGGGAAGATGGACCTCAGGTTAATTTTGAAAGCATCTGTTTATCTTTGAAATCTGCTCCAGAGTCAAATAAGCAGGGGATTTTTACTACTGTATTTATCATCATACTTGTTTTATTTCAAATAATTATCCAAATATGTTAACTGTCAGTGATAGTCTGGTAACATTCCTTCTGCTTTTCCTTGGTGATCCTGAGTGGATCCATCTGAACAGAGGCAAACAAATGTATTTATCTGTACCTGAGATAATCATGAGAAATTATCTTTTTGTCAGGGGAGATAAATCAGCACTTACAAGTAGTGACAGTGTTAGTTCAAGAAGTGTTTTGCTGTCAGACACACGGTCTGATTTTTTGAGTGGTCCTTTGGGGATCCAGGAGTTGGACTCAGTCTCTGTGGGTCCCTTCCAACTCAGGATATTCTATGATTTAGCTTATAGGGAAAGTGACTAGACATTATGAGATCTGTAAAATAGATGGAAAACATTTTTGAGGCATATTTTGTTTCTAACCTAAGAAATACGAAGGTAAACACTATAGAAAGGCTTAGAGTTTTAGTAAAGTGTGGTATCTTCCTCCCAAGACCTCTGGTGAGTCAGATTTCTCTGAATATCAGAGAGACCTTTCCAGGTCTTTCCTCTAATGGTAAAAACATTCTTCTGCTGTAAAAAACATTCTAATTAGGAATGTAATTTGGGGGTAACTTCATGTATTTTCTGTTCTGTTTGCTACCACAACTAAACAGTCCTATAAAGCCACTGTCATAAGGTGTTTAGACTATTATCACCTGTTTGTATATACCATTTTGCATAGTAATTACAACTGCTCAATACAGAACGTACCACAAACATAAAAGGTACTGACCAAGAACAAAAACAGCTCATGCATCCTGTCTTCCAGGCTATACAGTGCAAAGAACATACAGAGAACGTACATTTTCAGTTTTAATAATTCTAAAACAAAGATGATGAAGCATGAGAGATTAGTACAGTATTTGCACCTGACTACTTCTGAATTCTGGCAAAACATTAAGAAATGTAGCATTAGCTATTTTGCAATATATTTCACTTGCAGCATCCGTGTTTGTCCTGCAGGTGGCACGTACTACCCTCCTTCCTGGGCTACTGAAAACTATTGCTGCTAACCGAAAGATGCCCTTGCCTTTAAAGCTCTTTGAGATTTCTGACATTGTAGTAAAAGATCCTAGTAAAGGTAAGAAAAACTTCCTCAGCATTCAGAACTCCTAAATTTCTTTTTTGAAAGGACTGTAGGCCCAGGTTAATTTCAGAAACTTTCTGAGAAACTAGTTAAGGTTACCGTTGTGCAAGTTTGGGAAAAAATAGGAATTTTCAGCAGAATGATACCTAGGAAAGTAGATCCAGCTTTTTAAAGAAACAGAAGGAATGATTAAGAACTGCAGGGTCAGCTTGACCTGGACCCTAAGTAAGTTCCCAGATGGCAGCACCGGGTTTGTCTGCAACACTGATCTACTGGTACAACACCCAGAGGAACAGAAGGGGGATTGATTTGACATAATCAGTTACAGTCCCAAGACTTTATTTGTTATGGCTGTATTGCATCTTTCCTAGCAATGCTGTTTACTCCAATAGCCAGTGGTCAGGTACACACTGTGCAGCTACTGGAGGATTTCGTGTCCAGGGACTGCAAGGGGACTGCTCCAGCTGGACTGCTTCCACTGTCAGGGAGCCCAGTTTTGTATACCAGGATAAACTCAAGGCAATTTTACACCAAAAAGTACCTGCTCTAAACATGTCTAAGGTATGTTGCTATTGGAGTACTAGAGCCTGCTTAAACTGCTGCAGTCTCAAAGAAGTGCAGTGTTGCCAGTTGAAAAGCAAAATGTCTTGAGTCAGGGAACAGCAGGTTATATTTGCAGACTGATTCTAATCTGGAGAACTATAGCTCAAAAATGTGGGTGTCAGTGCAGTTATCTTACCAACCAATTATCTTATCCAACCTTAAGGATTCTGTGGTCTATCTTAACATGAATCCCTTTCCATCACCTTGAAACAGGATTGCTAGTATTTGTTCCCTAAATTTGTGTGCTGGAATATTGACAACCAATACAAAGAATCGGATTTGTAGCACGCACGCCGGGTAAAGAACAGAGCAAGTCTTTGTATAAAAATGTATAAATAAACAAAAAGCCCGACAGTATAAAATTTCCCCACTCGTGCATAAAAAGATTTTCCTTATCTTTCCTTTTCATCCAACTATGCTAAGAAAGCATGGCTGCCTTTGAACTGCTCTGTAACGTTAATTATTTACATGAAACAGCAAAAGCAGCTAGATCACTTTTCAAAAGCTTCAGTGAAAGCCTTCCTGTGCGATGGGGCCTCTATGCACTGATTTCACTGTACAGTATCAAAATTTCAGATTATCTTCTTTATCAGGAAGAATGTACCAAAGTAAAATGAAATATAAAAATGGATTTTTAAAATAAGAAACATTTTGCTAAAGAAATTTACCAATTCCTTTTTATATGGTATACCATACTTATGGTATACCAAGGGAAAAAGAGTGCACAGCTACAGTTCTTGGGAGTATGTGCTTGTACAGTAAGTCACAACTTGAGATGAAATTTTGCCTGTCAGCGGAAAAGGCTGACATTACTTTAAATTCAGCAGCAGAAATGGTTTTGTTGTTTCATTATCTGGTTTCAGATTTTAGTGGTTGTGTTTAAGGTATCTGGGATCTGCAAAACAAAGGTTTATATAAGGCATAAACAGAATGGCAAGTAAATTGCTTTGGTGATGAATTTAATTTGCAGATTACTTTTATTTTTTTTTTAAAAAGGGGGGGAAAAGCCTTGCCAAGCTAAACAAGCAGTTTTAGGAAAACATGTACCTTTTTTTTTTAGTTAAACACAAACATTTTGGTGCTGCAGTTCATTCCTTGTTGGGGGGCGTAAGTTAGCTGAAGTGCAAAAAACTTGGTACAGATGGCAGAATAGCATTAGCATTCCTCAGAACCAAGAGTGGGGCTATTTATCTTGGAATAAGGAGCATGTTTATCCTGGCTTTATAAAATTTGCAAGTTAAATTGATTACTTTTATTTTGTTCATGTTAATTGCAGCTCTTGAAAGCTTTCATTTATGTGGATGGCTGCTTCACAATTTTGTAGTGTACTTCATTTTGATGGGAATCACTGCAACATGTAAGAAACACTTCTGAGGCCGCAGCTTTGTACCCTGTGCTCCTAGGCAGCCCTCTCACGGGCTGAGAACTTGCAGGCTGCGAACAATATCTAAAACTGTTTTCATGTAGTCTGTAGAATGACTACTGTTTTTCCCAAACTTTGAAAATTAAACTTGCCTGATAAGTAGTTTGAAAGGGAAGGGGAGAAAGAAATAACTGGTAACTGCAAACACTGAAAAATGTGGGACTGTCCTCTCACATATGGAATGAGATTTCCTGCAGAAGGCTTATGTCATCAGACTGACTAATTTAATTTTATTATTTCATGATTTTGGCATGCAGAATTTCCAATTAATAATGTAAGAAGTATGAGTCAAAAGTGTACTGACATTAACTGTATTTGAAATGGCATCTTGTAGTCATTCATGTGTGAATGAACCTAACTTTTAAACACTGGTTTTTAATAAAATGCCTACTTACACAGAACCCACGCTTACCAAGGTGAACAGAACTTATTTCTCTTCAGACATATCTGGCAGAAAGTCTTGACGCACTAAATTAGCAAAATGTGTGCCCGATTTAATATAACTAAATGGAACCAAATCTGAGCAGAAATGTTTCTTCTCAAGGCAAGAGGAAACGTGCTGATTTTGAGAAAGTTACATAGCATTTGTGTAGTTAACTTGTAACCCTAGAATAGTCACTTCCAGTAGGATAGTTATTCTGCTTCAGTGTATAAATGGTTACCTTACACCGCTACCCCTAACACAGAATACCTTTTCTTGCTCATCACAATGAAAGAAATGAATCCATCATAAAATCACCTCTGATTAGCGGTCTTGTGGAACCCGGCAAGCTTACGGTCGCATATTTTTAACATAATTTACATCATTTGAGAAGAGCTGATGCCATATTTTGGAGCATTTTTCCAAACTCTGCACGGAAGTGTTAGTTACAAGCAGAAAATAGCCGTGGATTTTTCTGAAGCTGTGATACAAGTTTAAATGAGCAGGTGCCCCCTTTCTGATTAAGTTACATTTCTGAAGCATCCCTAACGTGGAAGGGGGCAGCATACAGCACCGCTTTATCTTCCTCTGCGCTCTTTGGCTCACATATTCCTAACCAACTGTCCATCCTTTGGACTGTTTTTCAGCAGCATCTCAAGGAAGTGCTTTGAAGTCTCAAATATATATATATATATATAATTCAGGTTGACGTACTTGGCAGGCCAATTTAAAAAATAGAATTGCTTCATGGCATGACACAAGAGATCTCTTAAGTGAGTTATAAGGAACCAAAGCATTTCTAACATCTGCCAGCTTTTACATACAGTTCCTAATACTTTTTCTCTCCTATTGTCTGCAGTGAATGAACTTCTTGTGTTGTAGCATAACTGGAAAGGAATAAGTTCTATAACACAGCTTTTTGGAATGCTTCAAAATGCATCCTTTACTTTACCAAAGATCTTCACAGTTGGGTTGATTGGGTTGAAATCATGACTTAAAAGAGTTGTTGTATGCATTTCTTTCTGATGCTTTAGTTAAGAATAGTGATCTGAAGACACCACCGCCTCTAAACAGTAATGAAATGAAGTTCAGATAGTTGTCATGTTCTGCAAGCGTAATGATCAGAGAAAAGTGAAACCATGCTACTGAATATCTAGCCCAGAAAGCTTGCTTTCCTAGGAACAAATGAAGACTTGAGGAAGGGGAGAACACTTTCTTCTTTTCCATTGGACAACACAACATGAAAATAGATAGTCCACCATTGGTGACTGTGTATTACTGCCTGGCATCTTATTAGAGCCAGGCAACAGAGACACACAGTAATGATGCGACTGAACAGCCAGCTTGCTACAAGAACAAGAGTCAGATGTTGTGTTTATTGACATTTTCTCTGCAACCTTTACTTTTCTGTGTTGCTATTGTAATATAAAACTTCAGGATTGAATTCTCCATCATTATTTAATATTGCAAGTTATAATAATGGCAGTAAAGGTTTCCCAAGTGACAAAACGCAGAATTACTGGCACAGTAAGTCCAGCTTTCAGTGACTGTCAAGAAAACTTGTGGCTATATTGCCAGGTTGCTGCTCTAGAAGTTTGAAATGACTTTTGGCTCATAAAGGCTACGCTTTCATCTTTTGTGTAGGCTCTTGCTCCTGTATTTTGTGTTCCTTTTGAATCCCTTTTTCTCGGTCCGCTTGGTAAACTTTTTCCTGTGTAGTTTTTGATAGATCTTTCTTACTAAATGGTCAGTCAGACCAAATAAGCAAGATGTAGATTTACTAGGCGTCTTAACTTCTCAAGTGGTAGGCAGTTCTGAGACTTCCATCCAGAACCTCCGTACGGTTTAGACTGCGGGTGCAGCTGCACCTCCTGTGAATTAAGTCACTAACTACGTAGGGATCTTGAACCACGCTGTCTCTCTGGGCAGCATGCAGCGCAGCTCCTTTTTTCCTGGGAACACTGAGTCTGACTGAGATGCTTTGTGACCAAAAGTCCTGATAAATGCCCATTGTGCACACAGTTTCGCTGTATAAAGAACATAATTCACCCTGTAATATACCAGATTTCATGTGCATTGCTTTTGGCTGATTTCCAGGAAAGAAATATGAAAGCCCTACTCATGCAACTTTATGTCAGGTGGTACAGGCCTGCCTTAACTTGCAGGCCAGGTGGAGTTGTTCTTTTTACTCCTTCATTCCTTCACTACTGAAGAAGTTCTTATTCCCCTTTTCCTCTCAAACGTTACAATTAGCCAGAGATCTTAAGGATTTCTATTATGATTTTTTTAAGCAATTGCTGTCAGTAAATAATTTTTTTCCCTATATCTAACCACCGCAAAGAAGAAGAGGTGAAGATGAGAATGTCTGTCTAGATATGAACAACTACAAGTCTGCAGTTACCAGAGGACTTTCTAGAATGGGAAGAAATCTACGCATGGAAATCTGGCTGCAACTTGTTGCACTGTGTCAATACCACAAAGCAGTGCAGTACAAAAGGAGATCAGCCGATGACTTGCAGTCCATGTTGTAAAAAAGCAAGCTGTGTTTTTGACTAGCTGTAGTGAAAGCGTGCTGAATGCCTTTTAGTGCTTTAAGCTGTTTTGGTGTCCTTCTGGAACACCTTTCCCAGCCGAGGTGCAACTGAAGGACTCCAGTTTATGTGCTGCAGGATTGCTTCATGGTGAACGGAAGCATGATAAGCGGGGATGATCAGGAGATGGCCTTAAGAACTGCAGGTCTGGTCCAAACTGAAACGTAGTGTACCTTTGTACTGAAGATAGTTCCAAAGCACATGAATTTCCAAAGGAAGAAGATAGTTACGTAGAGAGTTCCTCCCCTACTTTGAACATTTTTTTCCCTTGTTACACCAACTTTGCTGAACACACACTTGCCGTTCATCTTTGAGAAGGTGAAGACCTGAAGGCAATAAATGAATTCACTACATTAATCAGTATTTTGCATTTCACCATAGCAGAACTGGCAGCTGTGACCATCAGCTTGTTACTCTGTTCCTAGATCATTTTTTTTCAAAAAACTAAAAACCCTGAAGTCTGCAATGAGTAAAGCTTCTAAATAGACTACAGTAGTCCTAGATGGTGTATATATAGCAACGGTATAGCCTGAAGGTACAAGGATAGGAACATACAACTACATACTCAACTTGAAAGTGTAAAAATATAGATTTTTTGATTAAATGAGTAATGTAAGAAAATCTACAGTAGGGAGAAAGTAGGGTTTTGAGTTAAGGAACTGTCCAAAGGGGGACACATTTGTATCGCAGTCTCAAGTTCATAGGAAGTATTACATAGTCCCTTGGTTTCAGGGATGTCCAAGATGATGATGAAAAGCAACATGTGGTTTGGAAACCTGTGTGAATTTAGATCTTGCCATAGATTACCTTGTTAACGTTATTAGGCATTTCAAGTTGTGGGCCAGTTGTTTTATATAGGTAATTATTCTGCAACTGAGTTTTATCAGTATCTAGTTTTCCCAGCAACACCACTAGTCAAAATGCAAAAACTCAGCAAGAAAACTTGTCTGCTTTGAATTCCTTTAGCACTTATCTATATGCCTGGTACTTGTCATTGTGTAGAGATGCTTGTATTTAACAACCCTATTTCCTGCCCAAGACACGGGACACTTGAAATCTACGTTTCAGATTGTGAGAACTAGTAGGTTAAAGAAATCCCCTTATTTCCTTAGATAGATGCATCAGAGAGGCCATTTTATGTTCTTATTTCTCCTTTCTCAGACAATACCTCAGGCAGTAGCAGAAGAAAACCGATGAAAACGGCAAGGTTGAAAGCATAAGGTTTCCCAGATAATGTAATAACTTCCTTCTTCTTCAGATGTAGGTGCAAGAAACTACAGGCATTTATGTGCCGTTTATTACAACAAGAGCCCTGGGTTTGAGATTATCCATGGTTTGCTGGACAGGGTCATGCAACTTCTGGAAGTACCACCAAGCGAGGAGAATGGATATGTGATCAAGGCAACTGAAGGTAAGGAATACACTACATCTGTGTCCTGCAGAGCTTGTTGTTGAGCTCAGGTGTTCCCCTACAATGTGAGGTGAACTTCCCGTTGTCAGCAGTAGGCACCAAGAGATTTTTATTATATGCTACCACACCACAGTATAAATGAAAAGGCATTAACTGCATTCACTGATTGTAAAACAGGCTTAGTGTTTTTCTGCAAGCTGTTCTTTATATAAACTGCAAGTTGACAGCTTTTTAAGGAGAGGAGGAGACTCATAGTAAAGTGTATGCCATAAGCTTCACAGTGTTTACAGTGAATTAATCCACTGATCAGGTAAGTAGGAATTCACTGAATTAATGTATATGCCAGATACCCACTATGTTCTCTTTGGTTAACAGTGCCTGGAAAAGAAAGCTTCTTACACCTGATCTTTTCGTTTATAGCTTTATCTATACCGTTTATTTATATATGCAACTTTTATTTCTAAATTCATGTGAAGATCTACATCTTTTATTCAAAGACCCGCTTGCTGTCTTCGAGACTGCTTAGATAAGCAGTTGTTTAACAGGCCTCTTCATTCTCCATACAGAGGAAGCTGCCCATGAATTTAAAATAACATCCTTAAGTGCAGAGACTCTTCTGTGCACGTATGTGCATATGCATGGAAGAGATAAAGAAAGCAAGCTGACCATATTGCTTTATTGAAGGAGTAATGAGGTTGATGCAAGAGAACAAGCACCAGCAGCGAATCTGTTCTGTTAACTAAAATAACAGTGTAATAATTACACTACAGAAAAGCAAGACTGCAGGGATGGCAGCTTGCAATTATACTTCTGAGCACCGGTGCACGGATGCTTATACAATAATGACATAAATTGGCTCAGCTTGAAGAAGTGCCCTTTTTCTGCACTTAGAGGATCCCTGACAGGCTGTTGAGCTTGCCTATTTGTAACACAAAGTTGGTAGATGCCTCGTTTCACTGTGTGCTGCCAGAAGTGCCAAACATAACACTTCAACCAAGGGGTCTCCTAGCAGGTTTTTAACGCACAATTGTGATACATTGATTCCCTGCCCCTCTCCTCCCGTTTTTTCCACAAAATAGTTTGCTCAGTACTGTTTAGGCAGACTTTCGAAGATTTTCCTAATTAAAATCGTTACGATTTTCAGGTTGACCAGAGGGCTCTTTAAACAATTCTGGGTTTTGTTCTAATTCTGCCAAGTACAGAACAGGTAACAGCAAAATGTTATTTGGAGCATTTAGAAGAGCCTTAAGGAGCTGGGTACTCAGCTGCTGTTGAAGTGACGGTCAAACCAAACTGTCAGATTCTCTCTCAAAAATGCTCTGTAACTTGTTTTGAATAGACATATCCAGTTTGCTGTAGTAAAAATACTTGCAAATGTTTTATATTCTGTACTATAGCACTTTGATAATGTATGACTGACTTAAGCAACTGGGAAAAAGATCTCAAAGAATAGTCCTTATACAATGAAGAAGTTATTTCTAGATCCTAGTACTGCTTAGTATTCCTGATGCTGTGGATTTGCAATATCCTTTCAAAATCCCTGCATTCCCATGATGTTACTACACAATGCATTTAGTGTAAAGGATGGATTATGCCTTGTCATATGCAATATATTACAAGCAGTTTGCGGCTTTTGGCTGTAGACAGAAGTGCCTACTACTTTCTGTTTCACCACCGATTCAGAAATTCCCCTGGGATGGCATGTAGATCCTTGCAGTTCTCCTGACATTGGAATTTAACCTCAGTAACAATGCAGATGGCTGATACTCCGGTGCCAAAGGGAATGCAGTGTCACTGCACCAACTTACTTGAAAGACCTTGACTGCAGAGATGGCTTGGAAGTCAAAGTAGTTTAGAGGAATTTGTTTTTGACTCGCTTTGCAATCTCTGAGTTAAGCGTGCGTGAGAGAAAATATCAGCAGATGATGGAGTAAGGTCAGTTGCAGAGTCGGGGGGAGGAGGGAGGCAGAAAGATATCCTATAACATCTTAAGAGACTGCAGCATACTGAAATAATTCAGAAAGAGAGCAGTACTCGTTACTTCAGGTTTTAAATCAGGACATTACACATGGCATGGATTTTTAGATGCATTTTTATGGAACATGCTTTTTTATTGCCTGTGCCAAATTAACGTTTATACACTGAGAAATGGGTTTATCCTACAACACTGATTCTGATTTAGAAAATTTCCAGGTACATTTTCTGTATGTGATCTTAAGCAAAACTTGAGACTAGTTTGCAACACAGTGTGAAGGTAGGACTTCAGTCCAGCTTTATTCCTTGTGTGACTGATTAAAAAGGCTCCGGTGATTACTGGAAAACAATACTGGGAAAAATGTTTGAGTAAGCAACAAAGAATAGATAGAAGAAAGATGTATTGGGCACATATTTGCCTCTTTCCCAAATACACTTTGAAAAACGAAGTGCCTCTGCTATGTTCTTTGATCCATACGTGCAAATCATGGTTATTTAAGCCCCTGCTGTCTACCAACACCTAAGCGCCCTGTGATTTGACCTTAAGGTCAGAGCCTTTTTGCCTTTATAGCAACACCTGTGGAAAAAAGTACAGATGCTAGAAAATATGGGTGAAATTGTGACGGTCCCCTGGCCTTTGCACTACTCTTCGGTGTAACCTGAGCTAGGTAATAAATGAAGTGTTTAGGGCAGCTTTAAGGAAGGGAGGGTGTTGAGTGGCTGAATTCAAGGCTTTCAGTATACATTTGGTACTCAGTACTTCTCAGTTTCTTAAAGTTACTGGGGATACTTCTTTCCTTATTACCACTATATATAGAAAATCATAAAATTTCAAAGGCAGAACTCTGAAATGCTACCCATTGATTTAAAATACACAGAGTAGACTTGCTGAACTCTACAGTTACTGGCCTAGAAGCATTTTGGGTATGTTTTAGAAATGCCAAACAGATGAGTACAATTACTGCATCCTCCTCAAATCTGTGTATTATGGAGCGTACCTTCTTTTGCATGAAAAAAAAAATCTCAAAATTTTAGCCAGTTCCATATCATTAATAAAGTGTACAGGTCACTATGAACGTGTATGACTAGGAAGTCAATAAAGTAAGATCAAAACATTTTTAAAGAACACACCTACAAATAGAAGGAGCCAACTAATGTTAGGTAATCCTATGTAATGGAATTGTGGCTTTTTTTCTTTTTACATGACTTTAATTGGTTTCACCTCCCTTGAAGTGAAAATTAGTGGCATTCTGATAACTATATTGGAAGGTATTCTTAATTTCAAGTTTTAATCTGCAGAAACAGGTGCGTTTTTTGCCACATTTTGGTCATCCTGTGCCCTAGATGACTGTCCTCTTCCAGAAATCAGGACTGGGATCACAAAAGGCAATGTTCCTCATGGGATTTGGGTCCACAGTAAAGTTCTGCTTAAGCTAAAAAAGAATTTATGTGTGGTAAATACTAATGGTGGATTCTCTATCAGCCTTCAAGGGTGTGGTGTGAGGTATAAGGTATAATTACCCTCACTCACCTTAAAATACGTGAATGACTCCCTGATTTAAGGAAAGAAGCCCTATTTTTGCAGTATTGTCTAAGTGTCTCTTTACCTTGCAAATGTAAATGAATTAGGCACAAACTGTTTAAGAAGGGAAAATACCCATATTTAATGAAAGTAAAGCAACTTGACACGTTCACAGAAAACGTTAATGGTAAATCTGTGAATCAGGCCTGCTTCACTGTGTCACGCTGCCTGCCCTGACTATTGGGATGTGATGAAATAATAGTATTCATGGGAAAACAAGCTCATGCTATTCATGGATTATGACATCAGCTACTTTTTTGTACATTTTTGACTTGTAAATTTACGCTGAAGTCTTACATACATATGTGTTGTGTTTTGTTTTTTTTTAAAAAAAAAATGTTTATGCCATTCATTCTTTTAGGGTAATCAACAGTTTAGTAAAGGTGGGAAGTCAGCCAGTTTGTGTTCAACATAAATGCATGCTTAATAAATGCATACTTCATGCCTACTAAGTCTCATTTCCTTTAGTAATTGACAGTTGTCTTGAAAAAAATTCCTTTTTTTTTTTTTTTACTGCCCTTAATTAAACAAAAGGTGTGGTAAAGTGTAGAAAATCTTAATTCCACAGTAAATCATGGCAATAGCTTCTCATTTAATAAGGCTTAGCTGTGAAATTAGAGGTGTAATAGTTATCTCCATAACTAAGGACATAAATAAACATTTATAATAATAATTACACAACAAATCACAGTCTAAATCTCTGTTCAAAGTTAATCTCAATTCACAAGACAAGAGGAGGGAAGTCCAGGACTAATTCTGAGTTACGTGCATAGAATTGAGCCCCTGCATCTATCTCTGGTGATCAGTTTAGATTAGGAGATGGTAATACACACGGAGGTTTAGTACCCATGTTGAACTTGGCATTATTAATACCTGTTCTGGTTTAATGAATTCACGCTTGATTGCTTTCAGCAACATTCCTGGCTTTTCAGTTTCCTGTCTTGGCAAGCATTGCGTCATTCGTGTCAATGATTGTGTGTGTACTCATAGATAAATAAAGGAGATGTATGCTTCTGTTTAGATTTTTTTTCTTACAGTCAGCTCATGCATTAATGGGACTAAGAGGCAGGGAAAGGTTTTTTGTGTGTTTGTTTTCATCCGATTCATTTTACTACTTCTAAACATATTCCCCTAATTCTGTAAAGATTTTTAGGAATTCTACCACTGGGCGTTACAAAGGCTTAACTGTAAAGCATCTTGCAAAATTAGCTATTTGTCACTGGTTCTCCTGGCTTTCCTACTTCCAGACCTTACGACTTTCCAATTAGTTTCTCACACTTGCTCTTGAGCAATTTTCCCTGCAGCATCAATAGAGCTTAGTTATATGAAAAATTACAGTTCTAACAGCTGGAGTTAAATTATCTAATGGATTGGGTGTGGCTGTTCACTTAATGTCCTTTTAATTAGCTATTATCTCTGCTCTTTATTTCCTTCCTGTAAGTACACTACTTCCAGTTTATAGGAACTAAATCCCTACCAAGTTAAGCCAGGTCCTATCAAGCATCTTCCCACATCAGCGTTGATAGTTCAAATTTGACTGTAATTGAATTAACACCCAAGGAGGTACCTGGCAAAGATGCAGAACAGGAGGGAGTTGCTTATTTTATTTAATTAGCCAAGTCAGGAGCCTGCAGTGTCTGGAGTTTCTAGAGATAAACGCAACCTACCGAGATTTGACAGAACGCTGTATCACTGGACATCTCAGAGGTGCCTTGCTAGTGGAAGTGAAGCAGTTTTGGCAAGCAACACTGAAACAGTTTGTGGCAAAACCCATGGTTAGTTTCTGGAAATAAGTCTCATTTCATTAGCTTTGTGTTACATACTTCTTCTCTATTATAGAGAAAAAACCAGAGGTTATCACATGTAAGTTTGAGGAGGGCTTTTTGCTATTCCTATGGTCGTTTCAGCTCCTCTACTGGGAGTTCTTGAATATGCCTTCATGACACCCTATAATGGTTGCACAAAGCTTATCCCAAAAAAAGATGATTGGGCAGAAGAAAAGTATGTTCTTTTAGCACAGCATGGGGCAACAAGGGGTTAGACTTCTGTCCTTTACACTTTCATTACCAAGCCACGTTTGACAGATGGTTTTTCCCCACGTATGAAATGTTGAGTAAGAACAAAGAAAATACTTGTTTCTCAAATTCAGAAGATGATTTCAGATGGCAAACACCTTCAAACTGCCTCACGCAGAGCTATGTTTCCTATGGTGTAAGAGTGGGAGGAAAAGAAATCCATGGAAACTACAGAAATATTTTGGGGAAGGGTGTCAAGTCAGCTCGCGAGGAGACAAATGATGTTTTTTTCAAGTACTAACCAATAAAGGTTACAATTCTTCTTTCTCATTGCCTTTGGTTCTGACAGATCAGGGATGCCCCGAACAGTAGCAGTGCTTCTCAAGATGCTAAGACTTTTATTTCTGCCAGTTTCTGTCACCTCACAGAGCCATCTGAAACACTGGTGTTTGTGTTTGAGCCCGAGACCTTGGTTTCTCCTCCCTAGCATTGAGTCTTTGCTCTTCTGCTGTTCCTTTACTGGGGAGGCCTCTTCAGAGTTATATTGGTTTTTTGCCCCCGAAGGCGACTATATTTTTTAATCACACATCATAGCAAGTCTGAGATAAAAATCTTCCCTGCATCAAGAATTTTTGAAGTCTGGCACAACTTGCATTACATAACACAGAATTAGGTCACTTGGTTATTTTTTTTTTAATACAGCCTCCTTACGTTTTGAAATAGAAAATTATTTCTTCATCAGAAACTGTTTTCAGCGTGACTGTTGCAAAGCCCTCTCCATAAGAGATGATTCATCCAAGCCTGTAAGCAGAAATAGCAGCAAATTGCAGACCTTGCTCAGCGGGCAGGGGCAGTGCCGGCGAGCTGACAGGCGTGCGCAGCGCCCGCTCCCCTGGCACAGCATCGCCCTGCTCCGGCCTCCCTGCTCCAACTAGAGGCCGGCTAAGTGTTCCTCTGATTTCATCTTCACTACAGTAATGCTGTGATCGGGGGCCTTATTAAATTTGTAGCCATGGTAATCACCGCAGTACGCTGGGCTTTTAAAATAATGCTGGTTTTATTTATCCTCAGCGTCATAGCTTTTTGGGGGGGGAGGGCTTTTTTTTAAAATTATTTGGTTTTGTTTTTGAAGTGAAGGGCTTCTTTTGTGATCCAATGAAAACCTCTTCCCACATACGCATCTGTTTTAATAAAGATGCAGAGAAATGCTGCTGGCTGGCAGTTACGAAACCAGTGTTTAGGGCGGCATCAGCCCAAAGCACGGTGGCTGATAACAACACAACGTCGGGTGCATAAGTCATCCGTTCTCATCAGGGCCCTGCGTGGAGGCCCAGCGCTGTGCTGGCACATCTTGACATTGCTGTGACACTGTAGCTAAGCAGTTCTCTGGTTTGACTTTTGAACTGTGGTACAGAGGCAGTGACAGCGCTTCAAATTCAGTATGAAGTACATTTTCTCACAGTTAGATACGCAATAAAATTTTAAACATGAGTCTGTAAGATTTTTGTCTCAAACTTTTACATCAGTGTAAGTGCAGGGTATTAAGATGAGTGAGTCTCTGGTAGAGGAATTGACTCGACCTTCACTTGTACTGCACGAATTGGAAACCAGTAGATAGCAAAGACATGCTGAGCTGGTGCAGGCTCAGCCTAGGCAAAGGCTCTCCTTGTTTGGGTCCAGAAGCAAATCGCCACGTTTATTATAGCCACAGACTTGCTTCTGGTCCCAGGCTGGCTCACAGTCAGCTGGTTCAAGCAGTTCTGTTCCTAGGGACACAGCCATGTGCTTTGACCAGAGGGCTCTGGGCTACAAAAGAAGGCTCAGTTGCTAACCCTGACTACCAGTTCCAGCATCCGCTGAGATTCGTATCTTAATTACGTACCATTTCGTGGAAGTTTAAGTCATTTTCTGAACAGCATGAAATGTGGTATCCGTAAAAGCATACCATCAGGTGGCTGCTGTCTGTCTCAGCAAGTGGTGTCAGGTCATACTGGGAGGGGAACACAGCTTGGTCCAGGGCATGGGATGCACAAACATCATGCCAACTGCCCCGTGTTATCGTAGACTTGCAGACTGACAGTGCTGGTTCTCGTTATCCTCGGATGCCTCTGTGAAAGCAGAGCCCAAAGGCTAAAACCTACTGGCTTACTGTGCAACATGGAGTATTCTACACCCCTCAACCATAGAATATGGTTTATTGTTTCCTCCTTTTTGAAGGATTCTTATGTGAAAGGTGAATTTTTCTCTTGATACTTAAGAGGGAGAAAAGCAGTTGTGGAACAAAAAGTTAGCTGTGACATGCTATCAAGTTGGGTTTGGGACTTTTAGACAGGACAAACTAACACTTCAGATAAAGATGGATTTCAGAACTGGCCTAAAAACGAAGATGAGCTATGTAATGGCATCTCTACAGTACAGCTCAAGTCCAGCAAAGAATTGCTGTTTCTTGCAACTGCCACACAAATGCAAATTTATTGAGCTTGGTACACAAATATTGTTTTATAGAAAAATATATGATGGAATTCTTTCTAGGTTTTCTACTCAGTTTTTCTGTAAACATTAAGTAGTCACAATGATACTTCATGGCTGACTATGTGATATCGTATTACCTGGATCAGTGACCCAGGATGTCTGCTTTCCTTAGCCTCAGCACCCATCCACACGTTGCCTTGCGTTAGAAAAGGCAGGAACACACTGCTGCTATGCACATAATCTTAACTAGTTCTGACAGTACTGTAATCCGGAGAACAACAAAAGAATTAAGAGGAGCTCTGAACCTGTTACGTTCTTGACAGCCTCTGGACATCCACTAACACCCAACACATCCTCTGCCACAACAAGAATGAAAAATGAAGTTAGAGCCTAGAAGTCTGCATTGGTCTCTGTTCTCAAGGCAGATGAAGGGAAAAGACTGCTACCTCTGCCACCCCCAGTTTCAGTGCAACTCTTTCTTAACATGACTGCAACAGCTGACTCCAGGCTCCAGCAGCATTGCAATTACTCCACACTGTTTACAGTTAAAAGTTATTGCAGGCATTGGAAAAGGAACTCACATTTAGCAGCCAATCACCGAGAAATATTTACAAGAGGAGGGTTTTTTGTTTGCGCTTTTTAGTTTCAGACGAATCAGAATAGAGGACAGTATTTCAAAGATGTATGTTCTAAGTTTGTATTTGCAGAACAGTATCATTGATCTCTAAATAGTCTTAAAATGCTATAAAGTTTGCTTCTCACTGAAAAGAGAAATTAGCCTTACAGTGTTCCAGAAATCACGCAAGAGTTGAGGTCTCTGATTTTTAAGAAGTAGCTTAAGGTAGATCATCCCATCACAAGATGTGATTTTGAGGTTGCTGCAGTTTGGGAGCTTTTTGCATAAGGTTTTGGGAACCTGACTGCGCTGCATACACGCACAAGAAAAGGCTGCCTATTAAAAAAAAAAAGTACCGTCTAGTCTGATGGCATACTATGAGTTTGTACTTGAATACATCTACCTAAAGAAAAAAAAAAAAGCACAAAGAACCTGATCCTAAAAAGAAAAACAACCACTAACCTCAAAACTAAATTCCATACAATGTAGCACAGGTAAAATACTTGGACAGGTGAGTCAGAACGAGCCAGTCACACCAGCTGCCCTTTCACTAAGGGCATGGGGAATTAAGATGAAAGACTTCAGAGGCCACATGAGCGCCTCTCTATTACCTTCTTAAGCTTCAGCTTCCGATGTTCCTTCAAATTATAGGAACAAACAAGTAGGTTTGAAGGCTTAGTGCAACTGTAGGCCTATAATACTACTTTAATCAATTTCTTTTTGAAAAGGAGGGAGAGTAAAGCAGAGAAAAGAAACTGTGCAAGGTGTTTGACAACAAAGAGTGCAGGGAACTCAGAGCTTTTTGAGGGTCAATTAGCCAGAAAATGTGCTAAAGACTACATGCTCTATTGGATTACTGGCCAAAGAATTACCCCAAAGCAATCAAAGTGGCCCCGTTGCCTGAATACAGAACGGCAATTACAGATTTTTGAGGACATGCTACAGAAGCTTTAATTAAAGGTATTACTTCTACATCACTGAACATTGGAAATTCAATTCTTACTTGCAGCCACGAGAAGTAGCTTTTGTCTTTCACTTGTGTGTAGGATATCAGCATAAAACATGACTGGCTTTGGCATCTCTTCTTGAGGAATGCATATTGTGTTTCACCCCACCCCTTCTTGCAACCAGCAATTATAATGTTGACATATTAATAGGTGGATTTCCATTGCTAGACCTTCTGGTTTCCTCTGACATTGTGTAAGTCTCTGTCAGCAAGGACAATACGATCCCTGGCTGGATTCCAAGGTGAAGTTTGTGAAGTACTATTTGTGTGCGGAACAGAAAGGATTGTATCAAAAGAGCGAGGAGTTTGCTGTCCTCAAAGTGGTTGGTATAGTAAATGGCAATTTTTAAATGGATTTTCACTCAGCATGCTTGATAGCACAAGCAACCAGATCTACAAGAGCAGACTTTGGATATTTTGCACCAGCACGCATGCAGTCGCCTCCTGGCACACTCACTGATAACCGTGCCTTCAGGTGCGCTTTAGCAGCTACCTGGCTAGCCAGAGCCTTTCTTGGCCTTTCTCTGTCTTTCACAGCCATATGGTTCTTAACAGTGCTACACAGACAGCTTTCAGTTCCTGCTCCGAGTTGTAGGTCACTGCACTAGCCTTTCACAGAAGGCACCGTCTGGATTCCATTTGGCATCAAGGCTTTACTGGGGCTTAAGAGTGCAAGGCGTCAGCTTACTGTGTGGTACATTCAAACAACACAATGGTGCAACTTCTACTGACTCCCCGTACGTGCAAGCAGTGTAAGCACTATCTTTCCTACAGCCTTGACTCTCACTCTGAGGTTTGTACCTTACTCCAGGAGTCGACACAATGGCCGAGGCCACAACACACACGCAAGCTTTGCTAGGAGCCTAAAACACCACTGCTATTTCCTTGGTATTACAAGAAACACGCAAAGCAAGAAAAATCATCCTTACCTTTGTCCTATGGCTATTTTGATGCCTCCTGTGGGTCACTGTCCTGCTGCAAGGACTGGCCAGGCCCTGCTGCAGCTGCTGCCTTGCCCAGCCCAGGGAGGTGCCCCTACCTCAGATCTCCTTTTCTAGGCTTGGTTGGTCCTTCACACCAATCACACCCCTGGCTACAAAACACCTGTTTCCTTTTTTCCCCTCTTTCTGCTCACATTTGTATATGTTTCTTCTGCGTTTTATCTTTCTTTACGTGCTTCCCTTTCAATGTTTTTAGCCTGAAATTCACATTTGCTCCCAGTTGTGGTGGCCTGGTAGAGACACGCGGACCACCACCCGGTCCCAGGTGTGAGCTCACCTCCCTCGTTTACCACCTGTGGGAGAATCACTCAGCTCAGGGCACTTCAGGTCCCCCATCTGTTGGACGCAGGCTGGAGGCCATTCAGGCAAACAGGGATATCCTCTGAGGCATGCCGTGGTGCAGCCAGTTGTCACAATAATAGTTTCATTATTAACTAGAGTTCATAAACTATCTGTAAACCTATTCCTCAGCTCAGGTTTCTCTGGTGCAAGAGCCAAGCGTTACCCAGACAGATGGGGTCCTAAAGCTTTTAGCAGGTTCTTTCATTTTAATTGGCTCATTGTCTGAGCTCTGCCAGTCGGACAAGAACAATGCTGCCCAAGCACCGTGTCTGTGAGGCACCGCGCACACGGTGGAGGGAGTGCCCTGCGACGTCATGAACACTTCGGGGTTAGCACAGCTAGAAATGAAGAGGTGGTTTGAAGGTCCTACGCTTTGTGGAGCGAAGTGTTTCCTCTTGGTATTAATTACGTATTTACATCTTTGCTGCGAGGAATCTCAAAGTAAATAACGTCGTGGTCGTTGCCCAGCAATGGCTGTGCACAGGAGGCCGAGTGCCTCAGGCGCGGCCCGCAGCAGGCAGGCCTGAACTCGTGGTGTCTGGTACAGGCGTGAGCCAAGCCAGCAGCTTTTCCCCTTCCTCCCTCTCAGGTGGAGAGCCACCACCTCCTCTCTGGGGGTTGCAAGCCACTAATCCTGCTCAGTTTACCTGCTTCAGTCTACCGAAGTGACCTTCTGTGGAGGTTCTGTGGCTGTGAGGGCTGGGTACGGCCTCATGTCCCCTCCTGGCCGTGTTCGGCCTCACTGCTGACTGACTGGCCGTGCCCTGGGTAAGGACAAACAGCGTTTCCTTGCCTGAAATTACAGAACTGTGTGGCACCATGGGACGCAGCGCAGGTCTTAGAAGCTGCCTTCACCCCGGTGAACACGGTGTTATATCCCATGGCCGAGCTGGTCTCCGTGAGAAGCCTGTGGCTCGGCCTGTCTCGCTGGGTGCTAGAGGTGAAACCGTAATGAGGAAAAACGTGTAATTGTTACAAAGATGCAGGGACAGTAACTGGCTTTGCAATAGGTTGATTCAGTGCAGTATTATTTTTGACTCCATTCAAATATCTGAAGTTTAAAAATGGTTAAGTCTCATGATACATTTGGGACAAGATGTGCGAGAAGATAAAGTAACTTTCCCAAGGCTACACACAAGCTCAAAAGAACAGACAAATTAGACTCAGTATTTTAATTAACCATATTGTCAAAGCTTTTTTTCATTTTTTTCCCATAGTCTTGTAGGGGGGTACCGTGCCAGCATTATTAACATATGCTTAGTTCTTGCTGTTGTGCCAGTATAAGCTTACACACAAGTTTCTAAAAGAACGTCACTGTATGCTGCTCACATCCACGGTACAATACCAGCTTTATGCTCAAATAGAAAAGCCTTTACCACTAACTACAAGGGTACTTTATTTTTAGACTGTGTTTTCACCCGCAATCTGCAGAGTGATCTGTATGTGCGGCATTTGTTTCTTTTCTAAATTTGTTTCGTCAAGTTTTATTTTAACGCTCATTCTGAATACTGCAGCTTGGCAGTGGAAAGTGTCTGTTTGGCTAGAGTCACGTGTCAGTAAAATTCAGGGCTTAAATAATTCCACTTTTGTATGTCCAGTGGAAGCAGTTGGTTTGTGTTCACAGCTAAGATTGGAACTGGACGATTTAAAATGTACCGGTTCAGAATATTCTTCAAAACAACCTTTACTTAATGATCCTGTGATCATTTACTACTGCCATCGCACTTCATGAGGCAGCCAAAGTAAAGTCAATTCACACTTGCAGCCTGATGGACATCGAAGAGACCCAGTTGCTGCTCTCATTCCTGGAGCTGCAAGTTACGACTACAAACCTTTCAGGAGACACAGCTTAAATGAGCTGCTTCCACCGGGGAGCGGGCAAAGATCGCATCTCCAGGCCTGGCCACTAGTGAGCAGAGTGCCATCAAAATGGTCCCGAGGTTTGAGGTTAATTTGGCCCTTTATGGCCTTTTTAAATAGCTCCTGGTAAACACATTGAAACATCCTGGGCTGGTCCTGCTCCCGAAGCTTAAACAGAATTCGGTGCGATCAGAATGTGGGTTGTCAGTGAGAAACGAAATTACTGCGATTCCTTTGCAGGATCCAGGGCTGAGCGCCGTGCCGGTGACAGGCGAGGGCTGACTGTGGAGCAGCTCCTGGGCTGTCTCCACACCGCGCAGAGGCAGCTGGCGCAGGGATGTCCCCAGCCGTGCTGACGCAGCCTCGCTCCTACCCACCCCCCGACTCCTCTTGCAGGAGGTGCTTTGTTGAATTTTGGGATGCTGAGAAAAAGATGCCGAGCAAGGGGAGAGGACCAGGGCAGCTGGCTGCTCTCCAATGCTGACTTGTCTGATGTCTGAGTGGCAACCCCAGGGAGAGCCGTTCTCTCTGTGCAGGCCACTACCATAAAACCACAGCTGAGCAGCTTGCTGCTACAAGGGCAGCAGGAGGCCTGGGCTCTAGCGGCCTCGTGTCGTCCTCTCCCCTTTCCTCCTTTGAGGCCACAGCACTGTCTGCAGCACCACTAGCTGGCGGCCCCGCACGCCATGCCTTGCTTCCGTGGCATCCAGCCCTCTTCTCTTTTTCAGGATTAAAATAATTGAAGGAAGTAACAAAATTATATATATACACACAGTCTTCATATTTCAGCTTAGGCCACAGAGCCCATTTTTTCTAGTGTAATGCAATTTCTTTTGGAGCATCACAGTACTTGAATCATGCTGGAGCTGAACCACAACAAGAGAAGGGAGATTTTTTTTTTCCCTCTGTGAAGAGTTTCCCACCTCAGAACATACATTCTGCAGTTTTCCTCTAGGGAAAGGCATTTAAAACATCCTCAATCTTACTAAATTTGAGCAAATGGCAGATGGTACTTGCCTACAGTTGTTGTGATGAATTCTGGTAGTGTCAGTAGCAGCACACTTGGGCAGTACCACCTGCAGTGCCGGTTGCATCAGGAGGTGTTGATGTGGGTGCCACATTCCTCATTATTAGAGAACTTAGAAGAAAATGTTTATCAAAACTGGCAGGGGAGTAGAGCTTTCTGGGTGCACAGCAGTGGAGCCTTTCCTTGTCCTCACAGGAGTGCCTGCTTTTGCTGTTGTTGCTCCCAGGTGGACACACGCTCTGAAAGACGTGGATTGAGAAGAAGCTTGCTGGTTTGGTTTGGCTCGCTTTTCCTAAGGGCTATCAGATAAAAATGCCGCTCAGCTCAGAACAGGGACAAAAAATGCAAATGGAGCTGCTGTTAGGAGAGTTGTTCATTGTTCCCCAGTTTTACAGTGTATATGAGTCTGCTTAAAAGCTCTTCTCCAGATGAGGAATGTAGTTTGTTTCTAATTATGTGACATGTAATCAAGCGTGACATGCCTACTTACCCCTTAGATGACAGCAAGCTTTATTTCCTTAAACAGAGTAAGGTGGGAAACATTCAGGTATTAAGTAGTGCCTAAAGCCTGCAAAAGTCCTTAATTTCAGTATCCCTCTGACTTGACTTATCTGCGCTAACTCCTGCTGCAGGAGTAACTTAGTCAAAACAACTGGAGTGCGAAAAATGCCCACGCTTTGGGCTTCACATTTTATTTTTAACTCAAACGGTTTCCTTGTTCGCTATCAATCATGACAACTGTTAATGCAAGAAAGCAAGAGCCCATTCTTAGCATCTTAGCACAGAGAACTGTTTAATACTGAGCGCTTTGTTCTCCATGTTAAATGCCTATTGACTTCTTTGGCCCAGAGAAATATTGATTTTTCTCTTGCTTTCTTTACAGGCTCTGCTTTCTTCCCTGGTCGCTGTGCTGAGATCTTTGCCAAAGGTCAGAGCGTTGGGAAACTTGGAGTCTTACACCCTGATGTTATCACCAAATTTGAGCTCACCATGCCGTGCTCTGCCCTAGAGATCAATATTGAGCCTTTCCTGTGAAGACTGGACTTCTGTCCTCCTACAGATGTCCACTTTCACATGCAGCACCCTCTGCTCCTCCGTCTTTCTCTTCAGGGAACATCCGCTTATGCTTTTAAGTTTCAATAAACTAAAAAAAACAAGTCTGGCTCTGTGGGTAAATATGTTCCTTACAGTGCAGTTAGGCAGTGTAAGAATGTGGCATCAAGGATGAGACTGTGCCACCGATATTTTTAAGGGAGGGGGAAAAAATGTATCAAGTTGGGTGAAAGCCCAGTGTTTTACAAGAGAAATGTAATGGCAGAGCACATGATTAGTTTTCAAAATCAGAAATGTTCCACAGACACAGCTTCATACTGTAACTGATTATGGCTGCGTAACAGGAATCTCATTCTTTTCTTATTGCATGAAATAAGATAATTGATTAGAGCAAATGTTGAGTGAATGTGAGCAGAACTAAGGAGTTGAGCTTTTCTTCTGTACGGTTGTCATGTGCTCATCAATGGCTGGGGGAGGAAAATAAACTTGTTTCATGAAAACCAGAGATATTTTGTAAGCAAGATGTGTGTAATATCTGCTTCCCTCCTCCAGACATAACTGTTGCTCCTTTATCATTCTGAATTCAGAAAGGGGAGTGGGAGGAATTACATTTTTCCATGGTTGATGTAAGCCTAGCGGTTTTTGAAGTTCCAAACTAAATTGGAGCAATGCATTTAAGAGCATATGCCAGTGGTCTTTTGCACGAGGAGCTGAAAAATATCAAAGCTTTTGTTGGACTGAGGGATATTTGTCTGTACAAGCCAGCATGGTCCCTGCTGCGCTTGCGTAGCCCTACCAGTGGATTCCTTACCCCCAGGTGCACAGCAGGGGCCAAGCAGCTTTGGGCAGTTTGATTTTCTTGCAGCCTTGCCCCTGACGTTATGCTAAAACCTCTCACTGATCAGGATTTTCATCTAGGTGGATTTCTGGCACTAGTTACGGCGCGGTGCGCTGTGCCTCCGCTCCCCTGGAAGCTGAGGAGCTCCATCCAGACACGGCAGCGCTCGATGCGTCCGCTCTGGTGCAAGGCAGCTGCGTGGGTGGCCAGCTCAGTGCGCTTCAGCAGGCTCCTTACCAGCCAATGAAGTTGGCTATCGCTCATTTGCAATCTTAGAACCATTGCTAATGTTGCACGCTAACAATAGTAAGCAGTTTGCATTAGGCCAATTTATTGCGGCTCGTTTCCATTACGGAGCCGGACAGCCTCCGGCCCCAGGAGGAGCAGTGCCGGGTTAGACCTCCGGGTGCTGGAGGAGGACGTAACGGCCGCTGGCTAATGGGAGGAGAGGTGAGGTGCAACGGTGAGGACGAGGTAAGAGGACAGCTCTGGGAGCTGCGCCTGCACACCCCTACCTCTGGAACCGCGCGGGCTTTTCAGTGGGCGCTCTGTCACTCCCCTCCGCAGGTGGGAGGGCAGCAGGCAAGGCCGTGGGGTGCAAGCACTAATACATCACGAGAAATGCCCGACAGCCACCCGTCTGGGAACGCTGCGGTTCCCCTCGGATGGCAGCGCAGTTTGTACTTATCCCTCGTGACAGACGTGAAATGAGAGCACAGACATTGCACAACTGACTCGAGTGCACATGGAGAGCGAGAAAACTGCAGCCCGCCTTTCCAAGCCTCCCGAGGGATTATCCAGCTTGCCGTGTGCAGGATCTCTCTCTCCCCGATGCCTACACAACTGTAACCAAGCAAGCTCACAGTGTGGGAAGCAATCTGTACCACAGATGGTAAGTATTAAAAAACCCTGTTTATTAGTGTGTCATGCATGGGGATTAGGACGACAATAAGGCAGATTTGCATTTCAGCAGAGTACAGGCATACTTGTGTGCACTAAATATATTTCTGTACGCACGATTTTCTGACTCTGGGTGTCCCAATTCTCCCGTGAATTTACTGTCCTTTGAGTGTAAAGACCGGCTTAGGTTGGCACTAAGGGCTGGAGCTGCAGGGGCATGCCTCGCACGGCTTTCAGGGATCAGTTCTCCCGGTTCATCTCGTTTCGTGTCGGTAGCCAAGTACTCCACGAGCAGGACACCAGCTCTGTGCTGGGGAAGCGGCACTGCTTGCCAAAAGCGGAGGAGCAGAGTCAACAGCGAGGTTAAATTTGAAGCCCCTTCAGAGCCCCCGGACCCGCTCCCAGCTGCCCGCGATGCCAGCAGCGCCTGCAAGGCTGCTCCGGCTCTGAAATCCAGGCTTCGCAGGAGCACCGTGCTCAGGATTATCGGTGCGCCCGGACAGGCGGGGAACGGCACGTAATTCTAGCGTAGCTACTGCATGGCCCAGACCCAACTGTCGGATATTCACAAACGGCTCATAGCTGTATTCGACGACCGAGGTACCTAACACAAAGCTAGAGAAGGCCTCTGCGATCTTTATTTTTCTTCTTCTGCCCCTTGGCGATATTTGCAAGTGAATTTATAATGGGGGCTTCAGGATTAATTTGCACCACAAGCTTGGTACAGGATACGTGTGGTCTGAGCGTTAGCTTTTTAGAACAAAAGCCACGGTGGAAAAAGGTGATGCGAGGTAGCAAGATTTATGGAAAATGGACCCATTCCGATAACTTTCATCTGGCAAAACTACAGAAAAAAAAAAAGGGGGATTTTTCCAAACTTCCAGCGTCTAGGTCAAATATTGACTTCCTTGTTTAGTCTTCTCTTGTCTGGGAGGCTTCACTCCCCTCCAGGGTCCCCGGTACTGTGTCCTCTCGGGTTTTCTGTTCTTCCTCAGATCTTCCAACGCCTCTCACCAGAACAGCTCTCCCTCCGCCTCCAGCAGACAGAGCAGCGTGTTGGCAGATCACGAGCGGGTTGTACGGGCGGACCTTAACAAACTGCGAGTCATTCCCCTTCTACCAGTCATTTACAAGTAGGAACAGAGGACAAGACGAACACAACCACGCCAAATCTTGCAAAATATCTGTATTTTAAAATTTGAACCAAGTACAGTTTGCATGTATTGCACGAACCACATGCAGGTGAATACTATAAAAGATAAAAATATTTATTCAGTATTTAACATCCAAGTGCTTGGATTTATCAAGTATAATTTATAAAATTCTCATAGCATAAAATAGCCGTGGTTCAGAAGTGAAGTTTTACACACAAAACCGCACAGACGTCCCCGCCGACCCGCGCCTTTCTCGAGACCACCCAATTCCCCACCGTGGGCCCAACACCCGACCCGCTGGGAGGCTTCTCCCGGATTTTGTCCCAGCCGCCGTGACACAGCCCCGCTGCCAGGCTGCGGCGCCTTCGCTCTCACGCAGCGGGCGTCAGAGAGCATCCTTGGCGGGGCCAGAACCAGGATGCTATCTGATGGTGGGGTACGAGGAGAAGACCAAGAGCAGCCCAACTGAGCACGGACCCATCAGTTTTGGTGGCTCAAACAAGGTGCAAGCGCGCTCATGCCCTGCTGGAAAATTTGACTAAGCTGTTTGCATGCACACGTGGAGACAGACGCGTCCACAAACCCCTCTTAAAATAGCTGAGCCACGGCCTGGGCAAATCTACAAACGGCTAACATTTCTGCCTGCACTTCTTCTGGAGATTACTGCCCGTATTTTAGAGTCATGCAGCTCTTGCAAGTGCTCCAACCGCTCAGCCAAAACTTCCAGCTACGGTTTTTGAACTTGATTCTATTTGTACAAGCAGCCAACGGATGGCAAAGCACCTCCTTTACATTCCTCAAGTTTATTTATTTTTTTTGCAGCCAAGAACACAAATGTACATGGTTAAAACACTGTCAGGAAAAGGCACAGCGGCCATCCTTGAAGCTCTGCAGTCGCAGCATTATGTTTTCCTAGCCAAGCAGACCGCGTTCACCGCTGTATTTCTCAACAGCTCATCGGCCCTGGAGCAGATATACATTTATCAACGTGCAGCCCGAGAATTAAAGCCACGACAGCTCTAACTACTATCCTACAGGTTTACTCAGGTATCGCAAGGTGCGTGGAAGACCAGTCGCAATGCTGTGCAGCACCACAAAGTTACGGCAGCTCAGCACCACCTCTCGCCGTGCCCCGGTCACCCCCAGCACCAGCTGCGAGGCGCTGAGGGCACTGCCCGTCCCCCGGCACCGCGGGCACGGGGAGCGAGGTCAGGGGCAAGCAGGCTGAACGCGAGCATCACCACTGCGGTAACTCCGCTCTGCTGTACAGCGCTAGAATCTCGCAGTGGAAGCTGGTTAACGCTAGAGAGAGATTTGTTAGAGATCACTTAACATGCTTTGGGTTGGGTTTTTCTTTCTTCCGCTTTACTTTTTTTGTTTTGTTTTTTAATAAAATTGGATTGCAATGGGTAAAACCAGGCCTGCAGGACTGGCTTGGCTACCAGAAGACGGTATGAAAAGCAACAAGCACACCCACCATCGCACTTCCCCAGGGGAACGCAGGGGCGGTACCCGAGCGGGGCTGTCCCTGGCGGTGGAAGCAGCCGGGCAGATGCTCCCACCGCTCACGGCAGCAGCACGGCACCAGCCCCGCGTCCCGGCCCCGCTGACTCGCGGCGAGCCAGTCCAGGGGGGATGGGGCTTTGTGCTCTGTGCTTGTCACATACACAGCGTGTGGTGAGATCAGTGATTTCTCAGTTATTTGTGTTCAGTGATTCCCCTCAATCTTCAGAATCGGGCATTTTGGGCCAGTACAAAAAGGCACAAATGCTGTTTGATCAAGTTACCCGCCTCGAACAACTTCTCCCTGAAATGGTGATGCTATCGTTTACTTGTTAAGGAGGGAGATGTGCTCAAATCAACCCTAACAGCCCATGCAATAGTGGCACGATGACGGTAGCGGTGAAGCCCACTGATGAGTACGTCACAAATTTATACGGCACTTCAACCTCCAGCCTCCTCCGGGCTTCCAGGTCACTGATGGGGAACTTGTAGCAGTAACATAACGTGCTGAGGACCAAGCTTTTCATCAGCTGACGTGTCAGCAGGATAACAAAGAGCCCTGTGAAGAACCTGGCCAGCACGAGCACCACCGTCGTACCGGTAATGAGAGGAAAACCCAAATTTTCACCGGTGTAGGCTGGTGCTGCGTACTGGTTATTTAACCAAAATCCCACAGTTGCTCCAGCTCCGGCTCCTAAAATAGTAGTGGTGTCCCCCCTGGTAGGGCTGTAATAGTCGAGCTTGGGGTAGTTGTAACACAGGACGAGAGGCACGGCTATGGACAGCAGCGGGCAGAAGGGGCTGGTGAGCAGCAGGTGATCTATGCTGTCCCACGCAGGATACAAGAGCACGAGCAGCACAGCCGAGATCAGCGCCCCACCGATCACGTCCTGTAAAGAGATCACGTTCAAAAGCTCGGTGAAAGGCCAAACACGGGTTCCCAGATTACTGCAAAACACCAACACCCACATTCATAAGCGTGCAACAGCAGAACTGCCTGAACCCAGCACCTACTGACGCCTCCAGGTTCACAGATGGGGAATGAGGGGTGGTTTTGCAAACAGCTACGAGACAGAAGCGAGAGGGGGCATAAGCGTTAGAGCATCCTTTGTGCTTCTTCCCACCGCCGCCTCCTGCTCGGGTGTGGGCTCACACAGCCACAACTCCCCCACCAGATCCCTGCCATCGCCTCCAAGCCCACAGCAGCCGGGGTAAGAAAGCCACCTTTCCTTCCACCCGCCGCCCCCTCCGGCCCTGCCAGCCGCTCACGGGGAGGCTGCTGCCACCGTCCCCACCCCAGCAGCCCCATGCCGTCATGGGTGGCTCTGCTCCCCTCCAGCTTTCCACAAGGGGAAAGCATCTCTGGCTTCAGTCGCCTTCCCTCTGCGCCCAGCGGTTCCCAGCTCGGGGAGGAACACAGCTGCTCCCAGGCTTGGCAGCGGGGTCCCCATTTTTGCCCAGAACAAGAGATTCTTCCCCTCCCCTGCTCTCACACTTTACAGGCACCCTCTGTACATCACTCAAATGGCAGAAGCAGGCACCCGACCGCATCTCACAGACAACGTTGCTGTAAGCTGCCTCAGCACAACCCTTTCTCTCATAACGCTACAAGTAACGTCATCACACCGATCGGGTTATCGCCCGCTCTGCATAAATGGAAGGACGCCGTCTTTTGTTGGAGACGGCCCCCAGGAAGCGGGGCAGCAACGCTCGGTGCGGACGCGATGAGCGCCGCCAGCCCGGCCAGAGGTGGGCACCTCCGGGCAGGAATAAACCCGTGAGAAAGCTCTTGCCCAAGCCTCCGAAATCTGGCTGGTATTTAAGCGCCTGAGGCAAGCCCGTCGTTAAAACCTGATTTATTAACAGAGGCAAATCAGGTGTTTGGAGAACTTGGTTGTTGTCAACAGCAATGCTGGGAAGGCAGACGGAAGCCAGCCCAAAACAGCAGCTCCGTATGAAAGCAGGCAAATAAAGAGCAGCGTAGGAAGTGTCACCGTGCTGCCCCAGGTCTTGCCCGGGATGCAACAGACTTTGGATTCTGGCCATGAAATTCACCGCCAATGCTACAGCTAATCACATACAGCAATGTCCTGTTCTCAAGACTGTACCTTCCTCAGCCAGTCGCGACAGCTGAGTGCTTCTATGCTTGGTCACAGACCAACAGGAATTATTTATGAGAACTTACTTCTGGTTACGCAGGAATGAGAGGACTCGTTCACAACCGAAATATTTAATGAATTTCTGGGAAGCGCATTACTCAAGTACACCCAAACTTCAGCTGTTGACGACTACCAGGTAATGAATTCACAGCACATTCGGTTTTAAGCAACTCCCAGTGCCATTTTGCACCTTCCTCATGCAGATTTCCACCTACGTTTATCTCCTCATCCATTACGTTAGGACAGTCATGGAAATACACCAAGTTGTTTACAGATAACTAAGACGTAAAATAATATTAGGTGTCAATATTTCACAAAATAACCCATCTTCCAATACCAGTTTTTAGATGAGGATTTTACACACGAAGACACGCTGGGGCCTGGCCCTAGCACACAGCACTGACACCGAGGAGCTGGGGCTTGTTCCCAGCACAGACATCCCAAAATCCCACCGCTGCTGTGGAGGCCGCTTCCCACCCCACTACCTGTCTACCTTACATTAGAAGAAAGAGTCCTGACATCCCGATGCCTCCTCCCTGTGTGATCAAGGACAGAAATCCAGCAGCTCCCCACGTGCTTTTCTGTCCCAGCTGTAAGTACTTCACCAAACCGGGATGCCCGCGGGCTCCATTTGCACCTTCTCCCCAGCCGACACCCACACTGTTCTGGCCCTACAGCTTTCGTCACCCTCTGCTTAGGGACCCGGTTAGAGCTCCCCAAAGGGTACAGCACCGTCCCCTTGCCGACTCCCTGGGCAGTGACTCAGCTTGGGTGGTTCTCACGCAGACCCAAGCAGCCTACTCCGCTCCAGGTTGTACCTGGGGTCCCCCGTGTGGGTGCCCGAGCTGATTCACTGGGGTGTGGGAAGAAAATATATATATATTTATTACTGGTAGAAATACATATATTCAAAAAGTAGTGCTAATTTCTTTAGTGCCGATTTAATTAGAAACCCCTAGCTTCCATTTTGGTGTATGTTGTAACGTAGACATGCATTAGTACAGCAGCGCATGCATATAGCCGATAAATACACGCATTGGGGTGCATGGTCAAAAATCTCTTCCTGGTAGGGGTGTGCAGCCAAAAGCGCTCGGAGAGCAGCGGTTTATACCATTTGCAGTATACAGGCTTGGCCCTCCTCCTGTTGGAGGGTCCTTAGGAGGCAGTGCTGTGAAGCCAGCACGGGACGTGCCCCACCAGGCTCCGGCTGCACCTCGCTTGTCCCTCGGGTCCAGCGCTGCGGGGGACAGGCTTGTGCCTGGAGCACAGGGAGGCGAGGCCGGGCCCCAGCCCAGGGCTGTAGGCCAACACTTGGCAGCACAGGATTAATGGTTCTTCCCCCTCCTCTGTCCAGCTAGGGGGAAGACCAGAAGAGGAAGGATTACCCTGATGTCTGAGAGGAAATTTTGCTTTTCTGACACCTCCACACTGCGTTTAGGAGAGGGACCCTAGCTTCTCCCTGTGGTGGGGACATGTCCAGTGCTGGCGCAACACATTCTTCGCCCCCTCTCCTCCAGCCTGCAATTACAAAGGAATTCTCACATGGGGCAGGCGCGAATTTTGCCCGAGGCAGTGACATTTAAAGCCTTCCCCAGGGACGCTCAGCACCAGCCAGCACTGCGGCAGCCCCATGCGGTCGCTTCCACCCCAAAACAGCCCCCGCTGCCACGCAGCACCCGGCCCCAACCCGAGGGACCTCGCATACGTCAAGCTGGGCTGGAAAGCCCTCATTTTGGTTTGCCCCCTAACCCTCACTGCTGGCCCTTCAGGGTCCTGCTGCATGGCTTGTTTTTATTTCACAAGGCCTTACAGCACTATTTTTTATTTTTTAAGGACTGCAAAAGCACGTGGTCTGGCTTTCTGAAGGCAAGACCCTGCTATACGCCTCCTGTTAAACCAAGCTAATGCCGCAGCTTGGAACTGGAAGCACCAAAAAAGCCCCCAGAACATCGACCCAGCACCCCAAACGCAGCAGCACTCAAAAATATTACTTTGATTGAACGATCAGGGAAAAAGCAGTTCTGTTCTGAATGCAGCCACTTACTGCCTGAATTCCCTGGCTTCATGCAGCACTGGTGTGACGCGACACTCCCCCTTCCACCCTGAAATGCCTTACTTGTGTTTCATCCCACGAGGACGGTACTGCTAGCGCATGTGAAGTGCCACTTTGTTTACCAGCTTTACAATATTTAACGATAATTTCAGCATGAATGGTGTTATTAAAAACCTGAGATTCAGCACGGAAAACGAGCAGGGCAAGCATCACAGAGCAGCCCGTCCCCGGGGCAGGGCTCTGGGCAAAATAAAGGCATCAGCCTGACCCTGTGCTTTCAGAAAAGGAAAAAACAATTACCTGTGTTTACAGAAACAGCTTTCAGGCTTCTTTTTGGTGATAAAAAGCATCCTTTTGACTTCCCCAGCATCGGGTAGGACTGCTTTCCCGTTAGGGAAAGCTGGGCACGGCGCTGTCTGCACTGCAGCCAGGAGAAACCCACCCGAGCACAGCCCAGCAGCACGGTGCATTCACAAGGTGGGACAGGGCTGACCCCAAAGCGTAAAGGGGAGATGAAAACCTCCCACATTGCTTTGGGGGCTGCCCTCAGCTGACAAAGCCCTTCTGAACACGACCTGCCGTGGTATTTCTCCTATCTATTTGGGATGCTGCATGCCAAGGAGAACACCACCATGCAGCTGTTCCAACATCGGACGACTCCAACACACGCTGGCAGTGGTGAGACCAAAATCTGCTCGCCCCACTGAGATGGGGATCAAAAACTGGGCCATGGTTTTAAGAGGGAGAGGAAATATATACATACATTTCCAAAATACTGTTGTCTGGGGAAAACAAAACAAAGACAACCCACCACCACCACACCCCAGTCCTAGTTTCTCCCATTGCTTTTATTTTTTCCCCTTGAAGATAATCTCAGTAAAATCACAGATTTTCTGCTTCAAAGTACACCCAGATTTTTGCTTTTCCCTTTCCAGGTAAATCCCATTCCCACTTTTCACCTCCTCAGGCCCCATAACCGGAGATGCACGAGGAAGCGACGGACCCTACCTCCCCTCTGCTTCCTACAAACAGGGAATACTCTCAGGCAGTGCAGGCAGGTTTTGTAAGTAAAATCTCTCTGAACAAGGCAGCTGTGTCACTTCCATCCCTTTCCAAGGCAGAAGCTCCCCTGGTAACAGCTGAGGCCACTGGTGCTTATTCCCTTTCCTCTAATCATCCTATTCCTTCTGGTGTGAATACAGCAACAGACAGCTCTGACACCACTGAGTGCATCTGCAGAGGGCCTTTAACGCTAACCCCTTTCTGACTGCAGTGGCTGTGCTCTTTGAGGCCCCCCGGCCCAGCAGCACTGCCAGCAATGCTGACACAGGCTTTTTAGGGCTGGGGCTGCCCCACAGCATGAGCCTGAGCCGCAGCAAAGCGCAGGAGAACCGCCTTGCCCTTGGTGCTCTGGGTCCTTAAATGGGAAAACCCAGTTACGCTCCATGTGGATACGCTTTACCTGTTCATTTGCTTTACTAAAACATTAAGACTGCTTAATTATACCCTTCGGTATTCACTTCTAGGAGGAGCTCAGTTAAGAAGGCAGCACCACCAGCAGCAGGTACGGGGTGCTGTTCAGGCCAGCCACACGCTGTCCCTACAGCTTGGGCACAGCCCCGAGCCCCAGTCCTCCCTCCAGAAGCACCTGTGGCCGCACACAGGAGGCTGACGCGTGGCGAGAGGCCACGTTCACGCAGCTTGCCCAGAGCTGCCCCAGCTCCCTGCACAGAGAAGCCCCTGGTGGAGGATGCTCGGCCCTCTGAAAGGCAGCGTTTCTCACGGTGACCCGAAGGAGGTTTTTTTCCCCCCCCCCCCCCCCCCCCCCCTTAATTTTAAAGCCCTTTTTAATAGTGTCAGAGGCACAAAGGACTTCTTCTTCTTCACCCTAAAAACCCATCCAAATTTAGAGGGGTCTTTCATTATCATGGAACGGCAAGGGAAATATGCCAAGAATTTTTACTGATTGACTTAAGGTCACTGGTGAAGAAAGGATGGCTCCAGATCAGATTTAAGATATTGTTTTGATCCAGTAGGCCTGGGCAGGGAGGTCAGGCTATATTTTATAGACAACCATCACACAAAGGGCTCTCTTTCTTACATTCATCTATTTTCCTGATTGCAGCACCATTATTAGTTATAAAAAACGCACTATTTCTTCACATGCAGCCAACAAGCAACGCATCTCCAGCTGCTGGCGGCTGTTGCTCCCCCGGCAGCTCCCTAACAGGGCAGTGATGTTCCCCCATCAGGTACTGCATGATGTAAGTTACACTGAAATCCGCCCTCAGAGCAGGGCTGACACTCGAAACAAGCGGCCAAACAGCTCGTCCTGCGTCACAGATTTCCGATGATTACTTTCAGACAATGTATTTGTGCATCTCAGCCCTGCAGGGATGAGTTCCCTACAGGTTTGGCTCCTAGCAGCTCTCTGTAATGCAGTTCGGTGGCACTGCGGCCCTGCAGGCCCAAGGAACCCGGCTGTCCCTCTGATCGCCCCCCTCGCTCCCCGGTGTGCCCAGCCCAGGCCGTGCCTCCTGCTGAGGACACGGGTGCTCTCGCACGACCAGCCTCGCTAGGGAGCCCTGCAGGTTGCCCCAGTGCATTCCTTGCAATCAACGTCTCAAAATACGGAGTGACAACCCACATCCCGCACCAGCCTCACCCGGCCTTTAAACCCGCACGTGGTGGTGCCGGCTGTGTCAGTAATTCCCCTTCAGATTCAAGTAGCAATAGCCCCAGGGTTTCCTCGCAGCTCTCCCTGAAGGCACAGCTTACGTATTCCCACAGTCACCCCTCACAGGAGGGCGGGCGGCCAGAGCGGCGCCGTGCGCGTGGCGAGGGCAGGGGACAGCAGGGGACAGGGCAGCGTGGCCTCACCAGCACGGTGTGCATCCCCGTGTACAGCCTGCTGAGACACACCAGCGTGGAGAACACGAACGCCGCCGTCAGGCCGAGCTCAAAGGGGTACTGCGGAAAGAAAGAAAAGCGCACACGTTAGGCTGTGACTCGCTTCCCCAGCGGGACGGAATCACACAGCCTGGGACCCCACACACCGAAGCTGTCCAAAGAGATCCGTGTGAGCTGAGACAAGGCCCTAGCAGGGGCAGGCCTGGGAAACAGGTGGCACCTGCGGGATTTTTGCCCCTCAACGTCCACCTGGCGTGAGGCCTTAGCGCTGAGGGCCTCCAGAAGAGAGGCGCGGCACGTCCTACAGGCGATCCCCGAGGTTTCGCTGCTGCCTCGCAGCCCAAGGGGGCCCAGAGCCATGCTGTCTGCCCAGGAGGCAGCGGGATCGATAGTGCTGCGGCAGCAGGGCGGGGGGAAATCGATGTCTGGGCTGAAGCTGCCATCCAGCTGCTAGAGCAGCCAGGGCCGCTCTTCCCTCCGGCGTTTGAGGTTTAATCGGCCTCTTACAAAGCTCCTTTTACATAATTCCCTCTCTGAGTTGCCTACTAGCATGGGGAGAAGTATTGAAATAAATCAACATATTTTTTTTTGGTAAAAAAAATCACATTAGATGAAGAATAAGCTTAACACATTAGCCTTTTACTCCACTCATTCAAATCCTGTATTAGGGCTCCACTGAAAACAAGCCCAATGGGTTTGTTTCACTTTCTAAAGGGCAGTTTTCTGGAGGATTAAAAAAAAAAAAAAAAAAAAAAAAAAAGTGATATGCATACACCCAACGTAACTGGCCTCCATCCCCCCCCCCAGAGCCTGGCGCCTGACCAGGCTGGCCGTAGGTGAGCGCAGCAAAGCTCCCGCAGCATCGCTGGGCACACGAGCTCCTGCCGAGCCTTCCCTTGGTCATGCCCCAGCGCAGGCAGCTCGGCCCCGCTGCAGACGTCCCCCCCGGTTCATGCAGTGCTCTCTCTTCCTCGCTCCTCCAGGCCCCCGGCGTATTTACGCCCACTTTACTCCCCCTGCAGCCTGGAGCTGGTCCAGGCCAGTAACCGATGACGAGGGCAGCTCTGGAAGCCAGCGCTGTAACGTACAGGGAGATTTTTCCTTCTTAATGGAGGCAATTAAACCATTTAATTATTTTACAGCAGCTTTGTTTCACAGCAGTTTCCAGCAAGCACAAGAGCTGCGTGCCCCACTCTCAGCTTATCAGTCAAGGAGGAGAACGCACTGCTGACCAGGGCTTTTTGGCAGACCCAGCACAAAGGACCACAGGCAGGGGCGATGGAGTGACTCCTGACAGCGGGTACCCCCGCACGGTTGTATCACAACACCCCGACGAACAGAGGAGACGTGCTGCTTTTATACCAGGAGGCTCAGCCCCTGCAAGCAGCTCCACATCTGCGTCTGGATGGCAGTACAACCAGCAGGGAGCAGACGGCAGGCAGCACGGCCTCTGAGGAGGAACCCGAGAGGATCTCCCGGCCAGGCCACGAGTCCCCTTGACTGATTATAGGGGTTTATCTTTGTAATGCGCTTGAGCAGAATGAGAAACATGCTTAAAAATGATGCAGCCAGGAAATTATTATTGCTAAAATACAGGAAATGCCTGTTAGGATTCATAAAATGAAATCAAAATAACCATCGCAGAGCAATGGTTTTCCAGGAAAAAGCTCTCAGGAAGATGAAAGGTTAAAGGTTTGGGAAAAATAATAATTATAGGATCACCCCAAGCAGCCTACAGCAGCAGTGCAGCGAAACTGATGCTACTTCTTCAATAAACAGGCTTTTAAATTGTGTTATGCACTATTAGCCTAACACAAGCAATAGTCGGGATTTCCAAGGATGCTTCTCCTTGCATCAGACAAAAATAGGTGACATATGGTTCCCTCAGTGTCACCGGGAAGGCGACAACCTCCAAACCGCAGTGTATCTCTGAGCTGGCTTTGTGCTAAAGCAAGGAGACTTCCACCCAAATTATTCTGTATCCGTTATCAGCCAGCTACAGATAACAGGGAGAAGCGTGCAGCAGTGGAAATGAACATAGCTCCTCTGGAAGCGGCAACTGCTTTGGATTTGTGGAGTTTTCTGCAGTTTGCGGGAAGGAGACCAGCAGGCTTGTTTTTTGTTGCTGTTTATGTTTTGTTGTTGTTTCTTTTTTTAAACACTTTTTCTTTTAGCCCTTACCTTGTACTGGTTCATGGTTGCAATGAGAAAGGAGAAGGAGATGGCAGTAGCTGCCATGGCGTGGGTGGAAGGCATCCCGTACTCTGCATCCGTCCGCATCTCCAGCTTCACGACAGGTGGCGAGAGGGGACGAGGCCACTTCAGGATGTCCTTGGAGACCTGCCCTATGTACATCACGATCTGGGGAGAGGAAACGCCACAGGCTGTCAGCCCGCACAGGGAATTCCCACCCTGCCCACCCCAGAACCACAGCTATCTGAGCTTTTCTGCTGCAAAATCCACCATCCCAAGAGTAGAGTTCATCCCCTGAATTATTAAAGGATTTTCCATTATCCCGGTCAGCGAAGGCAGCAGCTGTTTTCCTACACAGCACTGTAACTCGATCACAGCTGGGACCACGAGCAGGTCTCGCTGACAACTCACCGCAGTAGCACGGTGTGAGGAGGAGAGCTGGCTCCCGTCCCACACTAGCCAAGTGTAAGTTCCCAACCCGTCCCTTCTAACCCCTGTCCTGCAGAGCAGAGGCACCTGAAACGTTTTTTTGCCACCACCCCAAACCACCACCCGCCCCAGCCGGTCCCTCCCAGCACCCCAGTGGCTCCACGGGGCCACCAGGGCTGTCCTGCTGCTGGCAGCTCCTGCTCCACCCATGCACAACGCGCCCCACGCAGCCACCCGGCCATCTCTGGGCAGGCAGCAGGGAGAAAACTGGACGAGCAGCACAACCGATCAGTTCTCCTGCCTCGGTCCCTGATAACAAAGCACCTGCTCGGGGTGCCGGTGGCTTCAGCAAGGGCTCTGTGAGCTACCTGCTGAGCTCTGCACGAGTGAGTTGCTGCAAGGTCCCAAAGGGAGCTAACGCTAGGAACAGGTGCAAGAGGCAGCACAACAAGGACACGAACAAAAAAGAAGGCATTTGCTTTCCTGTATCCCCACCCCTCCCCGGACAGTACACCCAGATATGTGCAAAGCAAGCTCTGCAACTCAAAACTTTTTTTTTTTTAGCACACAAATCAGGGTAATTGACATCTGTCATGAAAGCTACTGCTCAGCTGCTGCACAAGACAGCTCACTGTTCTGCTTCTTGCACCTCCAGTAGGAAAGGAGAGCTCTTAAAATAACATCCTTCCTCGGCTGTGCTGTTCTGGCACGTGGCTAGCAGCATGCCCATCCGCTGCCACGTTCGCCACCAGCTGCACTGCATCCATCTCTCCCACCAGCCGCTTGATTCCTTCACCTTAAGAGCAGGATGGTGGGATTGAGGGTTCGCAAACCAGACCCCGAAAAAAGAACAGAGCTCCACATTCCTTCGTCCTCCCTACAGCAAAGGGCACAGCGAGGGGAGTCCCTGGCACCCAGCCAGCCCCGGCTGAAGTGCCTGCTGCTGCAGCCTCTGCTCCTCATTGCACAATAACCAAATGCCAGGGTTGAAAGCAAAATCACTCTGCAGCAGAAGATAAAGTGTTGAGGCTGCCAGGTGCGATACCACCTCAGAGGCAAGGTGGGACAAGCCAGTTTATCAGCAGTCCTCTCTAATGACGACTTCCACTTGCAGAAGCATTATTAGCCCTAATACACAAAGGTATTACCGAAAGGGAAGTGAGTCACCTTGGAAATGAAGGCTGTGCTCGGGCTCCTCTGAGGGCCACAAACACGCGGGCTGCTGGAGGGGGTACAGGTAAACAAAAATACCAGGTGTTCTCACAACACGTTTCTTCCGTTCATTCTAGGATAATTTCTGACCCTTATATATTTTTTAAAAGCAGGGAGAGGTGAGACAGCCTCCGCAGGGCAGCGAGGGGAGCCCAGCATGCTCAGGCTGAGCGCTGCTCTCTGCAGTGCCAGACCCCCACCTTCAGCTCCCCGGGGCACAGGGCTTTACGTGCGACACCCTGCACCGGTGCGCTGAAGCAGCACCCACGGGTGCAGTAGGACATCCCACCAGCTGAGCTGCCGGGTTGCTCCAACCAGCACACCACTGCTAAAAGCTCTCAGTGCTGCCCTTTTATTGACCTGCCTTTCAGTGCGCGGGTGCAGCACGGAGCTCCCCGACGTGAGGCAGAGCACAGGGGCACAGGACCACTGGGGCAGGGGGTGCTCGCCACACGGTGAGGAGCAGCACGGCGCCCCGCAGGGTGCGGGGACACCACGGGGACAGCCACTGCCTTGCAGGAGTCGCACCAGCACGGGCTCACAGCGCGGTGGCTCACTGCAAGGAGCATCTGAGCTGTGCTCCAGGCGGCTCTCTTCTTCTGAGGACAGAAAGAATCCGTCTTGTTTAAGCGATGTGTTCTCTTACCCCACACTTCTTTAGTTCCTGACCTTATTTCTCTGTCAGCTTGGATTTGTTCTCCAGCAGCCCCCGGAAAGAAAGCAAGCAGCCTGCAGCAGCTTTTTCCAGCACAGCAGATGAGAAAGGCCCTGCAACAAACCCTCAAATCATGAACATTGGAGCACTGGAAAGCAGAAGGGCGATGGGAAGGTGAGCACAGGCTAAAGATGAACACAGAGCTACACCTCCCCCACAGGACTTGAATTACTTGTTTGCACAACACCAGATACCCTTGATGGCCCAGAACAAATTTAACATGGGTAGAAATCACCCCAGCGTCAGTCCCTCAGTAACTCAGGATCATTTAGGTCGCAAAGCCAGGATCAGAGGACGGGGTGGCTTTGCTGCAGCTCCCAGCCTACCCTACAGGAGGTAAACCCCATGTTTATGGTGGCTGTGGACAAAGCGGGGACAGTGGGTCAAGGCATGGCCCTGCAGCACGTCACCCTGCAGCACCTGACCGCCGGCACAGGCATGCATTTCCAAACCTAAACACCCTAAAAGGCATCATTTGATCTGTTGTAGGCCAGGGACAAGAAAAGGAACCTTGAAGCAGGCCATCTCTTTACGCTCTGTTGTTCTGTTTGCTTCTTCCTTACATCACCGACATGTGGGTCCACCTCGTGTCTCACGCCGTGCTCCTGGTGCTGTTCCCCGTGCAGCTCTGGTACCCGCCACAGACCAGAGGGGTTTTCCGCAGTGCTGGTGGAAAACCCTTTGCAGGCATCTTCAGCGTAAATAATTTTAATTTGCGTATTAAGAAGTACCTCTGCTTTTGCACGGGGAAGTTTGTCTGAACCTGGAGAGTTTTCCATTACTGAAGCAACAAAGTCAAAACCGTGATGGACGGCACAGGATGTAATTAGCTGCGGCTAACTTGGTCAGGACGCACAGGAAGCTGGCTGGGACAAGGATCATTAACAAAGCACTTGGGCAAAGACTTATTCCTTGCTGCCCCCCTCTGCAGGGGCTGGCCTGCAGCGCCAGAAGCAACACAGAAGCAGGACTGTCCCCGTGCCGTGCTGCCCACCAAGCAAAGTCCTTCCCCGGTGAGGGCAGGGCAAGGCTTTGTCACTGCCGTGGGTCGGCAGCCGTGCACTTCACTCCACGAACGCAATTAGCAGTTTCTATAGCAGCACAACGGCCTCCGGGCCCTTTTCCTGTGACTTTCCTGCCCCGAGTCACACGCGCTCCCTCTCCACGCACACATTCCCACCCGAGCCTTCGTGCCGGGGAAACCAAGACGACTGCTGGCGTTTTGGCAGACGGTGTGGGTGGGGAGCAGGGCACGTCCTCCTCCCGTGCCAGGCCCCCGGCCTCAGCGCAGGGAGGCTCCCAGCCGTCCCACCCGCCTGGGAGGGTTGGCGGGAGCAGTCGGGCTGGTTCTTCGTTTCGCGCTCTTGTATCTGGTCTGCCAAGGGTGAACCAGAACACTTCTGTTTTAAACTCACCATTTTGCAGCGCTCCTGGCCGTGCTCTCGATCTACTAAAGGGAGCGGATGAAATCCTAGAGATGTGGGGTCAAATAGCATCGGCAGCTCCTTCCCCGAGACTCACGCCATGCCAGCCTGACTTGGAACCCACGGGTTTTGGCTCTGAAATAACTCAATAATCCGGCTCTGGAAACCCTGGATGGACTGCAGAAGTATTTGTCACCTTCCCAGGAAGGAAATTTACAGCTTGAACATGATGTCGCTTTTGTTTTCCCGCATACTCACTGTATGCTGACAGGAGTGACAGAGCAGATCAGGAACACCGTGGAGAGGGGAAAAAAAATAAGGATGCACTAATAATAAACTGGCATTTACAGCAGATTAGCCAAGCAGAAGCAAAGACTGCATCCTGGAAGTGCCAGCTCCTTTCCAGGGCCATCAAGGCAGGCGTGACTTTGATTCAAGGCAGAGGCACTGAGCCAAGCACCCAGCCGGCGCCGCTCGCAGCCCCTGCGCTCAGCAGCCACAGCCTAGGGCGGCAGATGAGCGCTGCAGCAGCAAGCTGCCCCTCGGGGAGCTCCGTGCTCCCCGAGAGGGCCACGCACGGTGAGGACGGGCAGGATAGGGAGCCCCAGCACCCCCAGTGCAAGGACACAAGGCCACCCCTTGGAGCTGCCCTCGGGCACCTCTCAGGGTGCAGTGAACAAAGTGCCCGAGGCAGCCGGACAGCTTCTCACGCAGCATAATGTGAGAGCTCACGTTTGGGGCAGGTGTGCTGACCGGCTGTCAGGGGCTTGTTTTGGAGAAACGTCACAAAAACAGAGGCAGAACCACCACCAAAAGCAAGGCTTGCTGCAAAGCAGCTTTTCAAAGCGGCAGCCAGGAAGCCAGCTGCCATGCAGCCAGGCCAGGGGCAGGGTGAGCGCAGGCAGACTCCTGCTCGCTGTGGGAGCGCTGAGCTTTGAACTGGGGGCAGCCAGCACTTTGTGGGGTGAAAGCCTCTGGAGGGCTGTTCCTCCGCACAGCCAGGCGAGGCAGCAGGCTGCGGTGTCCCCAGGCCCACGGCCGCAGGCACCCGGCCGCTCGCTTATCGCCCCAGCACAGCCGCGGCTCCACGCCCGCCCCAAAGTCCACGCTGGGCGGTTATTTATATTGTACAATTGGCTGTTATTTATATGGTGCAAATTGAAGTTCCATGGGCTTAAAAGAGGTGTGGGCACACTTTACATTCACACACTCCAAAGAAAAAAAAATACTCAAGTGAGCTTTCACCTTTTAAGCTGAGATGCGGTGAGCTTAAAGCGTGCCCAAGAGCTGTTTTATTTGAAGCTGTTTTATTTGAAGCTGTTTTCCACCTCCGGACTTCCTGGCTGAAGCAGGCGCACTAAGCATCAAAGCCACCTTTGTGCAGGTTGAGGAGCGTCCCCTTCAAAGGGCTGAGGGAGGGAAGCGCAGACAGCAGGATGCCTTCAGCACCAGCCCCGCACCCTGCTCTCAGACACCAGGCGGGTGTTTCACTCGTCTGCCCGTGAAGAGAAAGGCAAAGCCCACAGACGTGCTACGAACCCCCAGACGAAGGGCACTGTGGAAGCATCAGTCACGGTTTAAGCTCCCAGAACACCTGGATGTGACCGCAGCCCATATCTCCCAGAAGCACCCCACTGAACCAACGTGAACAGCTCGTTTTGGGGACCTAGGACTGGAGAACGCAGCCAAGGCACCAAGAGCAGCCTCACCTGCTGCTGAAATGCACTTCCCACGATCCTTCTTACTGCCCTCCTGCAGCTATGAACCTGACCCTTGTGTTTCAAAGCTTCCAGCTTCAACGTAGCTTATTCACGACTATCTTGCACACATCTGCTCTTGTGACTGTTTTTATTTTAAGCAGCTCCTTCCCTCCCCTGGCATTCCCAGCCAGCATCCTTCTCTCTCCAACTTCGTTTGGTTAGGGGCTCATCTCAGCTTTCAGTCTCTGCTCAGAAAATAGCCTGTTCCCTAGCCATCCCTGGCCCTGCTCCAGCTGGAATTGATCCTTCTCGAACGTGGGTGACTGGCTCTGCAGACACTATCGCAGATAAGATGTCGTGAAGGCCTTGCAAACAGCATTAATACCTGTAATCTTTAAGGGAAGAATCCCCCTGATTCACCCTGGGACCCCAATTCTATCATTTCCAGCTTGGAGCAGAAGCTCCCAAGTTTAATTCCCAAACCCACGGGACAAAGTACCACAACTAACGCTGCCGGTGATGACGAACACCACGAGTGGTGGCTCTCCATCCCAGCAGCACGAGGAGGAGCCCTACTCCCTCCCGCTCAGCTGTGTCGCACTGACCACCTTGGCACTCCCCTGCAGCCAAGCCGACCCTGCTGTAGCACGTGTTAGCGAGGTGTCTCGGACAACCCAGACCCCTCAGAGCACCATGAACCAATTCCTGCTCAACAGCAAATAAGCCACCCAGCTGAGCTTGCCGTAACATTAACGCCAAGTCTACATAATACTTCAAACCATTTCATACTTAATATAATTAAAATGTTTCTAAGGCTACAGATTGTCAGAAGTCTGTGTATGTAAAACAGCTTCCCCTTTTCCCCTTTTCAGTATAAAAAGGCAACCCCATAACTCCCTGGGTAACTGAGAAATAATGTTAATAGTCATAATATCAGACGTTTGCGTACTCTAATTAAGCCAGGCGAGATCTGGCCAGTAATCAGGTAGCCTCCTTGCCAGGTAAAGGCAAGGCAAGTCTTCAGAGGCACACAGGCAGCTTGGAAGAGTCACTTTTGAGCAATATGCAAAACCAGAAGGCAGTGACTACCAATTATCATTCTGTGGCACACGTCCAGAAGCAGTAGGTGTACTCCTGGCCAAAACCCAGCTCTAATTGCACAGTGTCCACCTACTTCTGAATTTCATCTGCAAATTATTTTTCCTGTTCTCTTTATAAAAATGTATTGACTAGGATTACTGGCACAGAAGAACTGATGCCTTCCATCCAAGACTGGATGCATTTTAAGTGTATGACCCAATTCAAATTGTTTTTATTATTTCTAATCATGTTATTTGGACAAAAGACAGAATATTATTAACCAGAATTGACTAAGTCAAGGAGAAGCATTGTTGTAATGAAGAAAGCTAAGTATCGCATCCAAGTTTTTATCAAGTTTCAATTTCTCAAATCAGTGTAGATTGACAAACAAATCTCCAGGGTCCATCATCTACCAGAGATGCTTCCTACCCCCTTCTTTGGTCTAAAACAATCTTTTTGGGGGCAAAGATGTAATAAATATCAAGATGGGCAGTGGCAGTAACAGAATAGACATTCCTGTACAGAATAAAGTCCTGCTTATCCACTGGTTTTCAGAGCCAGAATAGAAACCCATTACTCTGGATCCCCTACGCTGCATTTAGCAAGGCTGAAGCAATGCTGAAGCCTGTTAATTTGAGAATGCTTCAGTATTTCTAATGGACAACACTGCAAGTAACGCCCCAGGTAGAGAGGAGGGGAGCAGTAGTCCAAGATATTGCCAGGTCCACGTTCAAACCTTCACCCTAGCAAGGCTGAAGACACTGAGAACCATATAAATAACGTTGGGTTTTTTGTTTGCTTGCAGAGGTTTTGTTTGAAAGGTTATTCTTACTCTTAAATACTCATTTGCTACAGCAACAGAATTAAGTACGTGCTCAAGTGATTTAAATACTTACAGACCAAATGATTATCATCCTTCTAGACACAGAGTGGTCGATGTTCCAGTAGGTAAACGGAAGGAAAGTGATATAAAAGATCTCTTCACCCAGAGCAGCTGAAAACTTGAATAAGTAGTAGTAGAAGTAGTTCTTCACAACGTATTTCTGCGGACAGCCCTGAAAACAAGATTTAAGAAATGTTTAATTAGAAAACTGTATCAAGAACCAAGGCATTTTACTGCTATGGTTCCCAACCCCTAAGCTAAATAATTTGTTAGAACAAACGTCAAGAAAAAATTCAATTTTTGTACTCAAAGACCATGTAACAGCTCAATTACACTTTGCAGAGATCACAAATCCATTAGGACTAATTAATGGTAGCAGTCACATCTATGAAGGTTTTCCAGAGATCAGAACAATCTTTGCTCCAAGGAAATTATCTACATTTAATAAAAGGGTACTGATGCTTTTATTTCCGAGTTTCTACATCTGCAGTTAAAAAGAGCCACCGCCGCTGTCGCTGGAAGTGTGTTTTGAGACGAAATAAGTAAACTGGAATTACTGGGCTACTTCTTTTAAAATTTGCCTCATTAAGGCAGACAAAATTTACTTCAACAGTCCTGGACATTTTACTTTTCTCTCCTCGGAGTGGCAGGCAGCCCGCCGGAGCTGGGAAGCCACACGGAGCTGCGTGTGGCACAGAGGACGCGAGGGTTTGCTGCTGCTGCTGCTGCCTGGGACTGGGACACCACCAAGCAGCCTGCTACAGCGCTGCTGCGGCAGCCGCAACGTGCAGTCAGGTTGTATGCAAACACCTGTACGCTTCTGGAAAAAAGGGGAAGATGTGTATGAAGAGGATTTGGGAGGCAAAAGCTATACGTGAAGAGGATTCGGGAGGCAAGAGAGCCAAACTCTCTTCATCTCTCCCAAGAAAAAAGACGTGCATGGGATTTGGCTGCGTAATTAGGGGCTGAAAGAACATCCTACAGATGAGGGCTGCGAAGGGAACACAAAGGTTTCAGACTCCCTAGGTAAAACAGCTTTGACGTAAACTCCTAAAGCTCAGAGGAAAGCTATCATGCTTGGAGTTGATGTGAGCCTAATCTACCAGAGAGAAAGCCTCATCCTACGTGACAGTGGGAAAGCATAAAAATTGTCCAGGAAGTCTAGACATTCAGTTGTGACTCATTTTAAGGGCAATTAGACATTCGAGTCCCTTAATCTGCCTTCAGTATGGAAACGAGGCAAACTGCATAAAAACCACCAAAGCAGGATGGAAAAAGACGACATTCATTCACCTATTGCAGAAAATATACATATATTAAGCTGATTTTTGCATCAGTAAAGACAAAAGATGAGCCAACACTCGTGAAGCGCTCGGGTTGCAGGAGCGAGGAGCGTCCCCCCACGCGCTAGTAACGGAGGTGGCAGATCAGTTACCGGCACCGCGCTCAGGAAACCTGGCGGCGTGCGACGGCTGAGTGACAGAGCTCTCAGCCGGAGCGTCTCGAGCCCCACACGCCAGTGAGAACGCACCCCCGGCGCAATTAGCAGCTCTGATGCTCCTGCCTGAGATCATTAAACCATCTTGGGTCGTATCTGTGGGTCCCAGAAGAACGCTTTCTGCCAGCACTGTTAATTCCTCAATTAGGCGGCCGTCTCCAGCGGACCAGGGATTATGTGCTTTAGATAAGAGATGATCAGACGCGTCCCCACGGTAATTCTTTTCTACTTGAAACCTCATGGGGTGAGGGATAAAACTTTCTAATTACAATAATCTGTTTTGTAGGGAAAAAAAAAAAGCAATTTTATAATTATTCGGGTTCTAAAAGAAATTGGAGCTAAAAATACTTTGAGGCAGAAGGCAGGGCCAAATCCTTCCACACTGTTTTTTAGAAGCCTTTCTTTTTCTCTCTTCTTCTCCATCACAAGTCATCTCCCACTTGTTAGTTTGACTTTTTTAAACACTTTTTTTTTTTAATAACACACCAGCAGTTCTGAACAGGCTCACGCACGAGGCGTGAGACAAAGCCCACAACTGTGACGGTAACAGCCAGAGGACAGGCGTGAAAGGGATCTCGGAATAGCTCCACTTGCTTTCAGGGAGTGTACGGTAATCAAAGTTCGCAATCGTCATGATCCTAAGGCCGTGATTACGGAAAGCCCACCAAGCCTGCTCCTCGTGCCTTAGGACAGCAGCCCCCAAGGGGTCCCTGCCTGGTTCCAGCAGCGCAGAGCTGAAGGCCGGCACTCAGCTAACACTTACGCCCCGTGTCCCCTTTTTTCCTGACAAAAGCAGGTATTACTGCATTTCACAAAGCGTGTTCCTTCCATTCTCACCTCAGCGCAGGAAGACGCCATCACAATTAATTTGTGCGAACGGTTGGCATCTCCCAGCACTCGGAAGATTTTTCAGCCTGCACTTTTACACGACTGAGCTTCTGCAGACGAGTTTGTGCTGAATGTACTGACGTGACTCGCTGCCTCCCGTGACCTCCGAGCGCTCGCAGTGAGTCAGCCCCTCCATCCATCTCTGTCACTACTCGGTCAGAAGCAGAGAGCTTTTAATGGACAGTAATTAAGGCTGTAGGGAAAGCCAGAATTTTAAGAACATTTCAAAAGATAAAGTATAATAATAAGCCGCAGCATTCCCAGACACGGGAGATGGATAATTTCGAACAAATGACCCTTCTCATCTACTTGGAAAAAAAAATCAGCTGCTCAAATTATAAGCGACGCACATGAGTGTGCAGGTCTCCCTGAATGAAGCACCTGCCCAAAATATTCGCGCAGGAGCAGCTATTACAGCTCAGCCCGACTTCCCCATCTCCGCACGCCGGCGGTGGGCAGGAAGGTGCCCACCGGGGCCGTCCCCGCAGGACGCAGCCACCCGGCCGGCCCCGAGCCGCCCCATCGAGCAGCAGGGGCACACCTCGAGCCACCAGCACCCCGGGGACCCCGGGGGCACCAGCACGCTGCCCGCAGTACAACGGGAGCCCAGTGTTTGGGAACGTACGCACTCCAGGGACGCTGAGCTTCTATAGCTGAAGTACAGCAACAACAGCAGCTGAAGGGCTAATAACAAGAATTTTAAATGTATTTCCACCCCACACAAGGAAAGAAGGTACGCAAAGATACCACCCCCCTTCCAAGTCCTGTAGGATCTCTCGTGTAAGAGCTGAACAGGCACTGGCTTTTCTGCCCCATCTCCAGAGACCAGCCCTAAGGCTCAGAGCCTGACCCAGAGACACCATTAACCTACCGTTTGGTACCAGCTCTCGGTTACTTGGGATCTTTCAGGAGATGAGCACGATTAATTAAGGTTCTTGAAGTCGCTACATGACTTCACTTGCAACAGAAACTTGGCAGAAGATTGGGAGTTTCTCCCCCAGAGACCCTACTTAATGCATTGCAATTCTTCTCACTTAAGGGATTTTTTACACTATAAAATGTCACAAAATTTAGAGAAGCTGCTGAAGACAAGGCATATGAAAAAAAAGCCCCAAATTCCTGTCTAGGTGCTGCTGTACGTGCAGATGGCAGACACCAGACAGCTCGGTCCTGCAATGCAGCACGGCACGGAGCATAAATCTGGGGGGAAACATTGGTGCTGCAGTACTGTCTAGAAGCAGTTGATTTTGCACCACTTAGGTTTATTAGCCGTACCTAGTTAATATGACAACCTACCAAGTCACAAGAAAACACCAGGGATCAGATTTTGGAAATGAAGGCCAGGAACACAGCATCAGAGACTTCAGCCCTCCCGCCCGTCCGCACAGCTGGGCGTCCCCCAGCAGCGGAGAGCAGCCAGGAACACCCCCGGCACGCCTGCGTTCACCTCCCTCGGGAGCACCAGCCTGGAAGCTCGCCGCTCCGAGGTGGGACAGGGTGGCAGGACAGGGGGGCCGTGTCCCCAGGAAGAGGCCCTGCATGGCTGCAGCACCATAAGCCCCCCCCCAAGGGATGGGTTGGAGGGCACAGGACCAGCAGTAACGTGAGAAACAGGGCAAGGAGGAACAGAAGCATAGAAACAATTGCAGGGATGTTGGAAAGATAGGAGAGAGAGGAAATGCACGTAAGGAGCCCCAAGGCTTGACGAATCTCACCTAACCAAATTCAGGAGCGTGCAGCTCCCTGCTCTGCTCAGGCACTTTTAATTAGGTCGCGATTCCCCCCCTGCAGAACGTGATGCAGCCAGGGCACGGGAGCTGCCCGGGTTTGTGCGGTGTCCTTGGAGAGAGACCTGCAGCTAACTGAAACCTGAGTGCCATGGGATGGAGAAGAACAAAGCAGGAGAAAGCCCTCTTTAAATGCGACAAAGTTCTGCCCGTTCCCAGAAATGGCTCGTCGGCCCCGTCGGTTAGCACACAGATGGGCATCACCCGGCTTGCAGCTGCTGTGCACGAATTTATAGTGGCATGCACTGATGGCATAATTATTAGGGACAGCCTTGAATCATCATTTAATGCAGACGCAAGAGGTAACAGTGGGAGAGCTTCCAGCCAGCCAGCCACGGTGCTTTCAATGGCCTCAGACAAACAGGCAGTCTGAAAGTCGGGGATTTCTGGTAGCATTTCAGCAGCTTAATTCATCCCAAGCACCAAAAAAAAAAAAAAAAAAGCCATTATGCAAAGCTCTCAGCAAGGTGCCTCGGCACTTCCCTAGCTGATGTCTCTCGCCCCACTCGTCACGACTTCCATCAGTACGTATTGATCCAACGTTCCCCCTTCATCCCCGAAGAATGGATGCACGCACGTCACCAGCGGCACGGCCAGCACAGGCCCAGGACAGAGAAGACACCTCAGCTCTCTTATCTTCAGATTCTTTTCCCTTCCGCCCTGATTAGTACTTGGGAGGCAGGCTTAATTATATATTTCTGTGCATTGTTCTAGAAGTAACATAATTAGGCCTCCTTCCCTCGCTGAGAGGACACAAGTGGATGTAACATCTGCTGGGTTGTTTGAATATAAAATGGAATAAGGTGAGACCGGAGTTGTCAGAGGACTCGCTTCGCAATTAATAGGAAGGATTAACGAAGGAAAAAGAATCACCTTCCTAAAGGAAAGCTTTCTTAATTAAAAAGAAGAACACAGGAGTCTTTCAGAGATGTAAGGCAGCGGCTGCCAACTAGGCAGACCTCTCATGAAGAGCAGCGCCTGCAGCCAGGTGGAGGACACCCCATTGCTTCCTGCAAGACAGACTGCAAGAAGTCAGTTTTCAACCATACCTGCCACTTGACGAGATCACTTGATTCCTGTTCTTGTCCTCCAGCTCCTAAATTCATTTCTCCAGCAGCAGCCCCCACACCCACGTTTCCAGCTGGTTCCTCCCATGTGGCTAGGAAACCTCTTCTGAAGAGCCCCTGTACTCATTGCTTTCTGTCAAAAGAGGTTCCCTGTGGCACTCCAAGAACTCCAGCACCCTCATGCTTCCTTGTATGCTCCGTGGGAGCTTGTCCCTCTCGTGGCTACTCTGCTTGCCCAAGAAACTCCTCAGCCTTCCAGATCTTCAGCTTCTGGTTTTAACCACTGACAAGTGGTGGCAACAGCAGCCTCCTGCCAAGGAAGGTGCACACCACCAGCACTGCTTATGCATAGCAGCTGCTTATCCACAAGCACCGGGAAGGCTTAGCTCAGCTCCTCCATCCTCTCAGCAAGCCACCAGCCCTGCTGTCCCCGCCAGAGGTCACGTAGGTTGGATGCAAGCTGCTCCAGGGGCCCTGATGGAGGCAGTGGGAGAGCTTCCCAAGAGCTTCAGCATCTTCCTAACTCCAGGAAGGCTGACTTGCGCAAAAAAAGGAAGGAACAGGGCACAAGAGAGGCAGGAGAGGGAAGGACAAAAGGAAAAGGCTGCCTTTCCCCCTGATTTACAGTGGGAGAACAGGTTTGTGTAATTGCATTTTAATTCTCCAGAATTACACTGCCATTTAATGAGGTACACCACGGAGCCTACGCCTGGAAGTGGCAGAGGAAGATGTTTCAGGGGTTAGATAGCTGCCGTAGCTGCGGAGAGAGGAGAGAAACATGAGCTAAGAACCCAAGAAGGCAAATTACCGACTGCTCAAGAGGACAGCGATTCCAGCCTGAAAACAGATCAAGAAAACTCCTCCAAAACTCAAAGGCATTTTGTACCTCTGCAGGCTGAGTACCAGCAGCAGCATCTCTGGATGGGAGCGTTGCAGAACGCCAGCACCAGGCGCCCACCTGCCCACACGCCGACACCAGCGCCTCCTGCTTGACTCCCTGCCAAGGCGCCTGAGTCACAGCCGTCCTGGCACTGCCACGGCTGCCAGACACTCGGGCTGCTCCTGAGTCGGAGAAGGGGAAGCCCCAGCATGCTGCTTCCCCAGCGCACCCGGCTCTGGGTTGCTCCAAACCCAACAGAAGCACGAGGGCATGGCCCAGCGACCACAGGAACCATGACTCTGCTGTCACGTTTCAGAGCAAGAAGCTTGCTCTGGGCTGAAGAGTCCGTTTTAGAAATACACCATAGCCTGGAAACCCAAGATGAGCCCCTTAGTCCTACCCAGCAGCGTGATGGGCCCAGCCAAAGACCGTTTCCACAGCAGAAGTCTATTTCAAGAGGCACGGAGCAGCAGGGCTCCGGGAGGACCAAGGGGCAGGGCGATGTCCCACCATTTTCAGACAGTTCAGAAGTTTTTACGTGCCACAATCAACAGTGCAGGGAGAAGACTCCTAGCCCAGGAAGCGGTCGCAAGTCAAAGTGCACTTTTCTAAGGCAGTGCCGAGAAAGGCTTGGGGTTCACTAGGGCAACCATGGTGGTAGCCACACAGACCCCCAGCAAGGCACGTGGCATTTGAACAGCAGCCAGTGCTGCAAGGCAGCTCCGAGGCCACCTGAGCAGCCCTGGGGATGAGAGATGTGGATGGGATGTGCGCAGCTCAGTCACTCCTAACCTCGTTTCTAGCTGCAATTAGCGCAAGCCGTGCTGACGCCAGCTGTTTCCGATGGGGACAGGCACGAGCAGAGCAGCAGCGACCCGCCGAAGCCTGCTCGGTGGCACCAGCGGCTCCCACACCTCTGCGCCGCTCTGCAGGAACCAGGGGGTGCTGATGGAGCTTCACAAACACCTCTGTCCTCACCGGCTCACCGCTCACCCCGACACCAACCCAGCATGGACGTGCCCCTTCTGCTCCCTCAGGGGGCTCCTCCTGTAGTGCCCAGGGTGGCAGACTAAACAGCTTTTTCATCTAGTAATGCATGCTGACTGATGTAGTAATGAAATGCTTCCTATAAAACACAAAACACGCACGGGAGGTAACATAAGAACTGGCTGTCCAAAGGAATTTTCCAGGAGAAGAGATTTCCTCTGGCTCCTCGTCCACTGGACCTGCCCCAGACTCCAGAGGAGGAAAATGACGAGATGAACCCTTATTCTTCTGCTTGATAGCCGAACTAATGGCCTCAGACGTTCAGCAGAATTATAAAGCAGCAAGTGGCTTGCCTCCAAGCAGGGGAATTAATCCCAGGATCCTGACAGCTCCTCATTACGAGGTCCAGCAGCCTCCAAAGAGATGACTCAGGCTGTGCTGAGTCACGACGGGCTTGGTCCCCAGCGCCACCGCTCCAGCCCCATTACGGCCCCCCACATACCCCCACGCCAGCAGCAGCAGCCCTAACAGCACCGTACAGCTACATACGATCCCCGTTACCATCAACGAGTGAAGTTTCACAAACGTTTATTAGCATCGGGTGCTTCTACAGCAAGATCTGCCAGGTCACCGAGCGCTGGTCACAAACAGCCCGTGCCGGGCTTCACTGCAGCCCTCCGACCATCCCATCGTGGATGTGACCGTATGCCACCGCCAAAAGGGCCGGCACAATCCTCTCATGAATCCCTCTCGCAAACGGAAACATCCCTCAGTGGCTGCCTTCCACGGGAACCTTCAAACAAATCCCAGATGCAAAACCTATTGCAAGGGAGCCCCGCAGAGGAGAGCCCTCCAAGCTCTAGAACAAGTCTGCGTCAAGCTGCCGGACACCCCACTGCAGCCAAAGCAGGGCTTTCACCTGCGTGCTGCCCGCAATTACCCACGCTTGGGGGACATCAGTGCCGTGCAATCAGTAGCTGCGATCAGGCAGCCTGTAAACATCACACCCGCCCGGCGCAGCTCTGACAGTTAAGGTATAACTACAGAGTAAATACGAACTGTACTCGCTCAGTCAGAAAGATAGATTGCAGGAGGTGATAAAGCGTCTCGGAAAAGGAAATGGGGAGAAGAAACGAGTAAATCTCTACAGAAAACTTGAAATAAGATTTTTTTCCCCTCTGTTGCCTTTAATTCAGGATATCAGCTTTGGGACCAAGCTTCCATCAGGAGCCGACAGATAAGCAGCGCTCTGCTTTTCCAATACACAAAGTATTTTTTTACTTATTCACTGAAACACTGAAGAAGCCTTTGGAAAGTTAGTACTTGTTCGTGTGCAACTTAAGAGTATATAAGCTTAAAGCAACAACAAAAAAAAATCAGGAAAAATACAGTTTCCAAGCAGTTGCAGATGTAGATTCCTTGTAAATCAAACTAATGGTAGAAAAGAGTGCAGAAAAAGTACGAGCTAGAGACAGTGTAACTATAAGAAGTTATTGGCTGTCTTCTGTAATAATAAAACCCATCAATACCATCAACTGAAGCCCTTGGGTTCAATACTAAGCCTGAGCCAGGGCATAAATAGCACATTGCATTAGCAACATTATGAATTATCCTCAGATATCAGTGTTTTCACCTGAAGGTTTTGTTTGTTTGTTTTTGTTGTTGTTTTGTTTTTTAAAAGGGAGTTTCTAACTGACCTGGCAGGGAACACAAGGAACATGGACTAAGCAGCAGGTCCAGTATTTAAGGAACACTTCACAGCCAGGTATGTCACTCCTTGCCTCGCCATCCCACAGCAGCTCCCGGGGCAGATGGGGCTGAGGGACGAAGCCCAGGAGCACAGCCAGCCATCGCGGTGCTGCACACAGCGACGAGGCCTTGCTGACTTAGAGAACGTATCAGCTGCAGGTTATACCTGCCAGAAGACACTGATACACCGTGAGCAGTACCACCAGCAACAAACATGCGGGTAATTAAAGGTCTCCCCCCAGGTCCTGTCTCACCGCCCTCCCTGGGGCTCAGCCACGGCAGCAGCCTCACTCCAGCACACAATCGCGTACTCTGCAGGTACGACCAACCTCCTGGCTGTACAACAGCTCCCATAGGAGAACCTGAGAACTTCTAGACTACTGCATCATTGCAACAAAGACGAAGTAGTGTGGAAGTTATTACCTCACAGAAGTCACCTGTCCCACTAACACAGCCTTTGGGGCCCCCAGGCTTCAGGAAGGGATGCCCCAGCTGAGCACAGAGCCACCCAGGGTCACCAGGGGTGAGCCACAAGGGCGGTGCTTCGGCACCTTTCTGCAAACGCCTACAGCGAAGAGCAAGACAACACCACTAATCATAAAAGCTTACAGCGGAGGACTTTGCTACTTGTATTAGGCTCCCAAACCCACCTTTCTTTTTTCCTCCAAGTAACATCAAGGCCACCCGAAGCCACTTAGCAACAGAGAAGGGAGTATGTTTGGTTGGCATAAGGAAAATCCACATTCAACTTCGCTTTCTACACAGGATGGAAATCCTGAACCTCCCTGCTGGGACTGCTGGGCCCCATTCCCGAGGAGGCTCCTGGCAGGCTGCAGAAGACCCTCCTCGTATAAGCGGGTTCCACAAGAGCCAGGAAGCTATCTTAATCATTCCAACACTGCACTGAGACATTTTTCAAGCCATTGCTTCCCTCTCCGTTTTCTTTAGACCTAAATTTAACGTGTTTCAGAAACAGGAGGTGAGTTTTTATACGGAAAAAGACCTCTCATGGCCAGGTGCTGTGCCCAGGACACATTCACCCTTCCAGCAAGGTACCCTCTGGTTTCCTTATTAACGTGGAAGCCACACTAATTGCTCCAGGTGAAGAGAACGGCTCTGTTGGCAGAGCGTCGGGTAGGATTTTGGTGTCAACACTTCTCCATTAACTATGTCGCTGCAAAAGCCAGCCGTGAGAACCCATCTTCCAGCGAACGGCTGCCTGATTTCCTCAGGGCAGCTCAGCGCGAAGAGACGGAGAGAGCACCCCCATT